>JAWLRI010000857.1:1176708-1329539 GCA_034781795.1 Crypturellus tataupa | reverse complement strand
TTTTCTAAGAATTTTATGGCATATTTGTGCTTGAAACTTTCATTTTCCTATCCTTCTGTGGTCACCAGCTGAAAGTTTACCGCACATGACAGCATTCACTTCATGATGCAGCCATTTGTTAAACACCTTCAAGACTGATTATCACCTGTTTTAGTGATGGGTTTCCTTGCCAGTTTTAATATGCCTGTTCATTCCTCCAAGGTAACTGCATGTCTTTTTGCACATTACTTTAGACTGAATTGATAATGACTTTAATCTGTTGATCATTTAATAATGCATCCCTCAAAATTATATTCCAGCTGCTTGTGCTTTACTGACTGGCCAAATCATTAGCAGGATGAATTAATTGTGAAAGACTTGCAATTCTAAATAGGCAATATGGGCGAGCCTTAGTTACCATGTTGCAAGTCTGGAGTAGCTCTCCCTGAAGTTATTCCAGATTTACAGAAATGAAATTGAGAAAACAGTTCCTCATTTGCATATTAAAAAAAAATGAGAAGCCATTTACTCTCTTCAGTCACTCAGTGGCCATCAAATAGTCTCCCTGGTTTCAAAATAAAAAGAAAATGAGTATGAAGGGGTAGGTGCTACTATGCTATGTTATTTTGAAGTATATATTATCCCCAATGGAATAAATGCCTGTTTACATCAGCGCGCTGTTGTCACCATTTAGTTAATTTAGTTAATACCACCACTTTTCCATGTTTTGAAGACAACCTTTTGGGCTGCCTCACAGCTTGTATCAACCCCAGTCCTTTACCTAGCCAAAGGATGTCTTGGTGAGCCCTGAGGGGGAATATCAAACATAAAGAAGACCAGATGCAAAAAATGTTGTGCAGTGGCCAAGCCCATGAAGCAGGTTGTGTTGCTTTATGTGATTCACATTGAGCCAACACAACTATATGCTCTTTGGGCACTGCTTTGTACGTCTGTCCCATGTGGCACACACAGCTAAGCAAGGTTATGCAACTTCTAATGGGTTATTACAGTGTGACAAACTGCTTGAGTACGACCACAGCAAAATTACAAGTCTGTTTTTATTTGTCTTAGAAAGAAGTAAATTTAAATTTAACTAGTCTCAATAACTTTAAGTAGACCAGAAATACCTCTAGTCACAATTCATTCAAGGACGAGATAAAGGACAGCTTCATTTCAAACAGTTAAAGATTCCCCACAGTTCCAAATCACACAGTTTAGAAAAATGCATTTAAAAATGCATCCGCTGAACAAAGTTTGAGTCCAAAGGGTTTAGGAATGAAAAATATGAATCACAAGCCAGATTCTCAGCTGGCATTATAAACCAGCGGGGCTCCAAAGACATCAGGGGAATATCTGGCTCCAGATATATTTTTCATTGACAGGGAAATATGTACATAGCTTGGGCTAACAATGAAAGGTTTAGATTAAACAGAGTTTTGAAGTGCTGACTCAACATATGGCCCCATTAACTGAATTACACTGAACTATTTTTAAAGCATAAATTACAAGTGACTGACATGTACACGTGTAACTATATGTATCGATCATTCACAGAACAAAAATACAAGTGTACTTGGATCCCAAAGCCTACCTATTGGTAATGTCTACAAAGACATGACTTTAAGTGACTGAGCAGGAACTCTGGGATTAAGCAGCACATATTTGGTTCCAAACCTTCCATCCTACTGAGTATTAAGCACAACCAGATGGCAAGTCATATCCTAACATCAGCAATGTACTTTTCATCTCTGCTTCCATAAAAGTTCCTGGCATTTCTTGTTGAGAGACTGACAACAGAGTAGGTGATTTACAAAGTTAACATGGAGTTTAAAATAACAAGTTTTAACATTGAGTTTAAACTAACAAGGGGAAAAATCAGAGTCTGCAATACTATTGAAAATTATGGATTTAAAAGATAAATCAATTCTTCAATCTGTCATTTCTAGGATCTGTCAAAGTGGGCTTTCCCTTTTCTTACACTCTTCCACAGGCAGCTTTCACTGATCAAAATAGGATACAGTTTTTGGTTTTCTTAATCATTAGCCAAAGTTGGCATCTCCTCCTGGATGATTTATCATTTCCTATGATTTCATTTGAAAATTAATAGCTTCCTACCAGTTCCATCTATCTGTGAAAAATATCATAATTATGATTTTACCCCTTATCTCTAGCCCATTTTCAAACATCATTTTTAATGAGGATATAACATGCTTCCATACTATAAAATGATGATATTTTCAGACCACTTTCATTCCATCACCATCCTCTCCCCTCCACTTTCTGCTTAAGTTTTCTGGTCCTTCCTACCTGAATTCATCTCAAGTGGCCTCTCATACCTTTCTGACACTTTATAGTTCACATCTTTCTTATACTTAGAGAGAAATTGTCTACTTGTTTTAGGAAAGGGAGACTGTAACTATAACAGAATCTCAGTGTAAGAGAGGTAGATCCATTCAGTACTGACTTACATTATCAAAAATGAAGAAAGAAGAAAAAAGAACAAGACAGAGATTGCAGGATATGTGCAGAGAATAAGATATAATTTTTTTTTACAAATATAGAAAAAAAATTGTGTGAACTGGGGATTAATTCATTTAGGAAATGCAACAGAAAAACCTCCACAAATGTGGATTAGAGTTAGTAGTCCCTTTGTAGGTATCAAATGTAGACAAAGAATTGGCACAATGTTAATTAAGAACATGTTGGCGCTGTGCAGTAGGAAGCATTTCAGAAACAGTTGAGCTAGCAGTAATCCCACAGGTTGCAGTGTACCCATAATGGCATAGATACATATTTTCCACTTCCCAGATTGGTTAAGGAATAGCACTTCAGTTTACCAGTGAACAAGGATTCAAGTATACGGCAGCTTTTGTCTATCCTGTGGTTAGAATAGAATAAATAACCCCATATGAAACCTGTCTTCTCAAAGGGTAAACACAGTTCAATTGTTCATTAATGATACTAAGGGGAAAGATTATGATATGGATTTATAATGAGATAATTCTACAGATATGTTATACAGACTGGGAGAATGGCTGCTTTGACTTGTTCATAATGTAGTTAGGAATGCTTGTGTCCAGCAAATCTAAATATACAGTTTCAAAGGTTGACTGCCATCTGTTCCCACACACAAAATGCAAAAGTTTAGAGCTCACCAAAGCAAATTAGCAATGTACTGTGTAGAAATCAGATTTACAAGAAGTTTCACCTCAAGAGGAAGCAGCAGATATTCCAAGGGCATTAAACAACGAGGTAGAAAACAATCTTTTCAATAGGATGTCCATTTGATGTTATGTAGTATAGATGCTTTCTCCTTTACTCTCTACATTTAAAATAGGCTTTAAATGTCCTCATAATGGCCCTGCTACAGCGTGGTGAGACACCCAGAAGCTCTCCGTAAAAGAAAGGGAACGCTGCATTCGGGGCAGTCTGGGCAAGAGGTTACAGAGTTTTTCAGACCTTTGGGATCTTTAGCTCTACTGCATTGTGCATGTGTGGCTGTGGGAGAACAGGGAGTCCAATGTTGCTAATGAACTATGAACTTGGGAACTAGGGCTACCAACTCTCAGTTCATCATTGGGTCAAGTTTAGAAGGTGCTCGCTATGAATATATAGAAAAAAATTATTTCCATAAGCCAAGACTGTATTTCACATGCATTTGTGAAGAAAGTAAAAATGTGTTCAATAAAATTCAATATTTTTCTTTTCTCCTCTTTCTTGTTGAGTTGCTGCAAGCTGCCTCGTAAGACCTTCTCCTGACATCATGCTTGGATGGCATGTGGTTACCAGATGCCTTTATTGTCATTGCTCTATGCTTTTACTCCAGACCATGCATCTTGACAGATACCAAGCTACAGTGCATGTATTCCTTTATACAAAGATTACATTTTAAGCTATAATCAAAAAGACTAAAGAGTTCTAGAAAACAATATAGCCAAATAAATACAGTGCTATGGTAAGAAAACAGACAAGAGAAGCAAGCAGTAGCAGGTTATTCTCATTGTTATTTTCTAATCAAATAAATACAATTAATGTAGTATTTTGAGTAAATAGGAAAGAACTGTTAAGACAAACGCTTGAATTAAGGCAGTTCAGCTACAATCTTTAGTCTTCATGACAAAGGGGAAAAGAGACACTAAAAATCAAAAGGTTCTGTTTAAGTTGTATTGATCCCCTACATGCAAAATGATTCTTACTTAGGTGAATATTCCACTGACTTCAGCTAGTTTATTTGTGTAACTGTTAGTAGCCCTTGGAAATAGAGCAAGATAGAGACATAAATCCTTAAAAAAAAAAAAAAAAAAAAAAAAACCCACAACCAAGCCATGTTCCTCAAACACAGGAACCTGAACTGGAGTTAATATTTTTGCCATTTTTTTTTTACAATACTACAGTATTTGTTGATATTCCAAAATATTGGTGGCATGACAAGAAGGCATATTTTTAATATGAGCTTCACTGGAAGTCATTTGGGTAAAGAAGCTCTTCATGAGGCTTAGTATATGATTAGCGGCAATTACATATGCAGATTTGGAGATGCTTTGGCAGTCATTCCATACTCAAAGGGCCCACTGATTTTAGCAGGAATTTCATGTAATGGATGAGTTGAATGATAAGTTCCCCAGGGAAGAACGTATCATGCAAACAGTAACAAGTAGAAGGTCACTCACTCTTAGTTTGAAAAATTTAATTGTCACTATTTCATTAATTGTACACTATTTCCACAGTTGCATAAAAGCACCAGGAGAAAAGAGTTATAACACTAATGTTACATTGCAAAAGCTCTCAACCTTAAATCCTGATAGTTGAGGGATAAAACACCGCAGTGGTGGACCAGAGGGAGTTCTGGCCTCGATTATGGTCTAGCTTGAACAAAAAGAACTCTCACTGCAGATTCTATTTAAACCGTAACATTAGTCTTGTTTCTAGCTTTGCCCTTCTGGCACTATGATTAACTAAATATGTTAGTTTAATATTTTTAGTGTTCCAGGCACATTAATCTGTTTGCGAAGTTTTTTGCCATCATTCATTGTGACAGGCTTGCTTTGCCAATCTCCAAAGCAAGTGTCACCACAGCAACATGTGAGACAAACTGCTTTATAAGTTTGCAAAACTTCCTGGGAAAGGGAGGTGGAGTGAAGGATATTGCCAAGAGCTAAACGATTTCATCTGCCATGTGGTTCTGAGCTATCATTGTACAAACAGAGACAGAGGGTATCTCTTACAGCAGAAAAAGTCAGGAAAGAATCACTTTATGTTACATTTCCATGTCCTTCATAATGTCACTCAGGCATTGCAGACATAACTTGTTTTACTGTGCCTTGCTTTATTGCGCTTTGTGGATATTGCATTTTGTACAAATTGAAGTTTTGTGGCAATCTAACATCAAGCAAGTCCATCTGCGCCATTTTTCCAACAGCATCCACTCACTTTGTGTCTTTGTCACATTTTAGTAGTTCTCACAATATTTCAACTTTTACACTCTTATTAAATCTGTTAGAGTGATCTGTGATCTTTGATGTTACTAATGTAAATGTTTCGGGCTGCTGCAAACTGTGCCCAGATAAGACAGTAAATTTAATCAATAAATGTTGTACGGTTCTGAGTGCTCCAACGATGGGTTGTTCCCTCATCTCTTTCCCTCTCCTTGGGCCTTTCTATTTCCTCAGACACAAATATTGAAATGAGACCCTACTTTGGCTTCTACATGTTAAAGTGAAAGGAGAGTCACATGTCTCACTGTAAATCCACAACTAGAAATGACTAAGACCAGGGGGGAAGGCACGTCGAAAGCTGAGACAGGCTGAAAGCCAGGCCTCTTGTCCCAACCAGTTGTCCAAGCTGTGAACATCAGGGAAAAGTTTTTGAAAGAAATTAAAAGTGCTACTCCAATCAATACATGAAAGATAAGAAAGTGAAACAGCCTTATTACTGATACAAAAAAGTTGTATTGGTTTGGATAGATAAACCAGCTACAACGGTCCCTTAAGCCAACTCTACTCCAGAGCAAGGATCTAACTCAGCCTCTGTGAAGCCTTTGTGAAGGCTGAGAGAGGAAAGGAAGCTGCAGAAGAAAAGTATGAAGCTGCAGAGGTTGGTTCATGAGGTTTAAGGAAGAAGATCATCTCCATAACACAGGAGTGCAAGGTGAAGCACCAAGTGCTAATTTAGAAACTGCAGCAAATTATCCAGAAGATGTAGTTAAGACAACTGATGAAGGTGACTACACTAAGCAACAGATTTTCAATGGAGACAGCCTTATATTGGAAGAAGATGTCATCTTCAGGGCTTTCATAGTTAGGAAAAGTCAGTGCCTGACTTCAAAGGACAGGCTTATTCTCTTCTTAGTGGCTAATGCAGTGGTAACTTTAGGTTGAAGCTAATGCTCATTTACCACTCTGAAATTATTAGAGCCCTTAAGAATTATGCTACATCTACTCTGTCTCTACTCCATAAATGGCAAAAGAAAGCCTAGATGACAGCACTTTTGTTTACAACATGTTTTGCTGAATATTTTAAGCCCACTGTTGAGACCCACTGCTCTGGGAAAAAAAAAAAAAAAAGGAAAGAAAGAAAAAAAAAAAAAGGTTCCTTTCAAGGTATTACTGTAGGTATCACTGTTTATTGACAATGTACCTGATCCCTCAAGATCTCTGATGGAGATGTACAATATGATTAATATTGTTTTCAGGCCTCCTAACACAACTTTTGTTCTGCAGCCCATGGATCAAGCTGTAATTTTGCCTCTCAAGTCTTATTATGTAAGAAATACATTCCCTAAAACTATAGCTGCAACAGACAGTGATTTCCCTGATGGATCTGGGCAAAGGATCTTTCACAGGCTTAAGACTTCAGCAGAGGAAGTAACTGCAAAACTAGAGGGGTATCAATATTTTCCAAACAAATGCTTTCAATTTTTGCTTTAAAATATTGATTGCATTTACAAAATAATCAATTTTTTTTAAAAAAAAGGCAAGCAATAGGAGTTAAATGTAACTGGCATGAAAGGAACTCCCTCCATCCTTTTTTTCACGTTAGCTATAAAATTGTAAAGTCCAGTAATAAAATGCAGTTGGTATAAACAAAATCCATTTTGTTTATCTATACTAATCTATAACCAGAAGCAATAATGTGCTGCTCTTATTTTTCAGACGTTACTAAATAATGATTGCTTAATAGGGATTTGACTCGGACCATTCAGACATTTCTCTTGCATCTGTTGCTCCCTCCAGGGAAGGGCTGTGCAGCACGTTGGAGCAAGCTCTGCTCTCCCTGTTGAATTCCTGTCAACAGAGGCTAACCTGCAGCTATGGCTTCTGCACTCCCGTTACATCATAAAGTTGGCAGATGCTGTCCTGGGAGCACCAACCCTTGACTTAAATATTGCATCCGATAGAGGGGAAAAAAATGGCACAAATACTCATGAGCAGATAAGAATCAAGTTACAGTCCCACTGATATCAAACAAAACCTGGGTCAACTCACCTCAGTTGGAGATCTGGCCCGGAAGTAGTATTTGTTTACTATGCAAGACACTTTTATCGTAACAAACCCCAATAAAACAAATGCCTCAATTAAAAGAGTGGGGATGAACTGAAAATTATGTTACCTATTTAGTAGTTTGCTAAAAAATGGAAAAGGAACCTTAACAACTGGTGTATCTCCTATGCTCTTAGGCAGAAGTGATGCCGTGCTGTTCTCCCTGTTATTTCGGTGTCCCTTTTGCACTTCCAAGAGAGAAAAACATGTTAGCATAAAGCAGCCACAAGCAGTAATACCTACTTTGATAAACAGAGTCCAAGAAAGGATATATATATAAACTCCTTTTATGCCAGGACTGGACTGAGTTGTCAGACTCAAAACTTCATCTAAAACGCCAGGGATCACTCCAGGATTAGCTGAAAGAAACACAGACTCTCTCTCTGCCTTCACAAAAAGGATGCAGCAGACAAGCACAGATATAATGGCCAGGCTTACTACCTTTTATTCCCTCTCTGGTCAAACAATGATTAGGACAATTTTGCCTTATACAAACAGTCAGGGGTGCATCTAAAATACCTATTTCAGCGGATAAGACTATTATATTTCTGTAAGACTCGTGCTCTTAAATTAGCAAGGACTAAAAGAGAAAGCAGCTTGCTACCAAATCCCAATTTAAACTGCAAAGCACCATATTTCATTTTCAAAAATCTTTGCAACAGAAGTATTTTCCTTTCTTTTAGTGAATCCTGCAGTTCACAAGAACAGAGCAAAAGTTTTGCCTAACCTGAACTAATGAACTATAAATCATTTAAAGCATGAAAACACAGTCAGATAAAAGGAAAAATCAATTGAAACTCATTGAGTTTCCAAAGTAGATTTTTCTGCATGATGTGCTTTGGCTCTCATTTACACAAAACACAGTCATTTTTCAGATTTATACAAATGAAAATGACAAGAAAAAGAAGATGGTTTTGTTCCATCATGAAAACTGTTAAGGAGCAAGCAGGTTACAGGAAAGAGACCTAAAAATGGAAATAAAAGTTTGTCATTATTTCCATTTGAAAATATGTCATAAATATTTCCTCTCACAAACACATTTTCTAAGTTTCTCAAGGACACTAATTAATAAGTTTCCATTAAACTTATTAAAAAATTTTGGTAGCATTTAAAAAGGAAATTCAAACTGTCAAAGATAACAGATAGGAAAATTACAGAAAATGACATTAATTTTGGTCTGCCATTGCCCTCCTGCTCTCTACTGCAGGAAGAATGCTGAATATATGGATCTATGTTCTCACATATGTAATTGTGTATTAAGCTTACAGCAGTATTTGAACATTGAGTTTATATACAGGCTTCCTTAGCATAACAGTCATTCATGAGGAAATTGTATTTAATAAAACAGGCAATCTAGAAAGCACATCTTCAGGGACTAATGCTTAATAGACCATGTGCAATGAGACATACACCTAAACTGATAGAGGATATTCTGTTTAATTTATGAGTAATTTAATTAATAACACGAAGATGTATATATCCCACAGATATTTGCAAGGAAACAAGATTCTCTCAAGAATATATTTTTCTAGATTTGTTTTGGCAATTTTAATTTTAAGATACATTTATACAAAAAAAAAATCAGAGAGAGCTTTCTAACAGCTTGGAAATTGTAGGCTGTAAAAATGGACTAAAAGCTGCAGATTAAAGCCCTATATTTACCTGATCAAACTATTGCATTTGAAACAGCAAAACTAAATATTAGGATCAAACTATAGGGTAATCATGTCAGTCATTTCAGTGATCAGTTTCTTTTCTCTTGTAAGGAGCCTTTTATGTAGTGGAATACAAGCAATAATAAGCTGACTTCCTCTTGGAAAAATGTGGAAGTTAGGACTGCTTCAGTGAGGGACAATTAGGTAAAGTCTGTCAACAGGACACAAAAAATCAAATTTTGTGCCCACAAGGATATTGCAGAGGAGGCTACTGTTTCAAACAGTTTTGCAGTAGCCTCTGTCTCTTTATCTTTCTCACGCAAGCAGAGAGATGCAAATAAATTTCAGTCTCTTTTCTCTGTGATTGCCTCTGGTCTTCCTCTGCGGCTGCTGTGCTGCTACAATCCACTATCCGGCTGCATTCCACCTGGTTTGGCTCACACAATTCAGCAGCAATGTGCAGCTAATGGTGCCTACGAGGTGCTCGCATGACTTTATTTATCAAGACGCATTTTTCTGTTTCAGCATTAGATCTAGATCATTCAACCAGCAAAAAAACACAACAGTCACCAGATGTTATATTATGCTACTGACTAATTACCAAAGGACATGACAGACACATATTTTTTGAGGATGTCAGGAAATAATCAAAGTGTGGGATGAACAAGAAGGAGTGGGATTAGAATGCAAGGATTTTGGAGTTATAAGAAGTTTGGACTTTTTTAAAAGGAGCGCTATAACCTATTCCTAAAAGCAGAACATGGAACCACAGAAGGGCTGAGCTTGCAGGGCACCTCTGCAGGTCACATAGTCCAAAGTCCCTGTTCAACATGGGGTCAATTATGGCAAGTTGACCAGGGTTGTCTAATCCTGATTTTGATTAGCTTCAAGGATGGGCACTCCACAAGCTCCCTGGATCATCCGTGCCAGTGTTTAAACATCCTCACAGTAAAAGTGTTTTAATACTTGTATGGAATTTCTTGCTATTGCAGCCCAGGTGAGGCTGCACCTGGTGTGCTATGGCCATGTCTGGTCTCCCTAGTAGAACAGAGACACGGAGCTCCTGAAGCAAATCAAGTGAGGGGCCATAGAAATGGCTAAGACACTGGAGCACCTGACACACAGGGAGAGGCTTTCTCAAGAGCTGGGACTGTTCGGTCTAGAGAATCAGGGGGATCTTACCAAAGTGTAGAAATGCCTGATGGGAGAGACTAAAGACAAAGCGACCAGGATCTTTTCAGTCGTGTCTACTGGAAGGCTAAGAGGCAATGGCACCATATTCTTGGTAGTTGGCAGCTAACATTTTGAACAGCTTCACTGTCTGGTATTGCTAAGTGATAACCATCTCCAGAGACATCCAGAAAGCACTGAAGACACTCTGAAATCCTCCCATGAGACGTTCAGAAACATCATGAGAGTCCTTTGCAATAATGAAGATTAGATAGGACACTGGTTGCAAGATCAGGCTTATTCAAACCATATTAAGCATTTAGAGATATGGATCCAGACAATTTGGGCTGTGGATGAACCCACATACTCTGTCGTGCTGTAAAGGTGTCACCACATTCTGTCGTAACCCCTCAGCTTTGTAAACCTACACAAAACTGCTTCCAACAAGCCTTATGACATTCACCACTGCTACTCTCCAAATCTACTAGGTGAAATAGAGGAGGCAGGGGCAATCATAATCTGGTCTTTTTATATCTTTTTCTTTCTATATAGTCTTGAAATTGTAGCTCAAAGTTAACACAGTAGTCAACTTTTTCTTCCTTGACTCACAATGGCAGCAGCATAATCTAGCAGCAATATTTACTAGGAATTCTGATCACTTTACAAATGTGTAGGAGCTAAATTTAACACTGATCATTAGGCTTAATGTATCTGGAGTTCTCATGGGGTTAGTAATTTATCCTTTTTCCAGAGCTGATTTTTTTTCTAGACCTCAGCGCATGGAAAAAAATATAACAGCAATATAGGTGCTCGGGAAATAGTTTTAAAATATTAAAGGTCTTGTCATACAGGGAACATTTCCAATAAAAATCTGACATATTATGTCACAGCATACATACAGAATTAACAGCTTTAATCTAAATATAATCTAAATGTAATCTAAATTATTTTCCAGTGTCACACACAAATTCAATGTTAGAGTAAAGCTCAAAGTTAAGGACTCTTCAAGACTTACGATTCTAAATTTAGACAGCAAAGTCTGAATGATTTGACAGGAAAAAACTCATAAATTTGTGGATCAGAACTTTGCTTCTGAGTAAAGGTTTAAAATTAGGGGTTTACCTCCCCAGGACTCTCCTGTATTCTAGGACATGTGAGCAAATAATTTGAGCACAGGCAAGAAAAGCAAATAGCCCTGCCTGTATGTAAGGCTGCTGTACTTAAAATGCAGCACAAAAACCATCACTGCAGAACAGTGAACATAGAGCAGCTTGGGAAATCACATAGGAGACTTTTCCTGAGTATTTCTATTCACAATTGCCTTCGGAAGGTTAATCAGGTTATTATGGGATATACCAAAACAAGTCAATTTTGGAGTTATGGAAAAGTGGAGACAGTGATAAATGCAGTTTAAATAAAGTGGTGTTTTAGATCAGCCTGCTCAGTGAAAAGACTGCACTGAATAGTTTCGAAGCTGAAATTTTGTGAGCAACAAAACTTGCATATCTCCAATTTTTCCATACAACTGGAATGATTAAGGTTCCAGTATTTTGTTATTCTCTGCCAATTTAAATCATGTACAGTTCACTCTAGAACTGAGAGGCAATGCACAGTATATTATAAATACTAAATATATGAAATAAAGTGCGTATTTTGTTAAATGACCACTCTCTAAACTCTCTTAAAGTGAAAAAGAGTTTATATGTTTCAGTTTAACTAGGCTGTAAATCGTTTTACTGCAAGTACTCACTAGAGTCATATTTCCAATAGGTGTTTATAAAGTAAAAAGGAATGTATACTGGCTAGAATTGAGATGAATGATAGTTATAGCACCATCCATATACAAGATATTATCTGCAATATAAAAATAATCAAACTAATGCTACTGTCAATGTTCAGCTAGAGTGCTGGGACCTCAGAAACTCTCGGGCAAGACTGTACATGGGCTTCAGAGGCGAGCAAGCATATCAAGACCTCACCAAGAGGTGCTGGTTAGAGTGTCAAGCAGAATTCCCAGGGAAGGAGGCATTTTTGGGTTGCCCTCGGATTTGCACAGGCTTTGCTGATGCAGACAGCAGTACCTAGCTGCCGGTATGCACAAGCACTTCAGTCTCTTGAGCAGAGACTGAAAGAGTCCACCTGTTTACAGGTTGGTAACCAAAGACAGGAGAATGTGAGTAAATTCTCAGATCAAAACTCACTATGGTGCACAACTTCCACCGATTTCAGAACTTAAATAGTTTTGGAGGATCAAAACCTTAGTTCTTCCTTAGTTCTCTTTCTGACCAGGGGGATCAGAAAGATAATTTATTCCTCGTTATGAGCTCTCATACAAAATAAAATATTGAGCATTACCCAAGTAGAGAACAGATCCCACTATTTAAATGTTCACAGGGATATACAGATTGTAAATATTATTTAAAATACTCAAAAATAATGAACATTGGCAGTATTAGCAGCCTACATTTTTCCCTCAAAGATGTCAACTTCGTATCGCCTTACAGCTGCCTTGAGAAGACATCTCATGTCTTGATACACGAGAAACACATCAGTACATTTCAGTACCATTCAGTACATCAGTATATTTCAGTATTTTAATGAAGAGTACCACCCCTCCAAAAGAAAGGAAAAAAAAAAAAAAAAAAAGGACAGGAGAAAATTTTTTTAAAAATCTGAATTTTCAAAGAGAATTAGAAGATCAATAAATAAGTCAAGGTTTATACAGTGAGTAATGCTAATAAAAGTGAGCCCAATGCTCATTTATTGAGCCCAGTTTATCCAGTGCACCGAATGAGGCAGAAGTCTCATGGAGAAAGCAGTATTACGTGATCAGATAATTAAAGACTGTATCATAATGCACGCACACAAGGGAGCCAAATTAGACTTGCACAGTGCCATCAGGGTAACATTTCCTAACTTTTCTGTGTTTGACTTTGTAACGCCTTTTCCACATGACAACTTTTGGCATTTCTTTTTACACAAACATTGATATATATTAACTATGAACAATTTCTGTTGTTCTAATGACCCAATATTCATGAAGTTTAGCTACACCCTTAGATGTGGTGGGGTAATACAGACAATCAGCTGCTATAGACTTGATAAAAAGAAATTAAAGGTTTCACCTTAAAAATGTGAAAATATTCATTAAAGTACTCACATAAAACCAGATAAATACATATACAAAAGTGAGCTATCAAATTCTCAAAGTTCTTACTTCTTAGCTTTGGTTTCCCAAGGAATATAGATTCTGCGATTATGACACCTATTCATCTACCTACCTGTTCACTAATCCCTCTCCTTCCAAATAATTCTGAATTTCTTTGTTAATTTTAGGATTACATATATATAGAAAAAATACACAAATATAGAACAAAATAAGTGAGTCAAAGATAACTATCTTTTTTAGATTTCTTGAAAATTGTTGCCTGAGTAAAGACTTTAAATTAGTGACCCTGAATAAATTTCACTCAAAGTAAACGCAAGCAGATTTCACCTTCTTAGGTTTTCAGTCCACTCACCCACTGTTTGCTATCTCTTTTCCTGCATTTACCCAACACACTTCCATCTACTTTCCTTTCATTTCCTCCTGCATTCTCCCTTCCCTGTATCCCATCCCCATTGCTTTTCACAGATGTAAGACAGTTTTGCATATTTACTGCTTGGGCCTACTTACAACCTCTGAGCTAGTAAGTTGATTCACACACTGAAGCTTCACCTTGAAGCATTTTGTTTCACCCTTAAATTTACAGTAACAGATTCAGTGAAAACTGCTCTGCTGTACTTTGTGCAAAGAGAGTCTGCACTTCAGAGACTGTTTGCTGGATATGGTGCTGGGTATCCCCCTTTGACAGGGATTGAAGTCTTAAAGTTATTATATCCTGACAAGTTTATGTACAGCAAACCTGAATAGGTGGTGGAGCCACCTGCAAAGAACACAGATGGGAATTTACAGAGGGCCTTAAGACAGAACAGAAGAAAAGGGGAGAAAAAGATGGAATGGGCTGTTTCAGATATAAAAGACATCCATGAAAAGCTGGTAACAAAGGGGTTTTTGGAAAGGAGGTTAATTCTCATTGCTGATGAAAACTAAATGTGACAGAGGAATCAGTACAGCAAAAGTTGACAGTGAGCTACCCAAAACACATCCATTAGTCTTTTATAGGTCTTAGTAATTTGGCCAAAAGGAACATTTGCAGATGTCTTGCATTCTCCTCCTTTTATCTCATGACTTTAGATCAAGACCTTTCAAAGAAAAAGCTTGTTTTATTCAGATTTGGGAATTTCTATTCCTCTCCTGAATTTCAGGATCTTAGTATTATTTTTGATGGATAATATCTGAAAGGTATCATGGCGCAAATGATATAAAAAGCCCTACAGAGCTCAGCAGCCTAAAATGTTTTTGTAAAATCATAAGCCATCATCTTTTCTGCAGAGACTATTATCCATATAGAAAGACTGCACAATTTACTAGTACAAGCATTGAATCAAATCACTACAAATTTTGTTTGGAAGTTTTTGTTTGATTTTTAGCCAGTTTATTTAACCTACATGAATTACCTTAACCTAAATTTCTCAAAAAAAAACACATATAATTTAAAAATAAAAAAAGTCTGCGAGTTACTAGATGAAAGATGAAATAATAATTGTGAATGACTTTTGAAGCTGCATTCTCTGATAACCGAAGGCACAAGTGTCTCAAGAAGCATCTAAAACATAGTATTTCTGATATCCTTACAGATATTTCATGTTTATATTTTAAATGGTATTTCAGTATTTAAAGCTTTATGCTGGATTTAAGCATGTAGCTCATAATTCCACACCATAGCCAACACTCATTTCACTTGCAGCTGATCAAACTTTAATAGGATAAATACACTAAAGAGAACATGCAAAAGAGCCAGAAGACACTTTTATTCCAAAAACCAACAAAACACTATCAGAATTTTAAGCCCTCCAGAAAAATTCAGAAACCCTTTAGGTGCCTAAAACAGACATCATCTGCTTTGAAGTAATTTTTTCCGAATGTCAATCATAGAATGCAACTGTACTTTTCTGCTATGCCTATTATAACTTTTAATTGAGAAAACCTTGTATCTGAAACAAGGTTTATAAGTACTGCTGAAAGAATTCAACTTGAAATCATAGCTTTGAGCAAAAATGGTTAAATTTTTTTTTGGTCTTTGTGAAATATGAAGTAGCTTTTAGGAGTGTAGCTGGTTTAATTCAACATTCCTATAGTCAGGTAAGACACTAATAAGTTTTCAGATGTGCAGAAAGCTTTGGTTATAAAGTAATATTCTGTATGTTTGATGACAGAAAGAAAAGAACATTTGGATCTTTACTCTGAAAGACAGTATGTGGCCAATCCAAATATGATAATAATTGGAAAAAGTCCAACAAGCTCTAATTAGGACTTTGTTAAGTTCAATCACTAAGTTTTGCAGACATCATAAATAAAATGAATATGCAACTATGCTAAGAAAAATTGGCTATATGGCATATAACATTAAATTTCTAAACAATTAAAATGCAAAAGAAGCCCATTCCATTAAGGTTACTGAAATAACTTCATCTCTAAAAATATCCTTAGTACAGTAGAATAAGTGACCAGGAGTGCTGCATCTTGATTGATTCTATTTTAATATAATTTATATGCCATGAGCACACATGCTCAAAATGAAAAAGGATTAATTATTACCTCTCTATTGGGAATGAAAAGAAATAAAAATAAGGACATGAAAAATAATTAAAAGAAAATTTTAAAAAAGCATGGCAAAACACTAGGCTAAATTTAAGTCAAGATAAAAGAAAAATGAATGATGAATAATAAATAGAGATCTTGTAATATATCAAAAAGCACAAATCACTGCAGATTCTAGTTGAGTGAAATGATTAATAATACAAATTCAAATCGCAAATACCTTGAGTGAATATGAATAGGTCAAATCATCTGGAGATGAGATGTTACAAACACACAGATGCATGCCCTTGTGGCAGCAAGAGCCAGAGACAAGAGCTGTGTTCACAGTAACACGGAGGAACGTCTCGTTATTGCTCATTCACTGTCATTGTCCCTATTCCCTTACTAGGGACACAATTAGAGGAAAGAAGAAAGACCAGGCTTAGAAGAGTTGAAGACATTATTTATAGGTTATCAGGCAGCACTGTAAAACAGAGAGAAAAAAGTTATCCTTGGCACATCCCTTTAGACCTCATAATTAGCCCCTCCACTGCTGTGCCTCTGCCAGCGGCCAGGGCTCAGGTTCAAGAGTCCAGGCAGTGGTATGAAATTGCAGCAATCTTTTCCTGCGCTGCCATCCACCATTCCTAATACACTCTACAAATCATTGCACAATAGAAGTCTATATTAAGTTAAAATAGAGTAACGTAGAAAAATTTTGAGTTTACCTAGACTCAAACTTAGTGAGATAAGTCATAACTATGCCATATCTGATACATGCCTGAACAAAGTAAAAAGTATTATACTTGTATATTCTAAACAAATACAAAGTATATTCTAATTAAGAATATATTCTTCAAGACTGACTGTATGGATAATACACTTCTTGCAGGCTCTGTTCTTGTTCAGATTGTATTCTTTATAAATGTGAGAAACATGAAACACTAAAAGACACTACAGTTACGATTTGCCGTGACAGTTCTGGCATCCTACATCTGAACCTCTTTCAAAATCACCTATAGTGTAATATATTTTCTAATATGCAAATATTTAACTGCCTTTGCACATATAGCAAGCTGAAGACAAACATGCGTATCCTCTAGCTGCGGACAGATGAGGAAAGCAAGGAGTTAAGAGACTGAAACAGACTGAAAGGGCTAATTTCTTACTTGTTTGAGGAAGACCAACTCCAGCTTTAGCAGCCCTCCTGTTTACATGAATATGGGAGCTGTCAGTTCATTACTAGGTCATTAGGAACACCAGGGTGGGAAAGAGAACATAAAAAGATATACTATGAAACATAATAGACTTAGCTTCTCATTATAAAATTATGTTGAAACTTGACACCATTCAGTTGCTGGTCAAAAATCATCCTGATGAGGCGCCAGAGACTGCTTCCCCCGCCCATGGTATTTACCAGAATTTGTCCAAGACACAGAGTGCTCTGTCAGAATATTATTCACATTGTCCAGGTTACTTACGTGCTTTATTACTTACTGCGCAGAATGAACTCTGGGATGAGAAAGAAAGAATGTCACAACTTAAGATTTTTTATGATTGAGGAGGCCTTGAGGAGACCTTTGCTCTACTTTATTTGAAATCCAATTGCCTTTGTCATTTAGAAGCTGTAAATATTAATTGTTGTTGTCATCATAATTTTACTTTTATGGATAACAATGGCAGTTGAAATTAGTACAGGTCTATTTGCCATAAGCAGATTTGGATGGACTTCAATACTGTATTTTATTTTTGCCATATTTATCCATCTAACTGAATACTGTTGCTCCCAGTCAAAACAGAAGCTTATACACCACTAACCAAGAACCCCTTCTCAAAAAGGCAGACAACACGGCTCAACCATAACTACTCTCCTTCCATTTCACACACAGCCGAACAGTTGCCACACTACTACAGAACTAGCGATTACCAAGAGGCTTCTGCACAAATGCAGCTGACAGAGCATGATTTCACCAAATCTCAAGTGCAGTTTTAGAGAGTTAAATAAAAAGTTTTAAATATCAACAGAGAGTAAGGAGCTAGCAAAAATACCCAGTGCTTCCACATACACCCGTGCCCAAGATTCACTGTAATCCTCTCATTCCTGATTATGAAGCCTAATGACAGACAACTCACTGTCCCTGAGGCCACCTGTATTATTGCAAGACCAAGTTCGGATCCTCTGCAGCTTTACATCTCTCCTCAGTCCTGTAAAATACTTAACTTTCAAAATGTCATCAAATCATACCACTCATTCCCAGTTCCCTGTGTTCCCATATTTCAGGTTCTTACCTCTGGCAAGTTCTGTGCTTACGTGGCTTACAATATTTCACTTTGAAAAGGTCAGAGAATACGAGATGGGCCTAGCTCCAGTGAGGCTGATTTGGGAAAGCTGCAGGCTGTCTAGAGGAGGTTGGTGGTCTCTCTGAGCACTCCACTTCTCCTCATGGTGGAGGACCATGGACACATCCCCCTTGGATTCAGGTAGCACATGCAATATGTTTTGTACTAGATGCAGTATCCACTGATGTTGATGAATGATGAAGAAGGAGAAAGATCTGTGCATGTTGTGATGTCCCAGAAAGCTCATGGAGTTCCCTCCAAAGTTTGTTATGACGTTGACACAAACAACACAAATTGCCCTTGGGCCAGGGCCACCTGCAGCGCAGTGCAGCAGGGACAAGTCAGGCAGGGCAGGGGCACTCACCTGAAAGCAGAGGGCTACAGATGCAAGAAAAGTTAAAAGCTTGGAACACTCTTCCAAGCGGCTCAAATACCAGGTTCCTTAATAAGCATGTTAATACAGTGCAGCTGAGGCTCAGGGAGGAAGGGCTGTAGAGAAGCCATGGTGCCACACTGGTAGGAGCATCACGAGCTTTGGCTGGGAGGCAAGGGATGGCAGCTAACGGAGCAATGAAAGACCCCTCAGTTAGCGTTAGAAGTGAAAGCCAGTCTTTGTCTTTGCTACTTCTCATTCTCCCCACAATGCTGGCTTCAGGATCGCTTCTTGTGCCTCTGTTTCTATGGTTACTCTGCAGTCGCACTGCTCAGAGGTGAAGAGCTGCACACTCCTCATCTTGGCCAAGCACCTGAGGGGTATTAGGTGGTTGCTGCTCCTCGCAAGAAGCACCTGTCTGCTCGTACCCACGAGGCAGCTGGCAAATTTACAGGGACTCACACCAATAGTCCACCCAAACCACCTCTAGCAACAGCAAACAGCTAATGCCTGGGGTAAAGTACAAAAACGTGGCAAGGTTGCTGTGACAAAACAGCCTCCAGAATAAATTCCAGCCCCCCGAAAATTGTCGTTCAGGGATCTCCTGCACCAGAGACACTCTACTAGGTGGATTTCTCTTCTGTAGATTTAACCTGGGTTAAATCATGTAGATCTAACCACAGATTTCTTGAGCAAAAAACTTTCGCCATGTCCAAGCTCCTGTAGCAAGGAGTTCTACAGCTTGTCCATGTGTTGTGTGAAGAATCACAAGAGCAGACGCGCACTTTCTGTTCTCAGTGTTAGAAATATTAGAAATATTTCCCTCTTATGCAGTGGGCAGTTTTATAGGATCCAGTCTCTCAGTGGACCTTAGAGCCAGAGTTTTTACTGTCCCAGCTAAACAGATAACTGATATATAACTTTCTGATATTTGTTTTTGAAAATAATTACCTGAGGTGGAAAATTAGTGTCAGTCACAACTCTTCAGTTCAGCTTTCTGTCTGTAGGAAACTTTCAATGGGGAAATTTCTGAAGTTACAGCAAAGCAAAGGGTCTCATAAGAGCTCCTCAGAGACCTCTCTCTGCTGTGTGTCTATGCCGCA
This sequence comes from Crypturellus tataupa, assembly GCA_034781795.1. NCBI lineage: Eukaryota > Metazoa > Chordata > Aves > Tinamiformes > Tinamidae > Crypturellus > Crypturellus tataupa. The sequence continues at coordinate 1,309,698 of JAWLRI010000857.1, read as the reverse complement.
CAACAGAGGTTCAAATCAATTCAGCAGCTTGTATCTGTAATACCTATCACCATCTCAGAGAAGATCTTCAGTCTTCAACTTTCTCTGCTCTGGGGTTGAGCCCCCTAAAGGTCTATTTCTCTGAAATAAAAGAAATTTTGAAAGCTAGAAATCTCTCATGAGATAAATTCCTTTTTGCTGTCCAGCCCAGGCCAGCCCTCGTCATATTAGTGTCTCCCAGCTGCACTGCTAAGAATATTGTATTTGGAAATAAGTCTAGTAATAGTTTCAGTAAATCTAACTAGAAAACTTTGGCAAAGACACTTCCATATTTCAGCACTTCAATAATTTATATTTTACTCAAGCCTGACAGCCTGCCCTGTGGCTCTGCCTAATGTTTTCTAGAATAATCACTGTCCTACTACATGTAAACTATCATACTTATCACCAGCATGCAAACATAAAGAATTTGGCACATTGAGATATGCGTTGGTTCCCTTCTGAACATAGATACAAATTGCATTTGGCAAAATGGATCCACAACCAATAAAAAGGAAGGGCTAGATTTTTGTTTTAAAAAATAAGTAGTAAATAATAAAACCTGCCATTATCATCACATTGTTAGGTTGATTGTCTTAAATATGCACTTTCAGCGAAAAGGAATTTCAACATGGATACAAATATATGCTTTTAGAATCTCAATTTGCGGTTTGCTCCCAGGTGAGCATGGGAACAACCCATGCTCCCCAACCAAAATGAATCCCCCTCCTCTAAATTTTAGATAGGCTCTGAGTAAAGCACACTAATGCAGCCAACCCACTGAGGAGCTACAGTAGCTAAGAAGGCACTCAGAGCAGACCTGTGCTGCCCTTGCAGTAGGGACAGCTTATCTAAACTGCCCCAAGAGACCTTCATGAAGCTTTATTCAGTCTTCTGCTACAACTTTTTTATTATTTTGCAATTAGACTTGGCACACGTCTGACAGAAGGCTTCATTTCACCCAAGGGGCTAAGGGAACCTGACAAATTAGCACTTCTTTGTTGGATTCGTTTAGCAAAGTGAAGCATTGTAACCTGCTATTACCATACATTCTTGAATAACAGTCAAATGGAATTTATTCTGCTTCTGATTACAGGAATTTGGGGGAATATGGAAAAGGCCACTGAGAGTCATTAAAATATCCCTTTGCAGGGTAACACGTGAGGCATTTGGGTCTCTCAGTCTACACTGCTTCAAACACCAGACAGGTTATTTACTGCTTTTGGACCAAATAAACCTGTCACAGCCCCAAAACTAACTCTTCAGCTAATTAGAAATAGCACAAGAAAGTAACTGCCTCTGTCTTTTAATTTCCTAAAATGTCAGCAGTAACCTGAGAATTTCTAAAGAGGGAACATATCAGCATGATACTTGAAGTTTCATTATTCTTTTCATCATTTTACAGAGAACTTTTTGGCTGCAAGCACTGCCAACCCAAAATTATCTAATGCTAGGGTTACATTTGGTTCTTTTAAACAGCCATGTGATCCAGACTAACAAAAGAAACCAAAGCTATCAGTATATTATTTTTGAAGCACTATGGTATTTCCTATCAAGTGTTTTCTATTGTGCTACCCTCAAACTATCACAGACCAAGTAAGATATTGTGCAATTGCAATTTGCCAGGATAAACCCCCTGTTTCTGAATTGTAAAGGGACAAATGAAATACCGATATTCTAAGGGAAAATACATTTTGATGCACTGACAGCTATTAAAACAGGTTCCATATTCCAAGATGACAGCTCAGCTAACATGGAATTTTAAAGGTATAATAGAGCACAGTGGGAAAGTATCAACTGCCTTCCACTGGGACAGCATCTCTGCTCTGTGGGTTTTATCGCTGCACCACACAAAAGTTTATTGATTGTGAAAATCAGAGTATGAACAAGTGAACTCCCCCTGCCTTGGATACCAGACCCAATTTACAGAGAAAAACCCTTTCAATTCCCCAATATCTGATGGACCGAAACTCTCTGAAGCCGAAGCTGACTGAGAACATCCTTTGGGCAGTTATTTTCCTGTGGAACCGCAGTGTCACTGTGTCTGCAACTGCAGCGTGGTTAACTGTGTGCCCTGCACACAATTAACAGGGCTCAGCAGTGTGCAGGTGAGATGTCCCTCATGGAGGGCTGGAGCTTCACATTAACTGAGAGTCAAAAGTGCCATTCTGAGGCGAGAAAACCCACGGTGAGGATGTGTGATCCAACACTCAGAGGCAGAAGGGATGAATTCAAAACTTGGCCTCTGTTCACAAGCAGCACCATTTCCCTTTGCTAATCGATTTTCCACTACTTTCCAGGAATTCCAAACATTTTGAATTAAGCCATTTCTGTAATATCTTTTATGCATTTCTAATGCCACCTAAATGCTTAACAATGCAAATATTAAGCTCCCTGCTAGTATCCTGGAAATGCTAAGACTGCATACACACTAAGAACTGACCTGTAACTGGTATTCACAGAAATTAATGCTATCAGTGGTAAGAATATACTGAAATATCTAAAGACCTTTGGAGATACTGGGTGCCAGATCAGTTATGATAACCTGGACAACATGAATAAAGGCTTATGGAAAGGCTTTTTTTTTTCCCCCCTTGGAAGTTATAGCATATTTTCATTTGCTAAAACACAGAACTAGACAAGTCCTGCTGCAGAGAGATTCTTGAAGATGTACACAACCAGGCATAGAAAATTCCTAGAATGTTTTTGTCTTACACTGCGCTATCAGTTGGTACCTGGGAAGCAACTCACCATTTGAGGGAACTCTGCATAAAGTTCTAGTAAACAGAGGAACATTCTGGAGAAATACTAACATTTTTGGACTCAAACTCAAATGAAACTCAAAGCTGGAAAATATTTATTGACAGTCTTCAGTTACCATAAACTACTGCATTTAATAAATGGGAATAAGAGATGTTACAAGATGGCAAGGATGACATGATAGCAGTAAAACTTAGGATCACATGGAAAAAAAAAAACAAGGAGAAAGGGTAACTAAAAGAATGAATTATTGTTTGAGATGAAAGTATTCATGAATTTTAAGTAGTGGGAAACTTGTGTACTCAAAAGAGCACATGAATATATAGAAGAAGCTGTGGAAATCCAACTGTATCCAGCATGTGAAGAAATGCTAGGAGCCGGAATAGCCTCCAGCAAATCAGGTATCTGTGATAGGAAAGTGGAAAGAGGACAGAAGCAGGATGAGAGAGCAATAAATGCACAATTTTGCAGTCCCAATCAGATAAGTCTCAGAATAACAGACAGCAGCTGATAGAAACATTAATAAGAATGTTGTAAGGATAGAAAAGAAAGATTTTGTTTCTGCTCTGCTGTTTATTGTTTAGTTCACAGCAGCGAGTATGCAGCTGAGGTTGTATTAATGAAATGCCGCTTTAGTAGATGTCAAAAGAAATCAGAAGATGAACTATTTCTGGCATGATTTTAAACAGAAAGTTTGAATTTTAAACTTTCTGTGATTAGCACTACCTCCAAACGTTGAAGAACACTTTCACATATGCAGGAGAAGTAATGATTAATCCATGTTCATGATAAATGATTGTTTGCACCTTAAGGTTTGTCTCCTTTTGAAAGAGATCTCAAGGAATTCATGGATTTGAGTTCTGAAGGTTGGACACAGAGATAAGATTTTGAACGGGAACCAATTTCACTTGCAGCACACAGTGAAGGGCACCTTCCCCATCACACGTGGGAGGAGTGCACTTATTTCTGAAAGATTTTTTTTTATGATCAGCTGAAGAAAGAGAAAGCTCTTATCCTGAGAATCCTTATTCTCAGGAATAATGTCTGAAAAGAAAGATACTACTTGTGCCTTTAAGGTGATTATTCGTACTTTTTGAGTGTTTTTTTCCCCTCAAACACCTGACTATTCTTGGCACCAAGTCAGATTTTAAAGTGGTGGCTCAAAAGCTTCACCTACCTCCATTGTTTAATATAAGAGCAGCTTGACAGCAAGTTTTTGTGAAGGAAAGCAATTTCCTCTCTGCAGCTTAAGCACAGGGAACACCAGTGGGGCTGGCATTGACATCTGATGGCACCACCCAGTGAGAAAACAACTGCAAAGTCAATAATCTAAGAACAACAAAAAAATTAAATGCTGCACTACAAATTCTTAGTTCCTTCTTCTTTCAACATGAGACTTCTTTGAGTAGACAAGGATTTGCATTTATTCATCTATAGGATAAAGTGTACATGTGTATATTCATGAAATAAAATGGTTCCTTGAATCTATATATAGAAATCACTTATGTGAACCCTAGTGCTTCAGTTCCATTTGCACACTCACTTCATTAGAACTTGAAAACCCTTTAAAACACTCTTCAGAATAGAGGTTTGTGTGTAGGTTTTCTGGTCCTGCCTCTTGAAAACACACTCCCAAAGAATCTTTAGAATACATCTATAGAAACATCCTGGAAGAAAAGGGAAAAGACACTTTGAAGGTCTGAGTTTTAAAGATAGATGTTTTGTGAAATTGTTCTTTAGTTAGATAATCGGACTTAAAAGCAAAATTGTTTGCACTTAAAGTCAAGTAATGCTAAATTAAATTATAAAGCACTTGCTCACTGTCATGAAAAACAGGATTAGATTATTCTAAAATATTTTGTATAGTCTAAAGAACTATAAATATATATATATTTTTCAATTTGTCATCATAACACACAGCACACACCCAAGACTGGAGGAGAAGCGCGTCACAGACTGGCACTATGAACAGTGAAGAGCAGTTGGTGAGTAGCACATCTCTCCTTCAAATGGTGGACAGTAATGAGCAGTAAATCAGAAGCAGAGAGACGTGTATGTCAGGGAAACCAGTCCTCAGAAAGGTTCATTATGTCACTGACTTTGTTCACCTTTTAAGCAGAGAGCAATTAGGGCAATTGCCTGGGGCTTCAGAGCCAACAGCAGGAGAGGATGGGGAGGAAGAGCGTAGTGTTTGACACAGAGAGATCCGCCTGCAGAGAGACTCGTAAAGGCTGACCTGGGTACCAAGACATCTCCATGCTGAGCCACCAAATAAGGTCTGCTGAGACCCGCCATGGACTGTAGACCTTGTGGTTTTTCAGTTGTTGCTAAAAACCTTTGCTGAAGCAGCTGTGTTGCCTGCAGGAGTTGGGAATGAGCTCCCGCACAGCCATAATGTAAAATGAGCACCCAGATTGCCAAAAACAAACACTTGTGGCGTTCATTCTTCCGGACAGGGCCTGGCCTTCCAGCCATGGCTGCATGGGTCATTATTTCAGAAGTAATTTGCCATAGGGAATGGGGAAGACATCAAATCTTCACACAAGGTAAATAGCTGAAGACATAGAGGAACAACATTCTTTGAAGAGCAATACTCTTTGTCTAATAAAATCAAAGTGGATATTGGCATTTATTATTTATATTGCAGAAGCTCCTTCAGCTGTTAACCAAAACTCCCTTTCTTCACACAGTGCAAGTACCTCATGCCCCAAAGATGTAGCCATTTAAGCAGGTCATGGGAGTTCTAAGAACCTCTTCCCTTTCCACCACTTCCCCCAAAAAAACAAACAAACAAACAAAAACCTCACAAAATACTGAACACATTTATTCCCTTGAAAATAGTTTGAACATCACCAAAATTCTTAATGATTTCAAGTCAAATACGTCAGAACTTCAATCATGCAGAAACATGATTTTCAAAGACCATTTCACAATTTCAATAAGTTTCAGTGTAAAGCTTATAAAAATTAATTTCATTTTGAAATTTGATTAAATTTAATCATAATAATGCAGTTTAAAAAATTCTCAATTAGAATGACCTCTCACTTTCTGAATAAATAGTTCCATATAGCGGAAATCTATTTAGATATTCCAGCTGCAGAGATTACTTTGATTTTTTTAATGTGTTAATGCTAACCATTACACCAGACAGGTGTAAGGAATTTATTAATATATATGTTGACTGCTGTAGCTTCATAAAAAACAGGAGAGGTAGGCCAGTATCAACTAGTCCACAGCTGCAGTGAATTTTCTTGTAGAAAACCCGAATGGGAGAAAGAAAAAAAGGAGAGAGAATTCACAGCATCTATACCAACAACATGCTTCAGTAAAACAAAAGTTGCCGGGTTCAGGACAGGAATAAAAGAAGGAAGTCCTTTGTCCTCTTTATACAGTAAGTTTAGGCAATGTAATTTTTTTTTCTGCCTTTACAGCCTCTGAAAAGCGTCTATTCAGTTAATAGGGTCCTGGGCCAAGTCCCAGGAGCACTATAGTCTCTTGTTGGCTCATTTATTATAATACCTTGGAAGAAATGAATTGTAGCTTTTTGCAGAGGAACACCTAACGAGACAACTTTGGAAGCATAATTTTTGGCATAACAAGGATTTTTGAAGGTCAGGTTATATGGATACAGCAGACACATTCTGACTTATGAAACACTTACTTTTTTAAAGCTTCTGTAGAGGTTTGCAGGAGGAAGAGACAGCTCCTTGGATTCAGCAAACCTTCTGGCTACAAAGGTTTGCTGAGCTCCAAAAATTTAGGCAGTTAGTAACTGTTTTGCTGCACATAAGACCAGCTAAATACACTGCTATGTTTCTTATACTCCCTCTTTTTGATTATCTGGGATGAACAAAGCTTTTAATTAAGTAAATAAACAAATCTCAACTGCCACTCTGAAAATGCAGAAAGGGAAGAAAAGGAGGGAAGAGGGGAGTAAAACCAATGTTCCTTGTATACTGCTTTAACAATGAATAAGATCAGATATTTTGTACCCATTAACAAGGAAGAGCCAGCTGCAGAAGGACATAAACACCATCATATCCTGCTAAATAAAATCTTCCCTGGAAAGGCAGGCAGGCAGATAAAAGCAGCTTTTCTTTTTTTATATTGTGATAATTCTGCACTCTTCAGATTTAAGTGCACAATCCTGGCTACTTTGTCCATCTGTCCAAACGGCTGAGTCGAACCCCAGTAACACACAGAACCTGCTTCAGTGGGGTTATCTGCACAAATGTGGGATTGCAGGACAAAAGCATAAGCCGCCCACCTATGCGGAGCTTCCTGGGGGTTTCAGTGAAGTCTCCACAGAAGGGGGCTCTGAGGGTGTTGTATAATTTCATTTAAGAGGGTGGGTCAAACTTTCAGCTGATGCGATTCAAAACATTGTTGATTTTAGTTGTTCTCTACAGCCTTCCCTGTAAATAAATGTCCTAAAAGAACAAACTGCACATTAACTCTATGCTATCTTTTTACTGTATGCTATCTGTTTTCCATAACAAATAGGTTTAATAAGCATCTCTTTTCATAGTGTTATTTCTATGAAACAAAACAGAAAGATGGTCTCCAATAATACCAGGGCCAACACATACTGCAAAGAAACAGAAGAGTATTTCACCAGAGAATGGGAAAAAATGCTAAATATTTTAAGAATTTGCTGCTTAAGTGAAAAGAAACCCCCTGAGTGCTAAAAATATATTTATTGATCACATTCAGGACTCAACAGAAAATGAGTTCCAATAAAAGAAAACTCAAAAGGACTTGACTGTTGCCAAAAGGGAAAGGTTATAGGACTCTCCTCAGTAAATGAAACAGTAGTCATTTAACAATCTTATGAAAAAGGTTTAGATTCCTCTTTTCTATTAAATATCTAGGCTACGTTGAAAGGCAAGCATTGATAGTGCATGGAGGGAATTTAAAGAGCAAGATAAAAAGAAAGACAGTGCATCACTTAAGACAGGCATAGCAGGTATCCTCGCTAATTTATGTAGATAGAACTGTTAAATAAATTAAAAAGACCCCTCACTGTCTGCATTTGACAGAAATCGTCTTCTTTTCTCACTTTACTCTTTTATCTTGCCTTCACTTTCTTTAGTGCGTATGTGTCATAAACCACAACTGGCAGAACAATCTGTAAAGTTTTCAGATCCCCTGGGAACAGAGCCTGTTTGTATTTATGCTAATATGGAGTCCGGAATAAATTCACCCAGCTCCATATCTCCCTCACCATGGAGTTTCAGCAGTGTCCTTTCACAACACATCACGTCTCTACCATGTTTTTAATCTCTTTTTCTCTTTGCGGTTCTGGTTTTCAAGTATAACCTTCATTGGAAAGGGAGAATTCATTTTTCAGAAGAATGAACAATTTTTATTTTGGTAAAAAAAAACACTATATGTTTTTCAGATCAGACATACAGTCCTCACTACAGATATGAGCCCCTCCAGCAATAGCTGCCATAGATGGGAAGAGTGCACAGAACTACTTTTATCATCAAGGTCTGATCTGACTTTGCAGCCTGTCTGCTGTGAACCTCCTGACCGTGCACAGCACAAACAGTGTCCTAACCATGGTGTATTTCACAGTGAAAACGTTATTCTGAGAGGTTGCACAGTAATTTCTAAACCAAGCAGTCCTTTGTAACCCAGGAAACCCTCTCTGTACCACGCTAGTAATTTTGATGCTTATGCACTCCGCATATCTGGAGCAAACTCCAGACTTTGATCAACCCAGTGCACGGAAGGCTGTGCTCTGATTCTTGTTTCATGTCCCTCTATGGAGAAGCCTTCTGGTCCTTTGAGGACCAGGCTGGTACATGAATTGTAGCTGTTCTTGTCCTTACACATCTGTATAGGCTCCTCACTTAAGAGAATGGCAGGCGTATATTATCTGAAATGCACTCTGATCCCCAAGACCCAGCAAAACACTCGGCTTCTCCTTATGGACACCCTCAGACTGCCGTTTTAGTCCTCAGCCTGGCTGTTCCCATCTAACACTTACACACTTTTTACACTTTTTTAGCCATTTTTAATTTAATCTTACAGTAGAGGAAAAGTAAATACCCACAAGTATTGTAAAAAACAGCAACCAGATTGATGAGGGCAATTCAAATTCTATGCTTTGCTGGAGGAAGAAGTGCAACAGGAGTACATGCAAGTGACCACAGGCCATACAGTGAAGAACTGATGAAGGACAGGAGTTTTAAGGAGGTCTTGGCACATAAGAATGAAAAACAAGTTTTGTTCCCCTGCTCATAGAACACTATATTAAATCTGCCAAAGAATTTGCTCTAACAGGAATGAGGCTGTTGAAGACTAACATGTGCTGTCTCATATTGATCCATAAGCTTGGATGAGGAAACAGGCCCAAGCAGGGGAGACTCTATTACTTAAATTTGATGAGTGAATATATCAGAGAAATAGAGGGAAAAAAATAAAATTTTACAGAAAACCCTAAAATTATTGAGACCAAACCATAGCAAATACCACTTGGGTCATCTTTCCTAAAGCAACACCTAAGCATTTCCAACTCTGACCAGCCTTTTTATTTGCCAGCTTCTCTACTATATAGAAGTGACGCAAAATTCTAATAAAATTGTTGAAATTACTCATTAAAATCCATAAATGTGGCAGAGAGAAGAATGGAAAACATTTCTGAAAACTTAAGGAACATAAAGAAATCAGTTTGCAGAGTAATCTTAGCTAAGATAAACTTGTAGTCTTACTTCTAAGAAATACCACTAATAAGTAAGTACTCCTTTACTACTCAAGAAAGCAATAATCTTACTTGAAGTTAAAAATATTGAACAAGTATTTGTATAAAATAAAATATAATAACATATCAATAAACTAGGTAATTTATCACCATATTAATAAATACCAGAGGTCCAGCTAGATATCTATACTACAGCAAGAATCAGGCACATTTTGGAACACCAGCTGTCCCCTGAGCCTTACTGACATGTACTGCCAAATGCAGCTCTTATCTCATTTGTTTGCTGGATCACCCAAGCAGCCTCTTAGAATAATACTGTGGAGAAAGCAGAAGAAAAAAAAATGTTTTTATGAAGTGTAAGGATATTCAGAACCTACCTCTCAATATCTCTTTTCAAATTCTCAATACATTTGCTTCAGCTTTGTGCATGAGGGTTTAGTATTCATATAAATGAAGGAACCGCTTCATGAGGTTGTCCACTGAAGTGTTACAGCCCTGGAGAAGCCTCCTAAAAAAGTGAATTGGATAGGGCAAGATGCCAAGAAAAGACCAGGGAGATTTCACATATGTTTCCCAGTGCAGTTCAGGCTGACAAAGGCTTTGGCTTAACTGCAAGGTTTGACTGTACCTCACTGACTGGCAGTTTTATGAGGTGTACAAATGTGGGACTTGAGCTGGAACCGTCATACATTTTGCTAGTTATCTAAATTGGGATTTAAGATCAGGCCCTAGATGGGAGTGAGCAGGATGGGAGGTAGTGAGCGTATTAATCCCCTGGCACAAAAATCTTGAGACAAAGTTTGAAATGGAGCCTTCAGTCAAGTTTCCTTTATGAATCTCCTACTATTTTTCCACTATGTTTCTTCTCTTTAAACTAATGACAATGTTTTAGATAAATATCTGTGACATAATTTATAGGTTTAAAAATGTGCACAGAGAAAATGACTTCACATATTTAAACAAAAATGAAGAAAATGAGACAGGAAAATACAGTACTCACTAAGGTTATATTAAGTGTTTAACATCTTTCATATTAAGTGATTTTGTCAAACTTAAAAGTCTTCGGATCTCCTGCAAGATATCTGTAAAGCATATGAACTTATGTTTAATATACCAGGTTTATGATTTTTCCAACATATTTTGGAAAGGCAGTAAGGAAGCAGAAAAAATGCTAGAAAGTTAACAGATAAAAATATTGTGACTAATCGGTAGAAGTTAAAATCAAGTTAAGTAGGCATATAAAAACTATAATATAAAATTATTATTATTTTCCAACTTAGAAATACAGTGCCTGTGGAAAATATGTGGAAAACAAAACAATTCAGGGATGCTAAGCCAGTAATACCATGATGTTTCATTTGCCTCATATGCTGTTTTGATTTTATAAGTAATGGCTTTTCTTATGTTTTCTTAACATATTTCCTTTAATATGGTAGACGATAGAAATAAGATTTACTAGTGTGGAAACAAGAATTCCAATCATAACTTTACATGACTTGTTGAAGAAACCCCTAAGTGCTGCAGTAGATGCTTCTTAAGGGCCCATCCTTCGATCTTAGCAGAGGCCAAGAGGGCATATTTACTAATTTATATTTTTATAGTGCTACTGATGCAAATTGCTAGGTAAGAACCTTTAAAAGTAGTGTGTTGCAATCGGAACGGGAGCAAGTCAGTACTCAGAGCCCTCCTGGACTCACTGATCAGTAGAAAAGAGGTTATCAGGAGTTGGGCAGTGCAAGCAGGACATTCAGTGCATGCGAGACCATATAAATTTATGTAATTGATCCAGGATAAAAATCTACAGGAAAGAAGAAATCATGTCCTGAGTGGAGTCATTTCAGTCTTGGAAGCAAAGATTATCACAGGCGCTTCTCCGACCCAGGGGCCCTGCCTCCTTAAACTGATAATGAGAAAAATTTTAGTTTTTTGTTCCCGTGTGCTGTTTCAGAGCTGAGATTAAAGTGATCAATCTAAAACTGAATTGCCGGGGAAAGGGTGGACATGGGAATTATAAAAACCTTTTCCTAAAAGACTAATTTCTGCTGAACACTTTTATTGCAAGCTTAAAATGCCAAATACTTTACTGACTAATACTCAAAGAATGTATAAATACTGCCTATGACATTAAAATGGAATAAAGTATCATTTTTCATTACCCTTATTACTTAATTACTTAAGCTCAGATTAGTTAAGGCTCTTCTGAATAAGAGTCTCTGATATAATAAATAATTATTATTGATTTCTTTAAATATGAACAAATTGATTCATGTTGGTAAATTAACATAAGTAGTGTATTACTTTCTTTCAATTTAACATGAGAAATATTATCAGTGAAAGAAAGGTAGAAAATTTGAAATAAAATATTTTCTAATCTGATAAAATAAACTTGTTATTTTAACATTACCATATGGTTACTAGAAGAAAGCTACCTTACCGCACAACACATTCAGGAAAACCAAACCAAACCAAACAAATAAACAAACAAAAACCCAAGAAGTAGAATTTTCATCTGGGAAAAAAAAAATATATATATATACACACACACACACACATATATATACATAAATATATATAAATATATGTGTGTATATAGAATATATATAAAAAAAGAGATTTTCATCAATTGTTATTAACAGACTGCTGTCGGACTAGTTCTCTTTTTGTATATTATTTGATGACTATTAAAATGTAAATAACTACTAAACTACCATTTTGAATGAATTTAAAGCATTAAAGATCCTTAAACTATAAGGGAAAATGAGAGAATAAATTATCTTATTAACCAATAGATGTGTTAATTTCAATTAACTTCTATTTCTAGATAGAAACTATTTTTACTATCATATTGTATGTTGTTCTACAGGACAGTAGCTTATATAGGTATATGGCTCTTATTAGTGTACAGTGACATACGCTCCAATGTTTCTACATATAAATTTACTGAAATAGAATTGTTAGCACCACTGAATTAATGTTTATGACTTTTTAGGATATTCTTTGAATAACTATAAGGTCAGAGAATTAATGAAATACTGTATCCTTCTCTCAGTTATGTGGAAAAAGACAAAAGCAGAAGAGCGAGTGAATACACCAGCTGTAACTTCACAGATCCAGCTCCGGAAAAATAGAGAGGAAATTGCTAAAGGACTCCATCATATGCTTAAAATTTCTATTAAAACAGTCATATTCTACATAGAAGCTTTACAAGTTTATACATATTCTCCATATTTGTTCACATATTGACAACTGTAGAAGACTTAAAATACTGTACAAACAGTATATAGAATAACAAACAATAACACCCCAGAATAACAAAAAAAACAGAGATCACAGAGAAGAACAGAATACTAAATGCCTTTAAAATATATTGCACACATTTTGATATAATACCTTACAACTGTAGCAGTGACTTTTAGGTTTGTTCTGTAGGCTTCAGCAAGACTCTGAAGTGTTGAACAAAAAGCCCTGGTGCTGGCTGGAGTCTCTGCATGGGAAATCCACCAGGAAAACCTGTTGACACCGACAGCAGATGCAAAATTCTCTGGACTTCAACCAGATCAAGATTTCAGCCTAGATCTGAAGCTGCCCCTGGACAAAAAGTTGTCTATCATGCGCCAATGCAAGGATGTACAATTATAATACCTATAGTTTATAATCCACCATAAAACTACTCTCCTATCCATGTCAGATTTTAACTCCATTAAAATCTTGTTATATTAGCACAGTGAGCTCATACCTGCATACTCCCACAACACCGTGCCCTCCTCCTCCTCCTAAAATTAACCTAATCTGGTCAGTCGTGATGATTGGTGGCCAGCCGCTACTTCTCAGAGTTCCCAAATGGAAGTAGCAAAATGCCTTGCTAAGCTTTTGCTCCCTTTTTTAACTTAGCACTTCTAGAGTTATTTGCAATCCAAGGGGAAGGAAAATGAAGGTCAGTGATAGGCATCAGTGGGAGGGGGCTTTCAGATGCACTCAGTATTGAACAAACTGACCCCTTTCCAGTGTACAGGATGAGATTGATGCAAAATTCTTTGGAAATGCTGATGTAAAGATGCCTCGTGTGTTGAAAAGTCTTGATTTCTTATTTGCTCTGTTATTTTGCTGGCATGCTCCCTGCTTTTGTATTCCTTTTTTCAAATTAATTAGAAAAAAACACATACACACACACGCATAGAAGTCTCAGAAAGAAAATTCAGATACATCTCAGGGGCCTTAGGAAGGAGAAAAGAAATTTTGTTTCAGGAATGCTATTTCTGCAAGGTTCAGCTTAAGAGCTACAAAATACTGCAGATTCATAGCTGGAAGGATCAGTAGGGACAGCCCACAGAGATCTGTTGTTCAAATTAAGTACCTTTTGATTCTGACTGAAGCATGACAGGCAGCTGGTATCTAATCTTTATCAGCAGCTTTATCGCAAAACTAACATCAAACATCAGAACACTGCACCTAGCAATTGCTTTCTCACTAATAATGCCATTTATAGGCAGCATGAGCTGACAAAAGCTTGTCTATGACCTGCACTCCTTGGGTTTTCATATTAGAGTTAATCCATGTAAAATGACAGATTGAGCCTGGGGGTAAAGGGAGTGAGGAAGGGAGCTTTTCCCTAAGAGTTTGTTTAATTCTTAATGTTTCCTCTTTCTCTTTAATCAAACTGGTTATCAGAAGCTGGTTTTAATTGACAAAAACCCAAGTAAAAATTCCCTAAGTCAAGACTTTCACCTGATGCAGGGGGATGAGGTAGGTTTATAAACCAGAAAATGTAGGTTTGGATGTAGAGAAGGCAAGCACTACATAAGCAAGCAGCAGGTGCACCATACACTACTAACTCAAAAGAAGGTGTTAGTTTTGAGAAGTGTTTATGATTTTGACTTCCTTCAAACCTTTTTTTTGCATAATTTTTTGATTTTTTTTTCTATTCAAGCCCTATGTGTTATGAATACTAAAAATAATTCATCGTGATGGCTTCAGGATATATAGATGCAATTAGACTAATACAGTGAGAAATAACCAGAAACTTACTGCAGATAAATGAAACTTGGTCTCTGCTATACATATCTGGGGGAGAGATATGTGTTCATACAGATAAGGAAAGAGAAATTGGTAGTTTGGCAAATGACAGTAATTTAGCAAATAATGGCAAGCTGTAAGGAATAGCATAGCCAAAGGACTCTTGTTTGAGAACCTGACAGAGCAGCCAGGGGATGCTATTGAAAATGGAAAAACGTATTTCCAAGCAAAGCAGAAAATTTGTGATTATCTTCTAAGTGAAAAAGTGTGTATTAGGATTAGAAAAAAAAAAAAAAAAAAAAGCCAAAACTGTTGTGGGAAAACCTTAAGGTCATCAGTGAAATATGTGCCTGAAATAAAACCAGACATAGTTCTCTGCTCTACTGCAAAAGTACTGGTTTATGTCACAAAGTAATGTCACTTTATTACTATGTTAGATATTAGATTCTGTGTTTATTTATAAAAAGATAGTACGATAATTTATTAATATATTGTAATCAAGTATATATTTTATCTGTATATAATTTATGTTATTGTGTTATTTTAATAAATATAATGACAAAAAATTATATTGGTCCTTATTTATAATTCTTTTTTTAAATCATTAACCAAATAGAAGTTTCTAGAATCTTACTTAAAAAAAACATCAACAAGCAGCTCTTTTCAAATATATTCTGGTGTGAATAAATACTAGGGACTTAGAATTAATTAACCTGGTAGTACAATACCTTATTCATTTGGGTGTAAGACATTATAAAATAATCATTTTTAGGTGAAGTATTTTACTAAATTGAGAGCAAAAATAAAAACTAGATGCTCTATATAGATATTGAATTCAAAAGAACCATTCCCTCTCAGTTCCATTAGGGCTGGGACATTTAAATGTGATTTGCACCTGTGAAAAGCTAAATATTACAGTTTCAGTACTGAAAAGAGTTATTTACAAGAGCATCCAAAGCCATACAGAATCATAATATCTTAATTTGCACCTCCTTGATCTTATCTTTCTTATATAACCAGTCAACTATTTAGATTTACTACAAATCTGAGTATGGAGAAGCCTAATGAACACCCTCTTTTAGCACTAGAACCTTCCCCAGTTTAAACTGTTGCACGGATGTTAGAGAGCAGTACCCAGAATGACTGAGACGGTCCCAAACACCACGTGGAAATCCAGGCAGCCTCAGCCTTCACAAATACATTTATCAAATACCAGGAGAACATCAAATTATCCAAGTCAGAGCTGTCCATATTCCCAAATTTGATTTGGTATTAGTCAATCTTAAAGAAAACAATGTTAGTGCATTAAATTTATATTGGAGTCTAACTTTTCTTTGTAAAAGTCTTCTACTGCCTCGTACTGCACACGAACGTTATCTCAGAAGACAAAACATTCCAGCTGCCAAACATATTTTGCCTGTGGCATCACTGATAAGGTTTGATAAATATACAATACAGCCTCTTTTGGATTGTTATTTGTCAAAAGACATGGTTCAATCAATTCGAAAGTATATTCGCTTCATGAAGGTTTTATTTCTTAGCTGGGATAAGCAATGAAAAATGATGGCACATAATGTCTTATTAACACGGGCACACGCCCACATGCTCCTCCTGTCTTGCTTCCCATTATTATGAGACTTCATCATTACTGGAAAAGACAGGGCAGAATTTAATCTATCCTGTTTAATAATGTACAATTTACCATGCATTTATAAGCTCACATTTTTCCCATGTGATCAGTGTAATACTGACCTTGGAATTCATGATGTGAGAAGAACATGCTTCTCCAGCTTGCTTGTATCTAATTCCCTGTCACAGATAGGAGAAAAAAATATTTACCATTCTCATGTGCATTTGCACATACTCTTTGGCAGAAATTTCTACCACACAGAGCAGGTACGCAGCTAAAATTCGGATCTTCTCCTAGATTCCACCATCCTCTTCTGTCACAACAGATTAAGCACAACCCAGCCCTTTGGCCTACTCAGTGCCACTTTCTGTGCTAACAGTAACATATTTTTGTAGTGTATTTTTCTGAGCCTATTTCTGGAAGTTCTGGTGTGAGCAGCCAGCTGGATATACAAGCTCAGAATACCAGAACCTACTTCTTGTGTGAATGGTAAACAAAAGTATCCCCCAGCCGGTGCCAAGTTCCCTATAAATATTCCTTGCATGGAGTACAAAGGAGAATTCTGGCTTATGTAGAGTCTGTCAGCAAAAATCTCTCTGCCTTTTGTCCTCAGTTGGCCTGAGTAAAGAGCGAAATAAGAGAAAAAAAAAAATCTTCGCACAATCCATGAGCAAAGCAGCACTTGGCTAAACCCATAGCAGTCACAGAGCTATTCTAATTTACGGCACATATAAGCACACTCTTGGAAACTTCCACAGTCTCTTGTTCCCTGAAATACCATTATAATATTTAAAACTGTATTGCATAAAAATAGTGGAAGGGTCGCAGAAGAAACCGTATCTATATAATGCCCTACTGAAAACAAAACAAAACAAAAGAAACCCTGTTATAATACAATTCAGGCAAGTTTGTTTACCCATGTCTGTAAAATAATTGCTTAATATAAATTCTGCTGCAATCTGAACCTGCAGATGTTGGGTCTCAGGAAATTCAGAAGTAACTCAACTAAAATATTCCTTGTAGCAGACACACAAAAATCAACCTATTGCTGTATTCGTAAGTGTGAAAAAATAACACAAAAACTAATGCAATAACTAATAATTCCTTCAAAATATATTCCATCCATACAGGCATAATATAATTGTGCCTTGTGCATACTCATTTGAAACAGCTGGAAGGAATATTTAGTTAGGGCTAGGTTTGTCAGAAAGTGTTACGCATGAAATACATAATGAACAATATCAATCACAGAGAGTAATCAAAATAACTCCATGTTATTTTGAATAAATAGAAATAATTAAAGCAGGATTAAATTGAATATGGTATCTCATCACCTGTGATAAGAAAATCTTCAGAAATGCTTAGAATCAATGTCACTCTTTCCGTTAGCTGTAGCTATAGGTATAGTTGAGTAGGATTCACTTAAAAATAATTCTATTGAGTAAAACTGGGATACTGAAAGAGACCACTAGAATAAATGAGAAGGAAAAAAAAAGCATTTCATTATTAGCTGTATTGCAGTAGAATCACTTTCCACTGGTTTAGCCTTTTGAATCAGAAGACTAACCCCTGTAGCACTATTTAATAATTCCTGTGCTTTGAAAGAATATACAATTTAAGTTAGGAAATTTTGTGAGGAACAGTGTAAACTGTGGGAATTAATTGTGCTATCATCTCATACGGTCAAACCTTGAGTGGGATAAATTGTTCAACCTATGATGGCATAAAAAGAGAGAGGAAAGAACCAAGTGGTCAGTATGCATATTATACATTATACTAAATATTATAAAATATTTAGGAAAATATTTCAAAATATTTTAGTCTACTCCATATCATACTTCTCCTTTTGTGAGAATTTTAAACCTGTAAATTCACTTTCCATCATCCAATCGCACCTTTTATCCTTCCGTCAGCTAATTTTAAATGCTTATTTGCGCCATTAAATTCACCCTGGTTCCTTCTCAGAAATACTAAATTCTGACAGCTGAGGTATAACTCAGTGCTAAATGTACTGTTACTTTTCGTATTTTGAAAGGTAATTCCCAAATGGATGTTAATTACAGAAGATTCTGGGAAGAAGAGGGGTATGTCTTCCTTTATCTCTGTTAACTCTTATTTATTTCACCACTTAATATGTCCAGCCTCTGACATGTGGCACTACAGCTTGCCAGAAATATGTATCTAGTCCATGATGGACAGATGCCTATTATGAAAACGGCACACATTAGGCCATGTAACAAGCCCATGCATGAACACTAGACTATATGACAGTATATAGAGTGTACACCCCTTATGTAGGCTATCATATGCATTGATCTCGTGAGAATCCAGGGGCACCTGCATTTCTGCCTGTAACAGATGCACCTCCAATCCGACCTCAACATTTCCACAGCCAGCTCTGGGTTTTTCATATTTAAATATTAGAAACTACATGAAATAGTAGAAATATTTCCTCATGTTTCTGTGTAGCCATGATGATAGTGACCATAATGATCAAAACCGCTGAAGATCACAAGACTCCTAATTACACATACATTAAGCTACTGAGTGGGTGGTAGTGAATTTTGAGCAGACTTCTCCAAGAGTGCCCATCTGCAAAGGTATAATGAAAGGAAAAGGTCTTTGGAAATCCATCAGGCTGGATTTTGATAGAAAGTGTCAGCCCTTGACAATATCAAAACCTGGCAAAGACATCAAAGAACACAGGGTAAAATATACACTGGAACTGTATTCTTTGATGCCGAAAAAGCCTTTGATACACCTTTGATAGTGCCCAGGGCAGATGACTTCGCTAAAGGCTTTCGAGCTTTAAACAAAAGTTCCTCAATACTTCCTCAAGTTCATCTTAGTCATAAACATACAAATATTCCAGTATGGAAATACCTGTATTTTTTGCTGGGAATACCTTTACTTGCATGGAGAAGCACTTTGCTCCTGAAGTAAACCTACCACAGTGTTTGTGCATTAGACTGTTTTTTAAGGAAAATAAGTTATTGCTAAGTCTGGCACAAATCTCCTGACTATCTCATATAGTGCATTGTTTCTACCTAAATAGCCACTGTTTAGCAGGAACTCCTGTCCTTGGAGATGGACAGACTTGCAGAGAATAATAAACGTCCCACCCAGTGTTCCACTAATGACTACTGGAATGGAATTGGTGTGGAGATTATTTCTGCTATAAAGTTGGCTGCTGAAGGTGCACGGTGTGGTCCTGAGACCTGTGTGATCCTGCATAACTTTACTTAGTTTTTAGTAAAACTTGTGGACCTGAATGACAAAACTTTAATTAAATGACCTTCTGACTGGATTGTTCTATTTGACCTTAACCAATTGTATAGACTTAGTTCACACAGGGGAGTTTTCCAGTGGTTTGCTCAATTGGAATCTCATATTCTGTTCTCTTATCATGCTTTTTAAAGGAAAGGTGGTATTTGCACTTTAGCATCTGATTTCTTTCTGCTGTATTGCAGATTTATTTGGACTTTCTACAGAAAAGATGTAGATGACATTTAATGTGTCACAAGGGCCTTACTATAGTTTGTTTTAGTTTTGCTTGTCTCAAAACTTATTCTTCAAAATAATTGTTTTCTTAGGCTGTGAAATAATCATATTTCATACAACACTCCTGATGATGAAAAAGTGGAATATTAATTCAAACTCAAAAAATCATACAATGATCAGGAAAAACCACCCAACTATTTTAAGCTTACATTTAAATTATAGAATTAAAAAGTACAGTTTGGTCAGAAACCTCAAACAGGTTCAGGAACAAAGTATACATCGGTATGTATGGATCGTGCAAAGGGCATGGTCCATAAATGCAAGTGTTTTAAATGTGCATCATGAAAAAATGGGCATCAGTCTAGTCACTGTCACCAGATTTTCAAAGACATTTACACAGCTATTACCCTATTGAAAGTAAAGTTATGAAGCAATTAGTTTTAAAATCCGTCCCTTTTACTATCTCATCACAGTTTCTTTTTTTTTCCTTTTTCCAGAAAAAGTTAAGAAAAACAAAAAAATTGCAACTCTAAATATTTTTGTCTATCTCCACACAAATAAAGATGTGAAGCCATAATATTAAGCCAAAATAAGTTGGATATTTTCCTTACAAATATCAGCCTTGAATTTCCTAATTTTGGCATTTAAAAAACATCTTTTTCTGCACTAGAAGGAAAAACTCTTGCACTTTTTTGGCAGAAATGTTTGAATCAAGCTCATTTCTTGACAGGTTATATTGAGTGCTACAATTATACCCAATTTTGGTTTAGTATAATATGTCAATTTACGGTAGTTTAAGAGATTATATCTATTCTGATCACTTTCTCTCTGCTTTGAAAGGGCACTTCACTTCCACCCTCGCTGTAATCATAATTTTATATCTGAAATGACTTCATTTCCTTACCTCTGGCTCAGTTCAATAGACTTGTTGGCCTTCTGCTGTTGAAGCATAGAAATCCTTTTATTAAGGAGCATATTGAATGTTAGCATGAGAATAGGGAGTAGTCACAGTGTTTCAAATGAATTCAGAAAGCAACATTCTTTTCTTGGGGAGGAACAGTGAAATTCATGAAACATATTTAGCAAGAACCCTTGGAGTTGGCATTACATGTAGGGAATGTACACCACCATCTCTCTAGGCACATACGTGCAAATAAAAAATTTCAATAAAAGAGAATTTAGAGACATAGAAGTAACTGCATACTCTTAGTACTGAATTGGTTCCTTCCTGTAAGAATGTAATAGTTTGCCTAGCAGAGACATTTGAACCAGAGAGGAGGGAAAATATCTTTTAAATTGAACTGAAATGAAAGAAGTGACGATACAGGTGAACTTCTTATTATTGCAAAAGGCTCTGTAAGCACTGAAAGCACTGGGGTTTACATTTTTATTTAAAGAGAAAAGAATATGCTTTTAAAAATTATTCTTTGGAGAGATGTGTAAACATCATTTTAACGTTATTGAACATAATATTATTTATAAATAGAAATAACATAAAGCAATGTATCCTTGGGTCAAAAAGGGACAAAAGAGTTTCAGCTGTGAAATAACATGCAAAGTCCAATTCTAAATTCCTTAGGTGAAACCATTTAGACTTAGTGATGAAATTCTGTGTGAAGCCAGGAGCAGTGAACATTCTGGACCGTGCAAAATGCCTACTCCGTATGGTCAGGAGCTACAAGCAAGACATGCATAACATACACCACTGAGAAGTTCACAGGCACCAGACGAGAATAGGTTTCTGCAAGTATTTTTTTCAATATGAAAGAGGTGAGATAGGAAAAGTACGAGTGTGATGTGAACACACATGCCCGCCTTGATTTTAAAGTGGTAAACTCTAGGCAGAGATTACTTTTATTAGCTGTCTTGTCTAGATATCCGAGTTCCCTTGCTGATGGAATTCCACCGGCTTTGTCCCTCCCCAGAAGTGGTCAGTCCCTGACAGAAAGGAATTCTGCTCCCACAGGTGTTTGTTTTAGCTTGTATTTCTTAGGAGATTTGCAGGTCTTCAAATGCCCCGCACACTGAAAATAATAAATAAAAGATAACAATAATAATAATACTACATCATGAAATTTGAAATGATATTCTATACATCAATAAATAATTGTATTATATATCGCGTTAAACATTCTGTCTGAACACTTCCCTCACGCTGAAAAACATTAACTCAGCTGTGAAGCATTAAAATAAGAAGTAACTCATTCTAGGCCACTGAAAAACTTCACCATGAATAAATATTTTTGTGTCAGAACCCGATACCCGCATTTCCCAGATTAAAAAGCATCTGCTGGAGAGTTGCAACAAATTGACCAAGATTTTCTTATCATGTATTTAAAATGAAATAATTAAAGTGATTTATTTGGTGTTTTTGTTATTCAAATATTATATGCTACAGATTTAGTCTCTTTAAGAAATCAGACAGAATGTGAAATATACCAGAAGCTGCAGATAACTTCAAGAAGGCATCGGCACCAGTTCCACTTGGCTGACACTCTGTAAAGGGAGGTTACAGACAGCTCTGGCTGGACACTGCCAAAAAAGCTCATTACTATAAAGTAAAAGCTCACTGAAACTTCTAATGTCTATTAAATGACTTTTCCTCTTTAATTATTTTTCTTTTTGCTTTCTTTGCATGTTAATACTAAGCAAAGAAGTCAATGTTGTATTGGCCTTTAAAGGCAATATTGTAGAAAGGTTGATTAGGTTTCTTTTCCTTCTCAGCTTTAAGCATTATCAGTTTTCCTGTTAAATGTGCTAACTTACTGAGACTGTCTGGATAGTCATATACGTACTACCAGGAAGCCTTCGCTGAAGGTGTCAATTTAATATATTTCTTAAACCTGGTGGTAGTGGGTATATGAGTATAGCTGAGTGAGTATAGCTGAACGAAGAAATGATTCTAAAGTGCATCAATGAAAGGACTGATTCCAACCACTCAGAAGGAGTAATTCCTCATTTGAACCAACATTGCCCTACCAAGGTGGGCACTGCGCTGCAATACCATCAGATGAAACAAGGATCAATCCTGCACCTATTGACAGGAGCCTGACTCTGACCACTCACAATTTAAGCGAAACACTTTTGTACATTTCCTTCAAACAAAAACTCCAAACTTCACAACATATTTTAATTTTCTGCAGTAACACTGCAAAGCACCACTTCCAGGTTTACAGTAACAGTTTATGTCAGTAAAAGGTATGGATTTTTTTTTCAGGTTTTGTACATTACAAAGTTCCTAAATTTTGCACTTCACAGAGGTGTGTCATGCTGAGGCTTATCCCAAGTAGAATACACAGAACAAAAGCAATATTGGAATGCCACAGCTTCTTAGAAGTGGAATTTTTCTTCTCACCAACCCTGAGTACCATTCATCATATTCACAATTTCAGAACACTGTTTTTTTACAGCATATTACAGCATACCGAAGAGCTCTGTAACGAGCTCTACCTCTAGCACATTTTGGTGGGCTGACACACACGTACGTCTGGTGGCTGATAGGAGAATATCACTCTCCTCTGGGGCACCGTAGAGAGATAGACAGAAGTTCAGAGAGATTCTTGTGTTAGTCCCCGGCCCTTAGAGAAGTGTAAACACGTAAATACCCTTGAAAATGTCAGCCAGAGACATCAGTCAGCTGAACTGATGCCAGCAGGATTGCAGAGATTTACAGAAGTTGAAAACCTGGGCCATGAAAACTGAAGAGTGGTTAGATAAATCCCTTAGATCCCAAAACATCAATACACGAGTTACTGAAATGACCCAACAAGATTTTTATGGTATCACAAGAGAACATTTCATCAAATAAGGTATCAAAGAATTAAATTATCCTAAAATGCAGGATTTGTTTACATGAAACCTGAAGAAAGAATGCTAAGATTTATGTAACATGGGAGATACTGTCACACTTGGAAAGGGAAGCACTTCAGGCCATACAGTTGCAATAAGCTACAGCGGGGTGGCTGACAAGGTGTCTGGCAAATACTGCACATCACTATGACTGGCATGCTTATATAACAGATGTTTAAAATGAAAGATTAACAGCTTTTATGTGGTAATTAAATCTCTTTAGTTGACAACTGCAATTTAATTTAATTTTAATCAAAAGTAATAACCACCCATAATTACTATTATGGGTGGTTATTGCTCAGTTTTTACCTAGGGCCTGCAGCAAACATGAGCAAAGATTCTGCCTGTAGGGATTCATATAAATATTTCTGCTCTGATATATTCTACTAAATATATTAATTCTGAATTACTTCAAAACAATAAAGAGATGGATAAAAAGACAAAAACATAATTCAGTGGAAAACAATACAGAAAAACAAAGTGGCAGTTTATTCCAAGACCTGAGAAAATATAAATCCCATTTCATTTGTGCTGCTAGGGAAAGCAGGGAACTTTCTGTTCTGAAGTTGTGATTTACTCAGTTACTCCCCAGACTGCCATGAGAACGTAAAGCCACATCATCTCCACGCGTCTGACACAGAAATGAGCTCCACTCCGATGCCCTTGCAGGGTCGTGCGCTTTCACCCATGGTATCTCCACCTAGAAACAGGTAAGCAGCTCAGAAGAGGCCAAGTAATGGTGTAGGCACAAGAATAATTATCTATTCTCACTGCTCAGGGCCATGTCTAGGAAAGGCTGGTCCAAGATCAAAGGCTTATGGTTTCTCTACATGTTTTCTTGCTGCAGTGTTCCCACTGACACATGTAACCACACAACATGAATCGGAGAGCTGGTTCTCCTTCCCTTAGCAATACAAAATGAAATGAGATTTATATTTCTTCATGTTTTAGAATAAACTGCCACAGCTGAGGTAAGAAAATTCTCAGCTTCCAAGAAATTGCTATAGCTCCATTGCTAGAAACATAATAAAGAAATGAAGAAGTGCTCATTAGAGCTCATTAGAGAAGAAAAATAACCCCAAAATAAAGGAGACAGGACCAGAGTTTTCTGTTGATCTCATTCAGTTTCACACGTTTCCAGTGCAATACGGCTATGCTGACAGGACTAATCAACAAGAGCTCCGTGGCCAAAATGTCTCCATATAGCACTGGTAGGACATTTTCTTTGGGAAAGGGATCACTGAGGAAATCAGAAGTATATTAAAGCTTGCCAGTTTAAACTAATTCTTCATAAAATGTCTGTTCACAATTGGAAAGAGATGCCTTTTGCTCCCCTGTAAACCAGATCAACTACCAAGGATGAGGAACACTTTAAGTCACACCTCTGGCTTGAAGGAAGGAGAAGAGCTCCAGAAGGAAAGAGACTGTACAAAATCTGCCCATATAAAAGATGCCTTGACAGGAAATACTGCTGAATAGTTGATTCAGGAATGTCACTTATTAAGTAATTGAAAGCAAGGCCTTATTGTGAGAACTTTGTTATTAAAAAGGCATTTCTTGCATATAGCTGTAAGGGATGTCATCTTGAAATAACTACTGAAGTCAGAATAACCTTCAACAATGACTGTAGTGTGGTGGCAGCAATAGAAATACTTCTTTATGAGGAGAAAGCTAAGGGCAGTAGAAGCATTTGATGTTTTAATAAAGTGGGAACACAGTGTGAAGACATAATCTTAAGTTTCAGGCTGTGTGAATTAGGTGGGCCTCAAGGGGCCCTGCTTGTAAGTCTGAGCAACAACCTGAAAGGGCCGGAGAGCAGCCACGGCCCCACAGCAGTAACAGCAGGGACCGCCCCGAAACAAGACTGACTGCTCAGGAAGGGAGCTGGGAGATCGCATGGATTTTCAAGACCCTGAGAAGAAGCTCAATATTTTCCAGGTTAATCAAACAGTGTCAAAGAAACAGCTGAAATCATTGAGGAAAGATGTCTTCAGAGGAAAATGTACTCCCGATTTTGAGTGGAAAATGGTAAATTGTCACTAAGGAGAAATACTAGTGGTACTGCTGGGCCCACAGGAGTAACAGTGATTCAGAGGTCCCATTCCTCTCTAACAAAAGCAGAATAAATTGCAAAGATTTTTCTTTATTATACTACAGATTTCAGATATAAATGCCTAAGTTTTTACTCTGGTTTCAGTGGGAAACTCTGTATTTTCTCTTTTCTGCTTCAGACAAGGACAGAAAAAACAAAGATGCAAGAAAATTTTACTCTTTCTTACTAAATTAATGCCCATTTACAATACCAGGGTGTATTTTGTCCTTAATTTCAGAAGATCAGCAGGTCCTTGTATCCTTGCAAAAAATACTCTGATGATTTAAAACACATTCCTACAAGAAAGCAAAACATTAAATCGCTCGTCAATGTACCAATAGTACATGAAGGGTTAAATTTTGAGTTTGATCTTTGACAAACACAATAGGTGTTAGCACCATGACCTGCAGATGCCTTCAGAAAGCTGTTTAAGTTCTCACTTTAGAGTTCCTGTTCATTTCTTCTGCGAGCATGTATAGTATCACAGCAATATATCACCAAGGCTGCTTTCCTCTGATGTATTGTTGCAATATATCATAAGAACTGTATCTGGCAGGAACATGAATTTCAGACATGGGCCTATTTTATATGTTTTATTTGAGGACACTCTTAAGAAAAATCAATGTGGAGTTCAAGAGCTGCCACTGGAGCCTGAGAAATTCAGCAGAGCCTTAAAATGCTAGAGGCGTCACAAAAGTTTAAGAGACTACAAATGCAGGACTAGACAGGCAATCCACAGCTGTTCATTTGGTGAATGAAGATCCAAGTGGATAAGTGCCTCTAACTTCTATTCTATCTGTGGGATCACTCCAGGATCTGAAAATAGTCTTCTCTTAGAGTCTTGCTGTTTTCTCCCCTAAAATAACTGTAAATAAGATACCCAGACTGCACTGCTAGAGACAATCTTGTTCAACTACTCACACTTCAGAAGGACACAGCATACACTACCTATGGAAACATTAAAAGCTTGCCTAATTAACAGAGAGAGTTATGTAACAAAACATGCTTTATAATATAGCAGCGGAAAATAGCTGTCTGCCCCCTTTGTCTTACAGTGTGGGAAATCTCCACTGTGAAAGGATTTGAATGGGACTAGTAGACTTTGTCTCCACGTCAAGCAGCAGCACTAAAAGCGAAGCAGTGCTGACCCAGAGCTGCGTATAAACCCAACCAGTGTGTTGCTGGTATAAGGATAAACCTGTCAGATGAACTAAACTGAATTAAGGTTGCTGCCCAAGCTGAGGTGATCAGGGTAGGGCAATCAACATGGCAGTACATTTTACTTAAATTAGTTACCAGTATATTTTTGTTCTTTAGCAAATGAACTCAGTAGGGTCTGCTCTATTCATGCCCCTGAAAGGGGCTCTTTCATCAATCTGAATTAGCTTCCTGAGAACAGATGACCAGGATGTTAGGATATGAACATTTCTGCAATCCAGCCAATTTTACATGGTTTTAGCCACTCAATTTGTGTTGATAACAGAGCTGAACACATTTTATCACTAGTAGTATTCAGGGTCTGAAGCAAACCCCTCTCTTTCCTAATTCTGACTGCATGGATTTTCAGGGGATTCATAAAGTTTAAGGCCAGGAGAACCATTAGATCATCAAATTCAATCTCCAGTATACCACAGGCTATTACATCCAGTTACTCTTCTATTAAGCTCAATAAAGCATAACCATCTCTCTTCTAAAGCACCAGTCTTCATTTGAGGTATCAGGAGATAGACAATCTACCATTTTCCTCACTGCTTTTCTATAATCTGAAGATTAATCATGTTGCCAGTTAAAGCTGTTTGCGTAACTTTTCCTTGAATTTCTCTAGATCAGCTTCCAGGCATGACTCTTGTCCTACTTTTCTTGGCAAGATTAACAACTCTTTTTGTATCCCATATATTCTCCACAGGAAAATACTTACAAATAGCAATCAAATCATCTTCTGTCTTTCTAAGATGCTAAACAGATTTGAATTCTTTAAGTCTTTCACAGCAATATTTTTTTCCAGCTCTCAAAATCATTTCTGTGCATCTTTCTGTATCTCTATAAATATTTCAGCAGCTTCTACATATTATTGATACGAGAAGTGTTATCAGTGTTCCTACATGTGTCTTAGCAATGCTTGATGATCTAATAAAAATAACCTCTTAAATCTATACACAGCAGTGCTTCTTGTATGCCCAAAGGTAACCAAATTTGTTTGTTTATGTATATGCATTTATTTTGTATGGAATATTGTCACCAAGGAGCTTATATTGAGTTGCTTCACGATTCTAAGCCCTAAAATTACTTGTTCAAATACAGTCTAAGCCTTTCTCCTTGCCTTTACAAAAGTAAACCAAGCAGAAACAATCTTCTGCAGAGCATTTCAAAACTCAGATTAAAAAAAAAAAAAAAAACACACACACACACATTGACAAGACCTCAAAATCCTCCCAGAGACCGGACCTTCATCCTTTACCCAGATCAATCTGCGCTACGTGACACTTCTGCACAGGGTTGCAAGGGGCAGGACAAGCAAATCCCATTCAGGTTTGCTCAAAGCAGAACCCCCCCGGTCTGCAGCACGTTCTCTCTTGCACACTCCATCCACTGCCCTGCTTCTATCCCTGGCTGATTTCTCCTTTTATCTAATCTCTTACCACTTTCCACTGCAGTTTCTCATTCAGTCTGAAGAATATATCTCTACCTATCTATTTATCTGCCTGCCTATCTACATACACTTTTCAAAAATCTGAAACTTCTGAATCGCGGAACCTCTGACTTTTGCAGAGCTTTGCTGTCTGAAAAGGAAGAAAAGGGGCTGAACTTGCAGCCTGGCCCCGCAGCTGTGGTCTCCCTGTGCTGAACCCTCTGAAAAGGAAGGTGATGAGAATAATCAGGAGCAAATAGCTGCTCTCTTATTTGAACATCGGAGGCTGTTCGGGGCGGCAGTTACCATCAGGTCTTTTCTCAGTGAGCAGCCTGTGCTCTGTGCCCTGCCTCCAGGCAGAGTCCTGGGAAGCTGCATTTCGCCTGCGGAACACTCCTGTTTTCACATAACAGGATGGTGCAGGCACAGCTGTGATTGCTGTGGGATCCTGCTCTGTTCCTCACACCGTGTGAGGTGCAGACGGAAACAGAAGGGCTCCCACTGCAAGCTTTATCCAACTCAAATAAGCACCTTGCTCTTTATGGTGGGGAAGGAGAGAGGAAGACAAGAAACTCTCAAAATTGTATCAGTAATCTATCCCAAACTCATACAATTCAAGCAGCTTGCCCAGAAATCTGTAGATTATCACCAAAGCAACAATGTCTTGCCATTAAAAGCAATCATCCCATACTTTCCTAGTTTTACCCTCTGTAATTCTCAAACATACACTGAACACACCAAATCAATTATCTTAATCCCTCACACCACATTGAATAGACCATGTTTCTATACTAAGCTCTCAGGAAAATCAGTCAATTCTTTTCCCTTTTCAGTAAACCACAGATGAAAAAAGAAGCCCAGAGAATGAAATCAGATACAGTCTGTTTAATTAACACTGGAGAGGAAGATGCTCTTGCTGGTCTCTGTAAAGATTCCTAGTTCACTTAATTATAAAATGTTTTGAAAATTAAACAGAAAATGTACCAAGCTCCAAAATGAAGCAGATGTCAGAGATGATGCAAAGCTTAATGTGAAAGGAAAGCACAGTATGAGTGTGAGGAGATGCGTGAGAGGTGGGAAAGGGATATTTTGCCTGTGCGGCCACTTGTTCCTCCTTTTGAAAACTGAAGCTGGCATTAGGTGCCAGCTTCCTAGAGGAAGGAAGGGAAAAAATGGGATGTTGACTCAAGAGAGTAACCATCTCCTACAATACTTTTATCTATAACCTTCTCAAACACCGACTACAACTAAGTGATCCATTAAAATTTGTAGGCAATCTTTGGGACCAGAGCTTCAATTTGGCGACCAAAACTTCAATATCCTGGTATTTGGGATTAGAACTTCAAAATGCCTGTGATCTCCTCATGTTCTGGGCTCATGAATACTTGGGAATGTTCTTCTGCTTCATTGTGGCAATGGGATAAGAGTTGATGAAGGGAGATATATTCTCTCTCTCTCTTTTTTTTTTTTTTTTTGCTTCTCTAGTTTTTTTAGTTAGACTTTTGAAAAAAATGGAAAGACTCTTTTTTCTGTTCTATGGTTCTTAGAATGAAAGAACATAAGAAAAACTAGTTGGATTATTTAAATTAAATAACAGACAAGAATCTGGTTTCTTCTACTATCAACCGAGGGGAAAAGGACAGAGAAAGAGAGAGCTATATCCCAATATTCTCATATTCATTACCAAACATTACCAAACAGATGCCAAAATATGATATAATTAGGTATGTCTTTTTCTATATGTCATGTGAATACAAAAATACAACAAAAATATTTATGCATGTCAGATGCCTTAGGTTCTTTTCCCTATCCTGTGTTATGAGGCTGTGGGTTATTTCTCCTTGTGTGAGTTTTAAACATTTGGACAAACAAGTACACAA
Organism: Crypturellus tataupa; assembly: GCA_034781795.1. Lineage (NCBI taxonomy): Eukaryota > Metazoa > Chordata > Aves > Tinamiformes > Tinamidae > Crypturellus > Crypturellus tataupa. The sequence continues at coordinate 1,279,617 of JAWLRI010000857.1, read as the reverse complement.
CCAGAAGTTACATTTTTCTTCCATCTCCTTCCTATTTCTGGACAATATCTTAACCACTACATCATTTTACAATAGACCTCCAGGAATATCAATTAATCCTCTGCCAACTGGGATAGCTTCAAAGAAGGATTTGAGACACCTCTGGTTCTGACAGCTTCCTGCTTTGCTCATCTTTGCAGAAGGCAAAGACTTAAAATCCCCACCTTTGGATATGTCTGTGCAACCCACAAAGCCCTGGGTAAAAGGATTAGATGGAACAACAACTAGTGCTATTTTGTGAGATTAGCACAAAATTTGTGCATTAGACAGTTCTGAATGACGAGTGGAAGACATTTCTCTGCAGGCCCTGTTGGAAATTCAGCCCTCCGCTGGGTGCTGCCTCCTGCAGAGCTTGGACCGGTCTCTGCACAGGGGACTGCAGACACTGAGGAGGGAGGTGGATTCGAGGGGGCAAAGTGTATCAGGAGCAAGAACCAGCCCCCTTCTGCAGACCGAACACCTGGGCACAGATACAAAAATCATTTAAACATTGCAATGCTCAAACTTAAAAGACATGTAAATAATGCTTGCTCAATTCTAAAACATGCTGAATGCCTACAACCCTCAGCAGAAACTTTAGATATTAGGCATGCATAGGAATAAATAAATAAATGAAATCAGAGCCCAGCAGGCTTTTTTTTCAGCCCTGAAATAAAGATTTAGAGGGATAGTTTTTCCTAAAGATGTGCTTGTTTATTTTGTAATGTCTCTTTTCAAAAAGAATATACTAATTTGCTATGGCCTGTAGTGCTAAACTCTCAGCGCTAAAAAATTGATGTATGTGTGTGTGTTTGTATGAATTATGAGGCTTAATTCCACGTGAAAAAAATACATGGAACTTTCTCTGTTGAATGGCTGATGTAGCAAAAGGAATGCTTCTCTCATTCCTTTAGGCAATAGACATTATGACAAATTTAAATCAGAGATTCCCTAATAAAAACCATTTCCCCTGACAATTATATTTTGTATTTTGACTGTGCTAATGACTTCTGCAGGGCTTTCGTTTATGCATGAGGATGGATGCCCATGTGATCTTTTCAAATGTGATGATGAAACCTGCAGTCATGTTTTTCGTCACTGATTTATACTTCTCTGTCATTAATATACCAGAAGCATTTGGCTGTTTGTTGGTGTCGAGACCTTTTTGACTCTCTGATTGCACTGAAATATCACACAGAAGACTCTTTGTCCATTAATCAGTTTTAATCGCATATAGCCTAGAAAATTCTGCATTTATATTCTAACTATACATGAGAGTAAACTTGAGTGGAAATGTGATCCACAGACTTCATCTGAGTCTAGAGCTATTATGCCTAAGATGCACTTTCTACAGAGCTTTTTACTGCATACCATTCATGTGCATCTGGCAAATACTTAGAAAGTTTTTCTTCGCTCTTAAACAAGATATTTTATCTCTGTTTTCTTTTACTTTCTCTTGTCTATAAGTATGATTATACACAAATGCCAGCCAATCCATCTCCTGTGTTACAGAGATGCACAGAGGAAATCACATAGAAATCAATTTAATTTATAGGCATTTCATTTATGTAAATAGAAAGGAGAGTGAGCTTTTTAAATACCACTAAATGGCACACCACAAACAAGTATATTTGCTTGAGACCCATTTAGTGCACGTTCTCAAGCAGAAGAAGAGACCTGAACACCACTGATATCTTCGTGGCCTGCTTTAGTCCCTGCACAACCTCCTCCGCCCTCATATTCCTGCTCTCAAGCTGGCCAGCACTAGGGAAAAGCCCTCCCCTCTTCAAGCTCTTAGGAAAACACCTTGTGAATGTGAAGAATTCCTATTTTCATATATAATACAGACATACACACATATATACTATGCATACACACACTTATACTATACTATAGTATACTTCTAATGTAACTTTTAAGTGTTAAATAACTGAGTGCAGCATCAAACCAAAAGACCAGGGAATATATAGGTATACATCCAGGTCCACTGAAACAGAAACACCTCTGAAGAAAATTTGAAAGCACCTTTCCTGTTGGGTGCAAAGATCGGAGACTAGTTATGGAGTGACTGCCTCCCTGCACTGGAAACACGAAGGGGTTGAGAGGAACCAAGGACGGAGAGACAGATCCAGTTTTTCTGCTGAACTTTGATTCTACCCTCCAGCACAAGCTATCATGCCAAACACCTCCAGGTTTCAGGTGAGCTGCGCACTTATCCTTGCAGTTTGATAACCACATTCATTTACAGAGTCCCAACTTAAGATTCTTTTTCAGTCATGTATTTTTCTGTCAAACCACCATTATCATCTCATCATGTTTTTTTTGCTCCAGGTGTAATCAATCATTCCTGCTGCCCTTCAGATTCTGCGGTTTCATATCAGATTTGCCAATAACACTTGACAGGCATTTCAATATAAGGCATTGCCTATTCTTTTAATGGAGATTAATTTTTAAAATAAGATGCAGTTTTAGTGTTCAGATAATTAAATTTTTGTAAGAGAGGTTGTCTTTTCTTATGCTGCATCAGCTGTCCTGAACTGATACCTGTAGCACTCTGCCACTCCACTTCCCACGTAAAATCAATAGGTTCTCCAGGCCAGCATTTTTTTTCTGAAGATATTTTTTTCTATAAGTGATATAGCCATTAACTCTAAAAACCATACATTGATGAAATAGATTTTGTTAAAATTGCCTTATCTGCATAAGAATCAACAACAATATTTGTAAGATGGCTGTTTTGCCAACTGGCTTATTCAGCAAGTCTCTGCTGTATACTTTGCAATACTTGAATGTTTCTTTTTGTTTGCTTCTGCCAACTTTGTTTATTGCTTGAGTCAAATGTTATGCTCTCCTGCATTTTCCTATCTTTTATCTTGGTCTTGTACATCATATGGAGGCTTTGGGAGATCTACAGATACTTGTTGGTGTCAGCTGATATTCAGGATTTTAAAAAGTGGGGAAGAAAAAAAGATTAGTTATTGCTGTATATCTTTTTTTTCCCTCTGTTTTTGCCTGGATATTGTAATTTTGCTGGTGCATTAGACTTTTTAGAAGACAAAAAACTTCAGTTTCTCACTGTTCCTTGGCTTAGATTCGAGAATAGAAAAAAGTCCAGAAATTATAAAGGAATTTTTGTTTACATCCATCTGGCACAGGGAAGGAATCGGATTCCCACACTGGTAAGAAAGCAATTTTACAATGCTAAGACTGGGCTATACTCACTGGACTAACCTGTACAGTGGAGCTGCTGCTATTTTTAGTGGTTTTGCTTCCATAAGAACCTAGAGCGAGGTACATAACACCTCTGCTATACAAGAACCTAAAGCAAGGCACATAATGCATCTGCTATTTGTCACCATTATGCTATTCACCAACTTGCACTGAATTCCATTGATTTCAATGCATTTTGGTTCTGACAGTTAGAATTAGGCAATATTACTATTTCAAAAAAAGGAAAGAAAAAAAAGATTCAGTCTCTGGTTACTCTAATACAGTTTTCTGGGTATGGAAGGTCTTTCCTACCTTCGGTATGAATAACGTAGCCACAAACTTCCAGTGCAAAATCTAATAACATTAACTGAAAGATTCATACTTACATGTGCCTCAGGTCAGGTTTCTGGAGGTCCAAGTTCAACATATTTTATTCCAATGGCTTTGAGTTGCATCTGGTTTCAGTCTGGGGAAGGAACATTGGCTCTTAGATTTGATTTCCTTCTTCCTTCTACCCCACTCTAAATGATGGTTTGAGGTTGTCGTGAGCAATCACAGTCTTTGCTTCCCACGCTTGAGCACTAGTATTGCTTTTACAGTAGAGAGGAGGGATTAATCTTTCTTCCCCTGGAAGGAGTCTGTGAAGTTTTCCAGTTCTCACAGACTCATCTACCAGCCAACCTTGTTCTCACCAGTTATTTTAGAGTGTGAGGCCTGACTCAACTTTGCACTTTAAACAAGGCAAATGAAGCTCCTTATCACAGCAGAACATGACGTTGCAGTCAAAAGAAGTCAGATGATAGAGTTTCCACCCCATATTTAGGGTTCTCTTTGGAAGAGAGACTTATCATTTTCAGCTTCTTCTTCTTTTTCATCTTTGTTAGATTTTTCCATTTTTTTTCCTTCAGATTGTGGTGCACGGGCTTGAACATTTAATATCTGATTCAACTTGGAAAAAAATATAACAGACAAGGATGCAACTGAAATAATATAGCTGGAAACAAAAAATGTTGAATCTAATGAAGTCCTGTCCTATTTCCTACCTTGACAGATTTATACAAATATATATATAAACATATACTGGGGGTGAGGGGGGAGGAGAGAGGAGAGGGGAAGAGGGTGAGGATACAAGAATGACAATTAAATTTCCACCTGAACCAAAGCATTGGACTGAAGCTGTGGACCCATCTCTAATACACGTCTTCTACAGGACTACCTAAGGCTGCAGAGGACTAAACTTGACAGTGAAATTGATTTTTTTTCAGTCTTGCACTCTTCGTAGTTATTTCTATGAGTGATTTACATTTTCAACCTTTTTTTTCTTCATCTTAACTTTGAGGAGATATAGCAGATTACATGATCTTTGTATCACATGCTTTTATATTAACAGACATGTTGAAGGAAACTGTTCCTTTATGGTGTGCCAGGAAAAACGGTCTCAATGATGTGCCCACACACCAGGGTAGCAAGGGCTGTGATAAATTTTCTTGCAACAACACTTTATGAACAAATTACAGACAGTCGTTTGCAGATTAGATGTTTTGACAGAGGACACCTGAAAATACCTGTTTTCAAATAGCAGCCATTAAGGCTTCTGAAAACCCACAAATGTTTCTGTGATTCTTTGATAAAATGCCTGGTATTAAAAATATTAGTCTCTCCAATAGCTTCTTAAATTACTTGGAACATTTTTATAGTAGAACATTGGACTTCAGGGGGCATGTTCATTATAACTCAGATAAAACTCAGCACGATAACTGGTGACTATGGTGAAAAGGGGATCACAGAAAGTTTTGGAGCCAGACATGCCTGAAGTTGCAGTTTCTGTATGATACTGTAATGCTTTCTCTCCAGTTATGGCCCCAAAACACACCTGTGACACCTTCCATTTCATATGAAATACAGGAGCCAGGATCACCAGAGGACAAAATCGGTCCCCTCTGGCACTAGGTTAATGTTAGTCAATGTAAAGGAATGCAAATACTGATTTGCAGATTAATCACTGCCTTGATGATTTTAGAAGTCTCAAGTAAATAAGATTCTGTACTGGGTCATCATGAGGATACCTGCCACCCCCACTTTCCACAATTATCCTTCCTCTTCTTGCAATTCTAATTATTAGATCAACTTTTTAACTAAAAGGTAAAACTGCCAATTCCTTATGTAGTTGTCTGAGATGTGAACTCAGATCTCAGGCTTCAAAATCTCAGGCTAAAAATACCGGTTTCACCCCAAAGCTGAACAGTAACCTGAAAACTTTTGTCTGCCAAAGAGGGACTGGAATTGCATGGCGAAGGTTTGCGGGGAAGGTCTGTGCAGCGTGGAGCAGGCAGCACAGTTATAACCAGGATACAGAACCTGCTTCCTCCCTTGCACTGGGTTCTCTCCCAACCCACCCATCGGGAAAGGAGAATAGAGCCAGGTTTGGGTTGCCCTTCAGGGTAGTGTTTGCTGAGCCTGCAGAGACTGCACTATTCCCTGGGGTGGGAAGACACTTCAAGCAGTTACAGCCCACTGCCCTGGCCACTGACTCCGGTGAGCCCATCTCAAATGTGAATCAAGAAAAAGATGTCTCAGGGCTTGCAGCTGTGAGGCTCTTGAAAATGGCATGATTTGATGTTGTTCCCTTTCTCAGTGTATTTGACAAGTTACAAATCAAACTCTGCAAGATGCTGAATAGACAAGACCCCTAGACAGGTAACAGAGAAGCAGTGTGCAAACTAAAACATTGGTGTTGAATTTGTGTGACTCTATTTTTTATGATCTGGTGAAAGAAGAAATGTCCAAAGTGTTTAGGCAGTCAGAAATAAGAAAAGTGACAAAAAGAAGCTATATCACTAGGACTTCTTAACTTTGTATTAAAGATTCATCTATGTCCTAGAACCACTTTGGTAATCCCAGCAATGTATGAAAGGAAAAACTCAGAAACAGTTCTCTGCAAACAGTGATATATTCTGCTATTTATGGGAAACACAAACAATGCAGAAAATCCCCTCATTCTAAGAAAAAAATAGAAGAATGTTTTTTCATCATTTGTAAATTCTTTTTTGTAGTGTTTCTCCCTATGAAATGAAACATTTGTTTAATGGAGAGTAAACTTCACTCCATACTCTTCTGTAAACTATACCAGAGCAATAAAAATACCTTAAAATGCATAAGATTTCTTTAACTATTTTTTCTATGCATGTTTTACCCTGCCTATAACATTGAGCAGATTGCTAGTATCACATCCACAGCGAAAATAAAGCAAGAGGGCAGCAGCATTACAGCACTGAACAACCTCCTGAGCACCTGGACACCTTCCTAACACTGACAATTCACCAGGAAACGAATGCCATGAATAAGCCACACAATACAACTTTTTAGATAAAAATATGGTTCATGGGCAATCAGCAATGCCCTCGCTGTCAAACTTGTCAGCATCACTTGAAACACCAATCATGGCTTGTTACTGATTCATCTTAGACCTGACAAAAGAAGAAAGAATTGCACTGACCCCTGTTCCGGGAGATATGACCCAGAGGGTTCAAAGCATTATTTAGGGATGAACAGAACGAACTAGTATAGGATTTCTCTTGAGATCTAGCCCTTTTCCACAGGTATGTAGAAAGCTGCACCTACTGTACACAGAGTAGCTGGCCCTGCTGAACCAGAAAGAAGTCTGCATGTTCTTGAGCACCATCTACTGGCATCACTTCTATTAATAAGTGCACAGTTTTGCATTTCAGTACATCTAGTAAATACAAGTATGATTTAAAGTTCTTTAGAATTACAGTCTTTCCCCCATTTAGGAGCCCTGGAATGGAACCTCATTGCATCAGTTCTTAAATGCCAAAATGTGAAAGTGTGAACGAGTTAACAACAAGATCTGTATTTACAAGGCTGCAATAAAATGTCTGAAGCTTTTGCTGTGTCAGCCAATGGAGAACATGCGCAGAAGAGTGATCTGCTCCTGATGGTTATACCTTACCTATCCTTGGGCTAGGTAAATTCTTCTTTGACTTCGTTCTTTCTTCCTGAGTGAAAATACACCTTGGCTATGTCACAGAAAAAAAAATCCTAGCAATCGCTAAAGGACGGAAACATATTCTATATCCTTTTGCTTGTGTTATAGGGTTGCTGTGTTTAAGAAACTGGCCACTCCTAGCAGGAGCAACATGCTCATGTGGGAGCATTCAAGGTCTCGATCCTGCTAAGGAACCTGTGCCTAGTCTTGCTGTCTCTAGAGAACACAGGAGTTGGCAAGACAAATTATTCTTTTCCAAGCAACCTGTTCTAACATTACATAAACCACCCTCTGCTGTCACTAATTATGCAAAAGCTTTATATTTATGCTTAAGCAATGCTTACATGTGCATATGCTTTGTTTGGGAAGATCTATCCAAATATTGGCTTGTATCTTGGGAAAAGATAGGATAGGAAGTGGCAGAGCATTCTGCATATCCTAGAACAAATCTCACAAAGTGTTATTAAATCTTAGCATTCACACCTCACTATGCAGAAGGAATATCAATATTTGAATGTTCTAGAATCCTTTAATATGAATTAAATATCAACAACTCACCAGCAATCCTAGTACAGCTAGAAGTTATTCAGAGTTTCAAGGTAATATATTCATCATGTTAAAAAAATGGACTAAAAATATACTTTATCAAGTCAAAAATGGTTCTAATATATCAGCATAAAATATTAAAATGATGTGACACATCAAAAATTACGAAAATATTTTCTAATCCAAAAGGCAAAGTGAAGTACAGTTCCAAAATGTAGATGCATAATTATCTTAATTATTCAGTTTTCTACTCTCTTAACAGGGCATCAGACATATATATAAAATGAAAATAAAAATGAGGGGTAGAATCTGTATTATTTTATTTAAAATCTATATTCCTGCAGAATCTGAAGACGTGCATACTAGAAGAGTAAATTACAGACTTTTATCTTTATTATTGTCAGCTGAAAGACGCAACAGAAAACATTGTGTTGAAAGGTGTTTCAGTTTTCTGAGGTTTCTCTGAAGATGTCCTGTTGGGAAATTGCAGATATCTGTATAGCCTGTCTCTGTGCATATATTTGCAGAACAAACTTGTTTGCATTCACAAGGAAACCTTACAGAGAAGAAAAGCTATTCAAGCATGATAAGGACAGTGTATTAGCGTATGTAAAATTGTATTTTTAGTTTTGCTAGGTAATATTGTTTGCTAACCTAGATGCATCACAGACTCTTTTTATTTTTTTGTATGGACTAGGCTCACAGTCATCTCCCAGGACACAGCAAGCTGCACTCTCTGCTGTAGCAGTGTGTAGCAGTGGTTCATCTTTTTTGGCAGGGGAGATTTACCCAGAGGGGAATGCATCATAAAAAGCTGCAGCAACTTGGGCAGCTGAACAGGCTGTCCCGGCAGCCTGAAATGTTTCAGCACAGGCAGATGCTGAAGAGAACACCTGTAAAGGAATGGCACATGTTTCTGCCCTTGTATAGAATGAAACTATGCCAGAATCCCCATCTATAACCTACCAATGCTCTTTTTTTGCTCTTGCAGGCCATTGAACCTTATACCTAATTTTTCTGAGGCTAAATTAAATTACTTTTTACCCCATCAGCAAGGCTGTGAGCTACCCCCACCCTGGAAGAGCCACAGTTATCTCAGTAGTCCTGACTTTTTCAATGTCTGTGATTCTACTCCCTCTGAGAAAACCTTTCTTTAGAGGTTAGCCACTAATTTCCTCTGCTTCCTTTGGCTCTCATCCTATGTGAGGCTGATATTCAGCATCCATGCATTGCTTTTACCACAAGAGAGGAAGTTGTTCCTGCAGGTCCTCAGGTCCTGTTAACTACTAACTTTCAACATTGCATTTGTGACAGCCAAAAAGCATATTCATCTGTCACTACTATCCAGAGTTGAGTTAGCAGGTTGTATAACTAAGTCACTAAAATTTCCATAATAGGTTTGCAAGATGGTTGTAAATCACATAAAACATCAATGCTATCGGAAAATATTCTGTAGATGAAATCCAAAGAGTATATATGATTTACTGGAAAAACACTTAAGAAGAGTAAAGTTTCTTTTTGCAAGTACATTTATTTAATGCCATCTTCCAAAAAGTGTCCACAGAAGGGCTATCTAACAAATCACTGGCTGTGATAGAATGTCATATCATTACTCTTGTATTCGTTATTTCCTATGTGACTTCTAGAAAAGAGGAATTTTTATTGCCCTAGCAGAGAGATGAGTAAATAGATCACAAAAAGACCTAAATGACAAGAGTCTGCCCTTAAACTACCCAGAATTTCTAGACTGAAACTATCACAGATGTTCATGATAACTGATAGCAGCTACTTAGTTTCGGTGAAAACGATGTATTAGCTATTGCATTTTCAACTCTGACCTTTCTATTATTAGTTATCAAAGTCTACTTTTGACAGTCATCAATCGTACAGTGTGTCTCTTTATAAATGAGCTCTATTACTGCTTTTTGCTGTCTGAAGGAAAGCACTGATGGCAGCAAAATTCTTCCCATGACACTTCTGAGCAAACATAACTGGCAAGCTGATAAAAAGAGAGTTGAGACTGCTGTGAAGGTGAACAAGCTGATGATCTCATGTTCCTCCCTTATCCTTTCTCCAAAAAAAAAAATGCCTGCTTATGTATCTTAGTGATGCATCAAGCCTAAAAGACATTTTTTGGAGAAAGGATAAGGGAGGAGAAATTTGCCCTATGTTGGATGAAGAAAAAAAGAGTGGGAGACTTCCTGGGAGATTTCAGACTGTCACCTGACAGAAGAGATGAGCATCCTTGGGATTCATTTCAGAAGCCTGGGGCACCGCCAGGAGCAGAACAAACAGGCCTGGGAAATTGGAGATTTTTGTCCTGTTTCTGACTCAGCCCCAATCACGACAGTTTGCAGTCAGTCACCTATGCCTATGCCACTCTGTGTCTTTTCTGGACTAGAAGTTTCTTTAAATAGCCACTGTTTCTTACCCTATTCTTGCTCTGTTGGTGCTATTATATTTACCACTATATGTACTCACCTATTTCTGGTAAAAGTTCTTTGTTGAACCCTTGTTTCTTCCCCATATGCAGCAACCCCATGGAGAGCTTCCCACCTCCAGCAACGGCAAGTGCTCTTCAGCTCTCGAGAACACCCTCACTGCTTTCATCTATTCTTTCCCCTTTCTTTGTATCCATAAAGGCTGACATTTCAAAAGCCTTAATCCTTTATGACTTTTATATCTACCAAACTCAATAGGTCAACTCAATATTGGGTAAATATGCTAGTATATTGGGTACCCTGTTAAAACGTGCGTCTCATCTATAGGAACAGCATGGCTCTGTCACTCTCTGGTGGCAAGGTCGCAGGATGCCTCTTCCATCCTTCATTTCAAATACTCTGGGCTCGTGCTGTGATTCACAGATGTCAAGTTCAGATCAAAGAGAAAAATGTATTGTACCCTGCATGAAAAGATCGCTTGCCTCTAATCCAGGAGTGTAGACACTAAAATACACTAGAAAAAATATATTTTGTGCAGGTAGGTTTATAGTTACTTAGGTAGCTTAAATTTGCATTTCAACTCTGAACACATTTGTAGTCATTTAAGGTTACTTCAGCTGGGTTCAGTTCAGCATTTGATTTTTTACAGTGATTGCATGGTTTGATTGCTTAGTCATTTGTATAGACTGTCAGTCTTGCCTACATTATAATGTAATTTATATCTGGAAATGTAGATCTAAAGACACTGTAGATTTCTATGTAAGAAAGGAATATCTGAAAGTTTTCATGTTTCTATCTTTTTTTATGGCTACATTTAAGCATGAGTAAGTATTTTAAGCACTGTGTTTTTAAGAGGAAGCTAGTGGTATCTTCTATAACCAAACAGTCACATAACTCAGTGGTGCCACCACAACAGGCCAGGTACTGAACCTGCACAGCTTCAGCCTGCTGCTCTGCTACACTCCCTTTAGTTGGGACATCCATTTATCAAATTAACCAGCTGTCTACAGCTAAGGTGCTTTACTCTTGTGTATGTTTGTGAGTACAACTCCAGCTTTATAGAGACAGCATGAATAAGCAGTTATTCTACACAAAATGAGATATTCACAACTCCAACACCATGAGACTGTGTAGAAAAATAATGGACCACAATGACCGCAGAAACCATGGAAAGTGCAGACCCAGGATACAACACGGAGGAGGGCAAGTACAGGGTGACACAGGATGGCCCAAGTGGGTACTGGGGACCACACAGCTGCAAACCAAGCACCTAGCCATGTTCAGTTAAAGAAATGTGGATAGAAAGCTCAACAAACGTGGCTTTAGGGGTAAAAAAGAAGAAAAATACTACCCACCAAGGGTAGTTCCAACAAAGGAACCATGGTATAGTAAACTGAGATGCAAAACAGAACTGCAGATGACCAAAGAACTGAGTAAAAGCATTAAGCATATTTTATATATATATATATATATAAAATACCCCCAAAGGGTTCCTAGAGCAAGGAAGAAGAAAATATCAACATGCTAAGAGTCTCCCAGCTAAGATCTCTGCTCACTACAACAGTTTCACTACCAACTACACAATGAGACCACCGACTTTAGGAGATCAAGGAGCTATGAAAGAGTGAACAACTCAGGTACAAAATATGTCTATTGGTCAACTGTATTAGTACTATTACTGAGACTTTTTTTGTATAGAATTATTCTTTCTTTCTTTTTACTTTAATATTAGACATGGACTGACAATGATTCTTAGCAAATTATGGTCTTTATATATAAAGTGTGCTTCCATTTTGCCTATAAACAAGAATTTGAGCATAGCACTTCCTTTATGCTGCTGAAAGGTATAATACAGAGCCCAACAACTAAGCTTTGTGCAGTTCCATTCACTTGTATTTATTTATTTATTTCGGTTTCAGGTTCAGGTAAACTGAATTATTCAACAGTGCTGCTGAATATCTAAGGTGAAGTGAACAACGGAAACATGCTTTGGGCAACAAAGAGGGTCAGGCTTAAGGAAAAAAGTAAAACTCAACAAGCTCTATATCTCTAGAGCTTCAGCCTGGGTTCTGAATGCCAAGTTACCCATTAATATTTTAATAACTGAATTCAGATATCTCCTCTTCCCTATCAGGCTGCTAGCCTGATATTTGTGTCACTGGTTTGCTTGGCCAGAGTGTAGTGCTAAGAATGGGCACTGACTTCCCTGGGGTTAAAATGACATGAGGACCAGATAAAGGCTTATAGTAAAGAAGTGCAAATACATTTCCCATTACAGCAGAAATTTGTCTGTGACTTTCACTTCATCTTTCTTTCTCTTAATTTCCTTCTTATTTCATAGCGTTTTCCAGAAATACCAGTGATAACATTCCCGTACCCAGGGATACAACCCAAGAAAGGAGGCTCACAGACCAAAGCTTGTAATCCCAAACAGTAGATTTGGCCAAAGTGGCCAAAGCAGAGATTACATTGTGACTCACACAATTAACAGCAATACCTTTTGGTCTGGATCCTGGTTTTTACTAAAAGAATAATTAATAATAATAATAATAATAAAAGCTATGGGTCAGTGTCTTTTATTTGTCCAATTTTCTGTACATTGAAGTTGGGCAAGCACCTAGAGACTCATTTTGTATTTAAAACTGGATGGACATGTTCTAATGGCTGCTCGGGTATAATTAATTAAATAGTCTTTTAATTATCCAAGTAATTGTTCCTTTCTTTAAACACAAACAGGTATGAAAACTGTAATACTTAGGCTGTTTTTCTTCTCAGGATAATTGATGAACTAGATTAAGGTGCTGACACTTTATAGTGGGATAAATAAAATCAAGATAATTATCCTTTTTGTACTAGCTATTTTGAAGGCTTACAGACCAGACTGGAAGATAAATTCTCTGCCAGAAGAGAATTCTCAGACCCACCAAACGCCACTTGACCATAAAGGCACCACAAAGCTCTAGCAAATAACTTCAGCTGGTCTCGTGCATCTGTTTGCAGCTCGCGTGGGAATGTGTGCCTAGCAGACCAAGAACCAGAACGATACCCATATTCTTCCTATATTTGTTTGATGCCTCTATTTTGAAGCATTTTAATAAAAGGACAGTTGTAAGATGCATGTAAGTGATCACTGCAGATGAGACTATGTTAGATATCTTCCCAAATGCGAGTCTAGCTACTAGACACATAGGACAGATAAAGACAAGATTACCCCCTTCCTCATATAGTGGTACTACCAGGAACCAGAGAGGAGAGTGGAATAAAGGTGGGAAAAAAAAATCCCTGACCAAAACACATGGCTACTGAGCCAGGTTTCCAGGACTGAGGCTACAGCTGTACATGGAGTCACTTAGCTCCATGTTAACTTAGATGAGACAGTGAAAGCAGTGAAACCACAGAACTCAGTCCAATAATGGAATCACTTCTTTATTATCAGTTAAGCAGAGTAGCAGAAGAGTGAGGTCTTTTTTTTAAGTAAATTGTAAGAACAAATTTGAATCAGCTTTGACAACTAATTAAGTTATTTACAATTATGTAACTGCACTGTCTATTATGGATCATAAAACACCTAGAGAGAAACTGTAACTTGGAAAACTTGACAATTTTGCCAGCGTCCCATTCTGCTGTTTTATTATCGCTTCATGAAATTTAATCTTTCCTTTTTAATCCACATCAAACTGCATGCATTTGCAGGAGCGTTGAGTAAATTCTTTCAGAGAATATATTGTGTTGACTTAAAATTGCCCTTTATTTTTTTCATATGCACCATAAAAATATTTTTAAAGGGTATATTTGCTTTTGTTATCACTAATCTAAAGCTTTATCTGCAAAACTTTCTAGCTAGGGTAGGCTTAATTACAGGAGGAAATGTGAAAACAAGCTCTGGATGCTTCAGTTCTGGGCAAATAGGCTTTGTACTGCAAATGCTGGGTCTTATTTTCGGCGTGAACCATTAAGGGCCACATGGCTGAGGTGGATCAACCGGACTGCAACCGCCTGCGTGTAGGTGGCACAGCAGCACCGGCAGCATGGCCCGTTGTAGAGCCTCTTAATAGAAATGTGAAGTCTGCTACAGATGGAGAACAAGTGGGACCGACGGCGGATGCTGTTGGCCCCGAGAGTGACGGGTCATCCAGAGCCCAGCACAGAGAGGGAAGCAGAGTCCCCCAGGACACACAAGGCAGGAGACACCAGGCTGTGAACAAATCCTGGTGAGTCAAAGACGTGGGCAGGAACACACAGAAGGCTGCAATAGCTGTCAGCTCATATATAGTGCAAAAAGACATATCCAAACCAGTATATGGACATCAAGCAAAGAACTGAGGAAAAACGGTGATCACCAGTGTCTGAATGCTAGTCAGATGAGCTGGACATGCTTTGGATGCATGCTTCATGCTTAGGAGTATGTGGATAGGAGAATGTGAAAATGTGAATCTGTCTGAAAATAAAATTATCTTTCTCTTTTTCAAGGTGTTGTATTGAGCTTTGTTTGAATGCTGAAACATTATACCCTACAGAATTCAATTTACAAAGGGAAATATATTTGATGTGTGCAGTTGTTTACTGCTTTCACACAGGAAACACCCAGCTAAGGAAGCAGAAATGGCTTTGAGCGTGTTTTTAGAAGTCATGAAAAATGATCAGGAGAAGAAAATTGGCTTCCTGCTCAAACATTTTTGAAGAGTAGAAGGTGACACATTTTCAGTTTGTTAATTGAAACCTGTGCAAGAAGCAGCCCTCAGTTTTTGCAGCTCATCAACCCACCTTGCATACACGTCTTCTTGACTGTATCTTCTGTATATATCTACCAATTACACTTATATCAATGTTTAATGCACTCTGATAAAGATAATACAACTAGTACAAACAGCAAGTTTTACTTGATTTGCTTTCATAGCGACTATCTGCTTGCTTCTTTACTTTGGAACAGCCAGACTGAAAATTAAATTAGGCTGCCATTCACAATAAAACTTAGGCCTAATGAGGTATGGACTCTATTCCCAAGTCCTGCAACAGACTACAATATTTCACTGGGGAAATTATAGACTGTGTGCCCCATAAATTTGTCTGAAAATGTGGTTCATTCATTTTGAGGTGAATGTTAATGAGAACACAGTACAGATTCCTGTAAGAGCCAACCAATATTTGTTTATCTGTTGCAGAAACAATAGTATCCAACAGCTCTTTAGCATTTACACTATTTTTTGAAAACTGAAAAAAAAGATAAATAATAGCCCTTCAGGTCATTTTCACAAATCTTATTTGTAGGGCTTCCAAGAGCTTTTGGATAAGTATACTGCAGAAACAGATGCAGACATGAGCTCTACATAATTCAAAGCACTACATTGTAGGGTCTCCATTACCAACAGACACTATAAATAAAATTAGTTAGTGCTTACTTGTGCCAGTATCAAACTTAATTTAGCATAGCAATATAACCGTTATGGCTGATTAGAGCCAAAAAATGTGCGTATACACTTCTGAGTGATGTACTTGACGCCCAGCTCTTATGTCAACAAATAACTGTTTTTAACTTTTTCTGTCTACAACCTACAAGCTTAGTCTGGTGACCTAGAGGACCTTGAATATGTAGAAGATAAACACTGTCTGCAGAGGCACTTGCTTAAGGAATTTTTAACAAGACTGGTTCTTCGCCCTTTTTCCTTTCAGATAAATTTTAAATGGAAAAATGTATTGAGGAATAAGCTAATCATGTTTGATTTTAGGCAAAAAAATCATGCATTTTTGATTCTTTTGCAAGACTAAATGCATACAACAGAATAAATTGCAATATCCTTTTTTTTCTGACTATATCTGGTAAAATGTGTGAAATTTTAGTGACAATACTCTGTAATAGGCATACATATTTGTGCAGGTAATAGACAGCTATGGGACATAAAACAATGGCTTTAGTCACCCTAATTTTATTGCAAGTGCTAATGGCATAACTTGGAAATCAGAATATTTCTTTCAACAAAGGCCATATGTTATGCAGAAAACCAATCACTGTAGATGTGGAAGTAGAGGTTTTCACCTCCATCCTTAGAGCAGTCACTATTCTGTAGAGCTGGTAAAGCACAGGCAGTGCTGCATCAGATTATGATGCTACTGATGAAATTCAGGCTATCCTCACAAATATGTCAAAAATACTATCATAATCTTGATTATTGCCTTACATGCAAGTGTACTGGGGACTCCAACTGCTACCAATTTTTTACTGTATTAGTTGCATTAGTGTATTTGTTGTTTTTGAAGGCAGTTTAATCTGTCTAAACATGAAGGGGTTCCAGCTGGAATGGTTGGAAAGCACTGAGTGTAAATACTCAACCCCCTCAATATTCTCACTTTTCCACATAACTTTTAGTTACAGGAACAATTTGAATTTATCTAACTTTTAAGATAGAAATGTCTTGGAAGATTTTGAAGTTTGTAAGCACCTATTTAAAAAGCGGCCTCTCAGCTGCTCAAATCCCTGTGCTGAGCCCTTTTCCATATCATCTCTCTCAGAGAACGTTGCTTTCCATGGGGTCCCTTTCAACAGGACAGCCACTTACACCTCAACTTTCTTCCCACTTTTCAGAAGTTGAAGAGGATGTTATACCCTGAAGAACAATGTTCTTCATTCACAGTTCTCACTTCATTTCACAACACTGTAATTCTGCATTTTCTCATAATACAGATCGCTAAGCACAGGGCCTGATCCTGGGGAAGTCCATAGGTCTCCATTCCTGAGAGAAGCATTTAAAATCTGACTGCAACAAGTGCTTGAATGAAGGTCACCACAGCTCGCTGAAACAAGCTCCATAGGACTTCTGCTAATATAAATGTGACAGAGGAAAGAAAACTAGAATTTAGAAATCATTCTTTGTAGATAAAAGTAGGAATGAAAAAACCAAATTCCTAACATCCTCTCACTAATCTCCTTTATGTTTCTGGTTCTTATCATCATAGTGCCTTGTTAATATACATTCAAATGTTAGCAACAGAAATAGCAGTGATTTAAGTTTCTTTACTGTTGTGGCCAGCTTTAAAAGGAAAATGATAACCTAACTCAATTTTGCTTTTACGTTTGTCATTACAATGCAGCTATTTCTTTCCATAGACTATAAATTTTGTCATTTGTCATTTGGAGAAAATAAAATTGCAGTGTTCTTAGTTTCACCAAATTATTTAGTTTACTTCTCATCAGTCTTTGAATACAAGAAAGGCATTTTTCTCCCTAAGCATTCAGATTAGGCAGCATTTTAGTTTTAGGTTAGGTTAATCAATGCAGATTTCTGTAAATCTGCAGAAATGGTGTGGTTATTTTCTAGAAAACTCTCAATGGATATAGGAAGAAAATCATCATACTGCTACTGACTTTGAAATGATGCCATAAATATATTTCATCTGAAGTATTAATCTGATGAAAGAATAATCAGGGCATCCTGCCTCCAGTTACTATCGACTGTTATTACAGATTCCATTTTGTGTATGGAATGAGGGGATGAATCTGACTTTATGGAAGCCAGTGGGAGCTTTACAGTTCTCCTCCTAAAATACATTTTCATTTTGCATTCTTAGTTATCTCCAGGACCAAACAGTCACCTACAGCAGATCTCAGTCTAACTGTTATGTGTCTACAGGTTACCCTTGAGCTACAAACAGAGACCTACGGGAGGAATCTGTGCTTCCTCATCACTGAGTCATCTGCAGGGCAAGGATCTTTCCATGTGATTCCTGCTACAGTCTCCTCACGCTTGTGCTAGGACTATGATAGTTATTCTGGCCTTCCTGCTAAGATAAATATTTCTATTTTCCTGTCTAGGTAAACTTAGATATAAGAAGATGTTAAATTGTGCTCTTTCTGAAGTAATTCAAACATTTTTCCATTGTACTTGAAAGTTTTTAGTCAGTTGCATATTTGAAGTCTTTAAACAAACATGTCCAACTCAAATATTTACATTTTAAGACCTGTAGCATCGTCTAAATTGTTAGATTTTCTTATCCAATCCGTGTAAGCTGCTGACACTCTGCCTTTGACAAGGTTCTCTCTTTCCAGCAACCTGCATATTGCCATCAGGCACCCACTGTGCTCTGAAGCTTTTTGGAATGCCTTTTGAACCAAGCAAATCTCTAAATATTCCTTCTCTCCTAAATCACCAGTTATTAAGACCATATCTTGGACAACAGTGCATGGGCATGTGGTGTTTTACCTTGCCAAGTTTACTTTAATTACCACCAAATATCTATCAAAGAAAATCTAGAAGCTCACGATTCCTGCAAAGTCACGTCCGTGTTGCATGTGCAAATCATTCCTCACAATAAATAAATGATAAAATTAAAACCCAGCAGAAGTAAAGAAGCATTCCACCTTGGTATATCCATTACACCTCCTACTCTAGACTTCAGCTGTTTTAAAGAGGATGTTGCTGTTGACATTGACCTATCAGCAAACTCACTGGTCTCTTCTGCAGCTTTCAGCCAATTTATGTATAATATCAACAAATGCTTCTGTGTCAATAGTTGGCTATCATGGTCTTCACACACGCTGCTACTTTAAACTAGCTCATGAACCTTGATTTCAAGTATATATATTGAAAGTGAGAAAATAATTATGAGTGATAACTGAAATCTTAGCTTGCAACCTTATTCAACCAATGAAGTGCACAGAGTAGGTGGGGAAGACAGATCCAACTGTCAACTTGTTGTTAGCAAGAAGACTTACATGTAAGCAGCCAGCTTCTTATACGACACACTGCAATGAAACAACTAATGTCATTTAACTTCAAAACTCTGCTGTTTTGAATTCTTTGTAAGTGACAGAATGAAAGCAAGCAATATACTCCTACATTACTTCTTCCCTTTCAACAAGCATACGTATTTCAAGCTCAGATCCATGCACAGATTAGGTTATTGACTGAAGACAGTTTAAGACAGTTTAGTGTTTAAACAATAAACCACAGTCTCATTAATTCTCCTCACAACTTATTCATTGCCTGTTTTCCAAATGATAATTACCCCAGTCCTGTAAAGCAGACTATGTGCTCTTGTAACTGTTTAAAAGCTTCTGCTGCATTATCCCATCACTTATTAATGAAGCTGTTGAAGAGAAAAAAACAAAAAGCATGGAAAGAGATCCCTGAAACAATCTGTCCCTGCCGAAGCATGGGCTGTAAAGAGCGCCATTCTCTTTTTTAACAGGTCTCAGAAGTGGAATAAAAAATAACTGCTGCCTGACTAGATAAAAAACAACAGCAGCAGCACTGTGGGGGTGTCATGGGATTTTAAGCAAAAATCTCTGCTGAGTTGGGTTTTTTTACTACTAAGAGGGGGAAAGAGAAGGTCAGAAAATTTGAGCAAACCAAAATATCTCTGTTCTGTCCAAGCCACTGCGGATACATACACGGTATTTACTTGAGGATGTGATACCTGGATGGGGAAACCGTGCACCTGGCGACGCAGCAGGGGGACAACGTGGAGCAGCCAGAGGGTCAGCGGCTCCGGGGAGGGCGGCAGGCTGGGCTATGAGCCCGCGGAGCAGCCCCATGTGCACGGGCACAACGATCGTGCTGTCCTTCACCACTGCTCACACAGGCCGTGCTTGGGGTTTTAGCACTAAGAATAACTTTGGTTTGCAAGAACAAGAATTTTCATTCCAAGTTTTACTGCGAATTGATGGCTGGTCCCTTTGCTATTCATCAAAAAGACACTTCACAACAGGAGTGCAGTGACCAAATTTAACAGTTAGGCAGCTGTTTTTCTAGTGCCAGTATTTCATAAACAAGCTGGGGAACAATACCTCTTGAGCAGGTATCTGGCTGACTGGAAAACTCAGTCAGAGAATCATTTTATCAGTGCCAAAATGGGAGGTTGCAATGAGCATTATTCCCTGGGTTATGTCCAAAACCCAGCGCTACTCAATATTTTTCATTAGTGACCTGGGTGATGGACTGGCAAACATGATTTTAAATTCACAGACAGCATCAAACTGGGGAGGACAGCCTGGCATTATAGTCAAGCCTGACGAATTGGAGAAACAATCTGGGAAAAAAAGAAGATGGAATTTCAGAAAGGCAAGTGCCACATTTGACAAAGACAGAAATAATCAGTTGCACAAACTCAGGATGAGGAACTAGAGGCTAAGAACCTGGTCCCCAGGAAGGTATCTAGGAGTAATGCAGCACATAAGCTATTGAGAGAAAGGAAAAAAAAAAACAGTGAGATGCATGAAGAGGACTGCAGTCCTCTTGGCAGTGTTCTGCTTCACAGCAGGAAAGCCTTGAGAAAACACTGCACCAGGGTCAGACACCGTGGTGAGGCTCACGGCAGAGCTGTGCTTGCTGGGCAGATTCCAGAGGAGCCCAATGAGAATAACCAGTGTGCTAGAAAATGTGAGCAAACATGAGCATGAGCTATCTTGAATAGCGGTTCTATTGGCTAACAGAAGCACATTTTGGCTAGAAGAGGCACATGCTAATTGTAGTCAAATACATAATATCCCTAAGATATGGAAATATTTTTTTTTCTGTGTGATAAATAGAAGTAGTAACAGTTTTAAGCTTCAGCAAGAGAGTGCTCAGGAGGTTTCTACAAATGTCTAACCTGCATCTTTCTCTGCAGCGAAGCCCTGCACAGGTTGCACAAGCTCTGTGGACAGTCTTCATTGCTACAGATTTAAGAACTCATGTCAAAAAGGCGCAAGTAGAGTTAATCTTGCCTTGGAGCTGCAGGATGAGCTAAGTGCCCTTGCAATTTCCTTTAGCCTGGCTTTTGGCAGTCTGCGAGTAGGGCAGTCAGTTACCTCGGACATGCAAATAAGACTTTGGTCTATGAGATCCTAATTGTGAGTGTAATTACATGTCATCTGACATGTGCATCTCATAATGAGAAAAAAAGATCCTGATAGTAGAGGTAGGCTTCAAAGAAAAACAAGAGCACTTTGTGTTCCCAGTTGTGTGAGTCTACTTCCTTTTTACAAATATAACCCTCTAAGCAATAACACATAGAAGCAGAAGTTGAAAAAGGAAGATAAACCAGAAAGTCAGGATTTGCTTTGAATTCCCTCCTTTTGCCACATTTTTAGAGGTTTATGTGAACCATAGGTGGCTCGTTCTCACCTACGCAGTACACAAACTGTGGTAGGTTAAAGTCCCACTTACAAAATAAGTGTTTTCCATTATTAGACAGCTCTAATCTCAGGGAAAGGGCTGGTGACACAACCTGTAATTTGAACTTGTCGTTATCTTTAGAATTGTCAAATGTTGACTTCTTTTCAACCTCTCATGCAAATAGTTCCTTCTCTGTGAAGACTGTAAGGCCATTAATCATCTTGATTATGATTCAGGACTCTAAAATGAAGCACAATGGATAACATAGTACACACTAGTTCTGTTAACTGCTTATTTTGAGCAAAGCAATGCACTTCTCATAACATTTCCTTCTTCATTTTAAGCTTTAATCAACGTCATGCTGACCCATGCTGATAGTATGCATTATACAAACATAATAGGGGAAAAGACTGTCATAGCAGGCAATTAACGACAGACAAACACTGAATGGAAATTATCCCCTGATGTATCTTGTCTGAAAACTGGGTAATACAAGGTGGAGTCAGCATCGATATCCATAACAACGGGGATCATCCTACTATTCAGTCTGGTTTTCCATCATATAGGATTGAACTAAAATGAGGATTCACTTCATGTAACTTTATGTTCCTACAGTATATGTCTAGATCTGAACTGGTGATCCACGATATTTTTAGAGGCAGTGAAGACAACAGACTCTCCTACTGCAGAGAGTGCATTTCTCCGTGATGAAAGAATGTCAAAAGTGCTTGTTTTTTCCACTCTTTCTCTAGATTTAGACAGATCTCAAAGTCTGGATTTATACAACTACAATGACTACGTTCTGCGAATTCCACCCTTATTACTGATATAACAAGTCAGCGAGACAGCTATGTAGGTGTTGGATCTCCAACTGAGTTGGTTGCTGCCGACAGGGATACAAAAAAGGCTGCTGCAGGTAAAATTTACTCCTCCTTTCACTACCAAGTCTAGCAGTCTGATGTCACTTTTCTTATTCTCTGTATGTTTTTTAGGAGAGGCACTAAGGCTTCTTGTAGAGCATTTTTCACCCAGCACTATTTGTCAATTGCATATAATTTCAACTGATTTAATATCATGGATCAACCCTTCAACATAGCTTCATCCAGAGCCTATTTTTAGATTAACATGATGCCTACAGAGCTTGATCTCTTCAGCCATGTCTCTGAAGACATGCAGGAATTTCTCCCTGGATGGGACTGACAGCTGCCCAGAGAGTTGAAGTTGTCTTTATTTGAGCTGGAAGTTACGGAGAAATTTAGCCCTGCACTAGTCAGCATAATGTTCTTGACATACAAAAGCTGTTCATTTTTAGACCTAGTTTAAGAATAAGCAAAAATACGTGCAAACTATACAGTCTACACATATAAGGCAAAAACCTGGAAGCATTTTTTTCGTGTTCTTTACATCACAGTATTAATGCAATCCAGCTTCATCATATTTTGATTCTCCATGAACCAATCACCACAGCACAAAGCTCGTCTCCAACAGCATAAAGACAGATTTCCATAATGCATAATACTCCCCAAACTTGGATGAAAGATCGTTGGAAAAGCTCTATAGCTGAGATACAGCTGAACAGAACCAATCATCTGCCCCATTTCTGATGCTAATGCTTGCTAAGAAAGAGTAGGCATTAGACCAATGCCAAATTTGCTTTGAACTATATGGGATAGAGATGAGCAGTTGGTGGGATGGATCTGCATAAAGGTGATCACCACTGCCTGACCAACGTTATTTGCAGACTTTTGCACTACACAGCTATACTTCTAATATTTTGTGGCATTTTTAAGCATCTCTTCCATAACAGCACCTTTTCTATCCTGTCATCCAAAGAGTAGACCCATGAGGCAGGTAAATATTACTTCCTCATCTCAGAAAATGAAAATACTTCAGGTACTTCATGGGACATTAGATAGGCTGATTTTTGAGGCAATGGGGCTAAACAATATCAAAAGCAAGAACAGATTTTATATCTTTCTAGCTATTTCTGCCGAAGATCCTCATACCTTACCCAGCATAGAATAAGGTCTTGCCATTTAAATTGTGTGCTGTTTTCAAACTCCTTAGGAGCGCCTGGTCCCATCTATCTGGCTTTGGACTTTGTGCTCACACTGCTGTACTGGACACTCTATCTGAAACCCTCAAAAGATATTAAAGACCCTAAGAATTCACTCTAGTCATTCCACATTTGAGGCAAAGATCAAGGAAACCTGCACTCTTCATGCCTGGAGTAATGGCCATTTATAATTGCTTTCTACAAGAACCGGCAGATTCAGTAAATGCAGAAGAAAAAAAGATGCAGTCACAGAACAGACAAAGCAAACAGAAACAAAACAAAAATAACACAAAATATTCTGTGCAGAAATCTGAGGATCCTTGCTTTCTAACAGAGAATAAAGACAATCCAGAAATGTGTTTCTGTAGTGTATGTTTTAGTCAGGAATTTGCTTTGATATTCACAAACAGATGTAAAAACCTACATGTCAGTATTTCTTTTAGGTTTACCTAAAGTGAATCTGTACCCCAAGTGTACCCTCAAGGAAGATAATGGCAATGCAGGTAAGAAGCCCACTGCTTTACACACATTCTGATTTACACTGCTAGAAATGGAGAGCTGAGTTTGTGGTTAGACTGGCGCAAACACGGGAACGCAAAGCAGTGCTTGTGCTCATAGGGCACACGTGCACTCACGGCTCTGCTCAACTGACATGTCCGATAGAAGCTCCACTGATTTCATTAGGACACATGACGCATATTGAAGGTTATAAATGTTTTCAGACTGTGTTATAAATGTTTTCAGAGTGTGATTAATTGCATGGCTAACATGCTTAATGGACAGTAAACCAGACTTGTGGATCTGGCCTCAAGTCTTTGATAATAGCTTTAAAAAGCAGTATAGTAAAATTAACATTATCACTCTTAAGGTAACCACCCAAGGAAATAAAACAAAACACCCTCTTAGAACTTGGTAAGGTTTCTCAGCAGAAGTTATCTGTAAGTCTGTGCAGATTCAAGCCACTGACCCAGAAGCAAAAGTCTCCATACCAATTATGAGCCCCTCGAGCCTGTCAGTCCTCCAATCACCCTTTCATTTCTATTTGCCATATCAGTTTCACTTTGCAGCGGCTCAGATCTATACAGTTTTTCGCATCTTGAGCCTCTTTCATCAATTACAGTTTCTTTTTTCAGGGGTTTTCTGGGCTTTCTTCATTGATTTCAACCCTTTCCACATAGCAACAGCCATTAAAGCTCACGGTGCCACGAGCGCACCTCCTGCAAGGTCCTCCTCCTCTGCAGCAAAGCAGCGAGCCTGCCCTCGGCAGGAGCACAGGCACAACTTGGAAAGGATTTCAAACAATTAGCAGGTTTTCATAGGGAAAGCAGTCTGCTTTATTTATGAAATGGAGCTATTTGAGTTCACGGCATCAGCCTGTAGATTTTGAAATCTCTGAAAGATAATGAATATTAGGGGCAAAAGAGGCCTGATAATAGCAGAGAGGGCAACATCCCACCCAAAGAGGGAGCAAACATATTGAAAGAAGTCAGTTTTTCCATCAAAGTACATAAAGACATAAAGAACTAGTGTTAAAATACAGTCAGATGGGCTCTATTCAGAACTTGGAGGGTTATTATAAAGCAGAAAGGAATCATCCAGCAAGGCATTTTAAATGCATGAAACCTTGACATAAGCCATAGATCGGGGACAAGGAGCAGGAAACAAAAATCTACAGGGTGCCTGCTGGGAGCATCTGAAAAATTTATGCATGGTGATGCCTGACAGATTCAGGTTCCAGGTTTGCGCTCCATGTTTAGCACTGTCGTGCTGCAAGCAGGGCAAGCAGTTTGCGCTGCTGTTTAGGCATCGCTCAGAGCCGGGGATGCGGACACAGGTCTGCTCTGGTCCAGGACCAGCAGTGCTTGACCCCAGGCCTGTGCTGTGCAGCTTTCGCTCTTTCCCCTCTGCCAGGGTCCTCTGCCACACACTGCCCTTTCCTGAAAGAGCCCCAAGCGTAAAACGCTTTTTAGCCTAGTACAAGACCTCAGGGCCTTCAATCAGTCCTCTGGGTAAGGCCAGCAAGCGGAGCAGGTCTGCAGGTTCCTCCCTCTTCCTCACCCCAGTCCCGGCACTACTGCCTGATACTGCGCTTTGATGTGGAAAGACCTGAATTCACATGTCCCATTTCCTTGGATGAAAGCCCAAGATCTACAGCAATAAAAAAAAGAGAATCCTAAACCTCTGTATTTCTGGAGGAACACAATTCTGCCTCCCTGGCAAGGGCGTTTGACACTCCCTAGCCAGCCAGGATCCCTAGGAGAACTAGTCAAGACATCAACTGCTCAGGCACCTATAAAAATACCAGGTCAAATACAGAGTCACTTCCAGGATACAGCAAACATCTGAACTGGGCATTTTGGCTTACAATTTTGTACTAAAGTAGTTAAATTTTGCCTAAATCCTGCCTTAGGCACTGAAGTCCTTTCTTGATCTGGCCATAAGAACTTATAAAGTTACCTGGACTCACAAATGCTATATATACTATTCCCTTATGCTATTCCATTTCCCTGCCTCATGGAAATATTACAGATTTACAACTGATTTTAAGGCACTAAAGGATCAGAACCTGATCCAGGCAATATTCAGAACCACCATTTGGGGCCACGCAAACACTGATTTAATGAAAACCACCACTGTGCAAGGTACCTGGTAAGCACAGAAAGGAGGAAGTTGGGAGTTACTCCTTCCAACATATATATTATCTTCCTGTTAGAGATGGTTCTAAACCTCACTTTTATCTCTGAAAGTCCCTGACCTCTGGCGAGTTTCAGATTCCAATTTTAGATCCGCATCTGAATTTTGCAGCTGGTCCCTCCATTCGTAATGAGCCAAGTCAAATCTGAATACATCCAAATTAGAGGGGAGTATCAAACTCTGGACTCACATCCGAGCTGTGTGGCAGAGGCCTTTTCCTAATGCTCACCACGTACGCACAACCACAACCCACAATTATCTATAAAAATCACAGGTCTTTTTTCACAGTAAACCCAGGTTATCTTGCACCAAATAGTTATTAGTGATAATTCAATGTAAGTTGTCAGATATATTAGCAGCGTTAATACAAATTAATCATCTAAGTGTCTGTTGTACCAGACATCTATGATTCACTGAAGGGAGGAGATCAGATCTGCACACTGACAACATCTACTGGAAGCGAATAAAAGAAAAGCTGTTGTTCCTCTATGAATTTGTCATCTGCTTTGCCAATTCTATGTGTGTTTTTTTTAATGACTACATAAAATGCTTTCCCTAGAGAGAAAAGCAAAGTTGAGTTGCTCCTCCCATTTCTATTTGCAGCTTTCTTGCCCTAATGTCAACTCCATCTGTCTTCCCCAGAACTTAATGTCTTTTGAATAGTCTATTTAATCACTTGCAGGTTTGTCCCCTTGCTTGGCTGTGCTCTGCCCTTCATCCGTCAGCGCCGGCATTCAGCCCAGCCCGTCCTCACAAGGCTTTCTTCCTTTTCAGGACTTTGCATTTTATAGGTCATTCTTCCCCTGCCCTGCTAGTGCCCTGGTTGCCCCCAGTGTGACTCATTTCTGCCTGGGAGGCAGTGTCTTTGCAAGAGTGCGCAGCCTCCTCCCTCGCTTTGCACCACAACCCTTTTCATCTGCTTTCTGCGATGCCCTTGGAGCCCATTCCAGTGGCACTTTTTAGCCTGTAGCAAGACCTTTTCCTCAGATTCATTACTTGGAATAGAGAAAGTCAGTTTCTCTACCAGTGGCAGCTATTTGTTTGGTACACAGTTGCAATATTGAGCCATGAAGAATAACAGCTGATCATTTAACAATCATTCCAAATTATTAATTTTTGTATAAAAAAAAAAAAAAAAGGCAAGTAGTCTGCATTCAAACTTCATTATTTTCCCGAAACCAACTCCCTTACTGCACTCACATTTATAAGGGAATATTAAGAATTTCAGTATTCATCTCCTTTATGCATATATGTAGATGCTGAACAAATATTGTTCTTCCTCCTCAAATTATTAATAGCTGCAGGGCAGTAGATGGATGGTCAATTCATATGCAAATCTTTGTGACTGGAACACCCTTGACATTTCTGTCTGACTGCTATAACAGACTCCCCATGATATCATAATTTTTCCAGGTACTGTACGGAAAGTCAACCAAATATTATCCCAAAAGGCAATCTTCCTTTTACTTTCACTACCTGCTCTATCAGCCTCAGTCCTTATGTTTAGTTCAGTGTGTGCTGGAAGCAAGCAGCTCTCTATCAACAGCCAACTGGATGTGTCAGTCACATTTCAAAACAGGTTCTGCTCTGACCCGGACATATTCCCTCCAGGTCCGGCCTACACAGATGTATTCACAAAGACAAGAATTTGTGTCTCTGGAGAATCTAATCCAGATTTCACTAGTTTTTAATCTCAGCACAGACAATATTGGGATATGATTTGAGGATTTTATTCAGACCTAGTTGGTAAAGCCCAGGTTTGGTTTGTGATGTTCTACCCATGCGGAAACCAGTGTGTTGCTGCTCTCCAATAGCCAACTATAAGGAAATTAGTAAAGCTCCTAAAAAGATCAGCTACAACTGCAGTGATAGATTTCTCTTTCTCAGCTGATCAAGCATATGGGACTTATCTCTGGAGGGATCAGAACTACACGCCATAAATATTTATGGGCTATCCAATTGCTATGATGGTTGCTTCCAGAACCCAGGTTCTGTGAAAGTTGGGTTTGATGTATTTCCACATGCTTGAGATATATTTACCCACTGTATTAGAATTTACCTTCAATCATAAAATCTCACCTTAAATTTTAAAGGGAAATACTTAAAATAGTTCATTGTCTTACACCATAAAGAAGGTGAGATGTATGCATTTGAAAGTCATCATCTCTTTAGCTTATGGACCAGCCTCAACATCAACTCTAGCTCTACTGTGGCCTGAAAATGACAAAGACTCAGATTCCCAAACAAAATTTTTGGACAGCTGCAGCCTCATGAGCTTGTTTGACAGATCAGCTATGCAAAACAGCTGAGTTCCTGCTGCAGGATTTATGGCCAGGCTTTCAAAAACACTGAAACTCCGACATGCTGAGCAGTGTGTGAAATGGTTATTAATTCCCATTTGACA
Source organism: Crypturellus tataupa (assembly GCA_034781795.1). Classification (NCBI taxonomy): domain Eukaryota; kingdom Metazoa; phylum Chordata; class Aves; order Tinamiformes; family Tinamidae; genus Crypturellus; species Crypturellus tataupa. The sequence continues at coordinate 1,251,152 of JAWLRI010000857.1, read as the reverse complement.
ATTGTTGCTTGGAACAGAAGTCTTCAAGGCAACGTGTTTACTGTCAAACTGCCTCCTGCTAGCACCACCACCCGTGTCTTTGGTCATCCACAGAAGGCAAGAGCATGGGCTTGCTGGCCATCTCCTGCCACTCATCAGACCTGCATCCCCACCCCCTACATCACCCAATAATATTAGAGAGAAGAGCTATTCTCCACCAGAATAATTGCTCAACCTGACCTTCTTATACACTTGTTTTTCAAAACTGTCTGTACTTGATTAATTACAGTGTACCTAACTCATCAAAGTTAAAAAAAAAAAAAAATCAAAGTTTTGCTTTCTGATATGCATCATCCCTAGGAACACCCAGCTATTATGGAATCAGTTGCTGCTTAGCAATAGTTTTAAAAGGTAATTAGTTAAAGGATAACAGCAATTAGAGGGCCTCTGCCTTTTTCTTCTAAAAGTGTTTATGCTTTGCTCTTGTGCTTTTAAAAGCTCTTCTGGCTAAACAAACATGTCAATTCAAATTCACATAAAAACAACCTTCTATTTATGGGCTTTATTTAATGACTATTAGTAAAATAAGTAAGCAGAAAATCATGTCAGTGATTTCAAAAGTGAAATAAAATGTAGTTGTCTCCTGCCTGTCAATGAGAATGGTTTTGTAGAGGTGGTATGCCCAAGTGTGCAGGGTGGAAGGTACTGCCTTTTACTAGAGGAAAGCAAAGCAGAGCAAAGCACTGTCAGTGTAGCCACCCGCACCAGCAGCAGAAGCCAAAAGCCCTTCTTTTCACTTAAAGGTGTTAATCACCAGGCAGCGATTCTGCATGATCTAAGGATCAGTCCAGCATGAAGCCTGCGTCTAGCACAGCAGGGCTGCGTCTCTGCCAGGGCTCCCACCAGTCTCCTTCCTCAGATCTTGATTTCAGCCTCCAGAAAGAAACTCCATCCCAAGACAAAGCAGTCTAAGGAGCTGAGCAGTGTTCATGTATTTTATTAGTTCAGGTAGATAAGAGGGAGCCAGACTTCCCTTTCCCCTTCTCTACAAGCTGCCTTTGCAAGCAGCTTCTCCTGTTCTTGCAACAGGACATAAGCTCTCAGTCAGTAGTAGCAAACCTGGCAAGTCTTTCTGTGTCACATCACCCTGTCATCCTGCTCACCAAAAAGTAATCTTGGAAATGCCCAGTAATTTGTCTTCTTTCTAATTCAAACTCTTAATGCCTTAATATGAGGCCACATATTTAGATTAAGCATTCAAATTAGATCAAACTCAGCTTGTATTAATGATCCAAACAGAAAATGGTGTGACAAGTGTTTTTGCTAAAAGTTTGGCAATTCCCTTGATAGCTTAAAAGAGCCCCTGCTCAGTTCATTTTGGTAGCAAACACTAGCAAACCAGAACATTTTAAGAATACATCATGTAGTAACACAGTTTGGAGGTGAATCTAGTTTTACTGCATGTTAGGTTATCAGTGCAGGGTATCTAATGTTAGGAAACAATCCATCCTCTGGATTTCATTGAGAGTTGCTATTGCTTTTTAAGTCACATCAAAAGGGAGCACATTCAACTGTCAATTCCCATTTTCTCGTGAGGCTTTACTTTCTGAGAAAAAGGAAGAATTTACTTTCACCAAAGATGAACCCAGGTTAGAGCTTTTTATCCAATCTTTTGGGGTTTTCTCCATCCTTTGATTTTCCCTTACTAAATGCATAGTTTTGATACACAGAATAAGTCACCAGAAATAAAAAACATGCATGACAGAACACTTTTCTCTTTGGACTTGCTTTTATCTCACAAGCTGTAATATACATTTTAAAAAGTCAGCAAGTAGTTGTTCTGAAAACACAATATTAAGGGCTAGGAAATACCCTTTAAAAATCTTAATGATAGTTTAATGATTGTTAGTCCTTTCAGATATAATTGACACCTCTAGTTCATTAGAGTACTGTGTCTTCAGGATAATTTATTCCATTTGATATAACACATTGGACAAAAAAAGTTCACCAAAATGTTTTTAATATCCACATGCAAAGCTTTTTCCTTACTGATATGTCATAAAACATTTAATACAAAGTATCAATAATTCATTAGAATTGTTTGATCCATCAAAATGCATATCAGGAACTTGATCAAAGTACACGTTTATGGATATAAAACTGTAGATTGTAAGAGTCTTTTAGAGTATCTATCTCATGGACGAAATTTACCCCTACAAGCAGGGAGCACTGTGTCACTCTAGACACGTTTAATTGCTATTTTGAGAATATGGGACCAAAATACTGCGCTGGCTTGGGCACCACCAAACTAGCTCTTGTGGGACTGAGAGATGTTCAGGCTATCATCAGTGATGCCAAACCCCCAGGCTCTCCACAACCCATTTACTCTCACTCCTGAGTACTCTACAAAACTGGCGTCTGCTCAGGTGATGCCACCATTAGGTAGCACCAGCAGCCCATTCCCAGTTTCTGTCTTTGTCAAGGACCTTTCTGTTCCTCTCCCCCTGCCCAGGACTGAAGACAGAGGTCAGATGGTTCTGATGCTAAAGGAGCAATTCCCGCAGCCAGCTCCTGGCTTTTCCCATCGTGGTGAGGAAGTAGACTGTCAGAATGCTGACATTCCCATTCAAAAAAGATTGGATTTCATCATTGAGCACATGCTGTATTATTCATGCACCATACATGCAACCCTCCCTAGAATGATTATACTACACTGTACTGTACTAGATCACTATATTGCCCAATCTAGACCTATAACAAAGTTACACACTTAGTCAAGTTACACTCAAACAAGGACACATACAGCTGCTCTTCCTAAGGATCTAACAAAAGACAGTGGGTCACAAGCTGAAAACGAATTGGTAATACAATATCACTGTGAGGGAAAAGAGAAAACCTTGCTGAAATGCAAATAGTTTCTACCAGAAGTATGGTCTGTAAGGGAAAGAACCCTTCAGTCAACTCAGCTTTGGCAAGCTGGAATATTCTAAATCATATGGATCACTAAAGAGTTCAAAAATATACACAAATTAAAGGAATATAAAAGTGAACAACAAAGATGTTTCTTACCTCTGCAGGAAGACTGAAGGAACTGGCAGTGGTTTATCTGAAGAAAAGGCACCAGAGGTAGACCTTACAATACTCCTTATATACAAAAAGGGCTGCTATAAGAGGAAAGCGAATCATCTGCATTATAAAGTGCAGCATGAGAGATCTGAGTGAAAATTAACAGGAAGAAAGTTAAGCACTGGAATGGAGAGGGAACTGGCATAAGGAGAATGTGGTAACTCTATCCTGGATGCTTGTAGAAGGTGGACTGCTTTCTAAGAAGAGTCCTTGCAAGGGCAAGAGACCATGCAGGGGAAAACAGTTGAGAGTTCCTTTGATTTAATAAGGAAAACAAAGATAGAGGATTAAGTCCTTGCCTCCATTAGCTTGTCCACCTGGTAGTGTCCACCTGGTAGTGCTCAGCTACACTATATTTGTGCAGCTGAGTACCAAGTATACTAAATACGTTCTGTCTCAACTAAGTTTTACTTTGGCTACATTGACCAAAGTTCACCATAATTACACAAGGACAATGGAGGCTGGATAACAGAGGTATAAGTTAAAAGTTGGGATTAAAATATCAAAACATTATGTAGTTTGATCAGAACAAAAAAAACAAAAAAAAAAAAGAAAGCACTAGCTCAAAGATGTCCCTTCTGAGAGGGAACAGATAAAAATTCTATTAAAACAGAATTTATTCTCTTGAATAGGCAAGTGAGGTTTTTGCCTTAGAGGATACTGAAGTATAGAATGTGTCAGTTATGGCCTTATCCGAAGCCCTTAGCCATAAAAATATGACTTCCCATTTATTGCTAGGGCAGACAGATCATTGATAACACATGTCCCTTAAGTCCCAAAGGATTCCTGCCAATTCGGGAAGATTAAAGTTGCTCCAAGGATTTTTCACTAAACTAAGATTAAGGTAGTCACAAAGACACCCAGAGTACCAGTGTCTTATGGTATTTCTCTACCACAGAGAACTGATCATGAGCCATACCAAGATACTACAGTTTTATGTCTCTGAAGCCAGCTAGTTCCTTTGCATGTTTTCAGTGAGGAGACAGGAGAAGCTGGGCAGGAGAGGCACATCCCTTCTTTGCAGCTCCAAGGTCCAACTACCCAGTGTTTTCTCAAGGCCTGTTTCCAAAAAGCCTCCTAAAATGAAGGCTGTTTATCTTGGGAACTCACTCATTTTTGCAATCATACCAGAATTGTGACATAGTCCTTGGAAAGACACAGCCATCGATCATAATATTGATTCATGAAGCCATGTAATGAACGTCAGAGAGTCAATGTCGCATCGTTCTTGAGAAGGGAGCTAAGGTCCACTATTATTAACATTTCCAAAGACTATATCTGGCTAGAGAGGAAAGCCTGGCATATGCTCTGCTATTACTATTCCCTTACTCACTCACTTTTGTAGGGAAATCTCCTTAAATAATTGGAAAAGCATCAACCTTGACAACTACAAGAAAGTCCACAGGTCTTCCTAGTGACTGGTTAAGTAATACGAAGGATCAGTTTAAGATCCCAAAGCAACAACTTCAACTGTATTCTGCAATCAGAAACTTCACAGAAAAAATATACAGGTTTCACTCATGATCTGAAAGTTTTCTCAAAGCTGGAAGTACCCAAGTAGCTGTCTAAAGTTTCTTCTGAAGCAGTTCTTGCACAAATATGAGAACTAGATTCAGTGGACCCCATGGCATAGTTACGCATCACAAAAAGAAAACAAAGCATGAACTTCTCCATTCCTATCCAACTACTCAGTAACATCTAATCAGAATGAGAAAGTTCATCATCAGCACAAAAGCTGTTCAGATCTGAGCAAGCGTCGCATCTGTCACAGATGTCTGTGGCATCTTCCCAAAACCAAGAAGCACAGACTCAGCAGATAGGCACCAGTCTATACCAACACATGCTCCTCCAACCAAACACCCAAAAATATAACAAAATAGAAGTTTATCATCACTCTGAACCTCAGCATAGCAGCTGGGCAGGAAAACAGTTGGACAACAACATTTCCATGGTAGATGAAAAAGCACAGAGACGACACAGTCCTCCTCAAGGACAAAATTCTTCAAAAGTTGTCAGAGATCCCGTTCCAAAACATGGTGAATGCTGCTGCCCTTAGGTAGTTAAAATGAAGCTGCATCAAAGCACAGCTTTCTTAGGAAGGAAGAAATCTTTTTTTTTCTATGGTGTTAAAACCTTGAGAACACATTAGATGTTAGACCATTCTTCTTTCACTCAATACCATTTTTCTCATAATTATTAATTCCAAAAGTAATCTCTTCAAATTCAATATCTGCCTCTTTCCCTCTTTCCTCCCCTCACTCTTCCCCCCCATAATGTTTCCTCAGGAGAGTTGATAATGTGGGATCTGTCATGACATTCATTTCCATGGCAACAAATGGTGATGCCATAAAGAGTATTTTAATTCAAGGACAGAGTGTTAGGAAAAAAAAAATGGTTGTGAAAGAGAGAATTCTTCGTCAAAGACAAATATCAAAGATAATTGCAAAGGGAATATAGAAAATTACTTGCTAAGTTAATTTCTGTTATATACATATAAGTTCCCTTCTCTTCACAAAGGACATACTCACCTTGAAATTCTGAATGCTAAGAAATAAGCTTTATGGGTACAGGTGATTTAATATGCTAATATTTATCTCATTTTCCTTGATTACATGACATGCATCTTTTTTCTTATCAGCTGATAAGCTAGTTTATATTAAAATATGCGTAGAAGATGCTATGCTTGATTATTCTCAGTGGCATCTGCATATTTCAGTAGGCTATGGGGTAACACAATTTATGAGAGCAGAAAACAGACACATTTATAATGACTTCCAGCTTGATGGATTTCACAGCCCTTATAAACCGGTCTGATCCAAAGGCCAGTTAAATCTGTGCAGCTTTGCTTTATTACTGAGTACTGTCTGCCTAGGGCTTAAATCCTCCTTTGATTCCAGGAAAAAAAAAAAAAAAAGAAAAGAAAAAAAAAAGAAAAAAGAAAATGAAATTTCCTTTGGAAATGTTTACTCTCCTTGTTATTGTTAGCACCTGTTTAACTTCCTCAATCTTAGAGCAGGAAATTTTCTCTCTTTCAGACCAGAGATATCACAAGTTTGGGTCTTTTTTTTAATTTTCCAGGGCTCCTGAACAAGACTGACCTTCTGGGAGAGCACACGTTTCAGGGATGTGGAACTCACCCCAAAGAACAAGTTCTTCTTCAAGGCCAAGAGAAATGGTTCAAACAGGAGGACATGGGTCACAGGCTGAAGGAGACCCAGCCCTTTATTTCCTTTGCACAATATTGCACCTTGATCAGGTGTGAATGTATCATGGCCTCATCCAGGCCCTCTTCTGTATGTGGAAATAAGCAAGCCGGTTCTCCAACACGAACAGCACCACCAAAATTTCTGCAAAAAAACTGTTAACAGAGTTTAAAAAATGAGAACAAAAATTGATCCTTTTGATGTCAAGCCTACAGTTTTGACACTAACAAATAATGCAACAAGCAAAACAACTAAGGGGACCATTACTTGGGTTAATTTCCCCAAATTATGTTAATATCTTCTGCTGTGGTTTAGTGCATTTGGACTTAGCAACCAACCTGCAGAACTGCAGTGCAGCTCTCAGAATAAAATACACAGGTATGTTTTTTTCCTAACAATTCAAAATTAAGCAGAGCAAGAAAGTGTAGTTTACTCAGGAGGCTTGCTGTAATCACAACTTAGAGATTTTTGTCAAGCTATTAGCTATGAAAAAGCTATAGTATAATTCATGCTCAAAAACAACATTAAGAAAACATTAATTGTGTGATACAAACTAAGAAAAGTCATAAAAGGAATCAGTAAAAGAGCACATATTGCACAACATTTTTCTCTAACACTTAGGCACAACAGGATATCTACTTAAATTCTTTCTTAATATGCCCTACCAGAGAATTAGAGGGCACATGGCAGGGTTCTTTCCTGCTGTGCTTTTCCTTTCATAACGCTTTGTATTTCAGCCTTCACATCTTTCTAACATCAGGTTTTGTGTTTCCAAATTCACCTCTCTCTAAACATCACAGAAATAAGAAAAAGTATAGAGAAACCGCCCGAATATTGGAGGTAAAATTTAAGCCCCGAATATTGGAGGTAAAATTTAAGCCTGACCTTTGAAGTATCAACGGGCTGAAAGGGGACGGATGGATTAGAAGGGCTGAAGAATTCCTAGGGAAGCTTGCTGGAAATTTTATTTAACTGTAAATAAATTGTATTTCATAAAATGCTGTGTAAAACAGTCCTCTCTGAAGCTAAAACTTGTCTCGTCACACACTATCTCACCACTCACTAAGCAATAAAAGCAGAAATGACAACCATATGAGATTATATTACGTGGAGCAAAATAGTTTGAACTCTGATTGCAAATTCATTGTTATGCTCTTTCCAATGTGTTTCATCTTCCCACTAATACATTCATTTAAAATATTCGTTTTTATCCTCTACTGTATGTATTGTAACGTGTAATGATTTACAAATAATGGAAACACTTGCGTATTTGCATTGTTATGAGCTGTACAAATATTTTAAACTGTAATAATGGAACTATACCAAAAATAATAACACTTAATATTGTGATACCAATTATCAATAATAACAATCTAATTTCTCAAAATAATTTGTCTCTTTTCTCATTAAAATCCCACTTCTATGAAAATTTTATACACTGTTTTTTTTTTCCTTAGCCCAGTGGTTTCTGCTGTGCTTAATAGCGAATAGTAAAATAATTATTTGTAGGATTTGAACCAGAATCAATTTCCATCATACTGTAATCAGGAAAAAAAATTCTGGAGAACTGTGTGTTCCTTTTCTTAAGCCAAAAGAAAAATCATTTCCAAATTTCTTGCAAACTGAAGGCACTGAAAATAAAAACACACAGCAAAACAAATCCAAATGTCTTTCAAGTGATTTTAAATGTCTCATTCTCATTCTGACTTTTTTGCTTTCTATCTGAAAATACAAAAATATTAGGGTGATTTTAATTATCCCAATGATTCTCTTATTTTTAATTTTGTTGTGTTTTATTTTTAACTGTTCACCAGCTGCTAGGAAGAAAATAGTGCCCTTAATATAGCATATAAACAAATTAACCTCAGGTTTGTCACGCCTACCTCTTGTTTCCAGCAGTTGCATCATTATTTGCATATTGCAGTTAATAACAAGATGTATAAAGAATACTGCAATATCCATTTTTGACCAGCTTCTCCTGATGTGAATAAGAAGCCTCTCTGCCCAAAACCAAGGTTTATTTCTCTTCCACTTCATCCCTGATGGCCTCTGGTATAGCTGATCTGAAATCAACAGTTTTGCCCCAGTTTCAAACTGGTGTAGCAGAGCAGGAATCATGATTTTAGTCCCTACCTATGAGGGCTGAAGTACCCAAAAATCCATATAAAGGGCTCTGCAGATTCAGAACAAATTTCTAAGAAGTCCCTGGCACAGATTGCTCCAAGCAGTTGTCACAGGGAGCTGTAGCTGGCTCCTCCACCTGCAGCACACGGTGTTACATGCACCATTCCCTTAGTGAGCACATAGTGCAGAATCCTGCCCAAAGCGCCTAGATGGGTCACGTTAGCCTCAGGCTGGATGTTTCAAATAGCTCAGGTGGGAGTTGCCCATGGGAAAAGGGAGGCAATATGAGTTTTGCTCAAAGCTAAAATGGCTCAGGATGTAGGGCATGTCCCAAGATACCATTACACTGAATAGGTGGGGACCATTTTCCCCACTTTGATCTCAAAAAGGAGGAGATTATCCTTACCCTGTGATCTCTCATTGCCTAGCAGCCATTCCACTGCTTTTTGAAATGAAGGCTTTTGGTTGGAAAGAACCTATTGGAAGGATGCTTTTGCCTCGAGGCACTTGCAACCGACACAGAGCTGGGCCTCAAAACACGACACAGAGCTGGGCCTCAAAACACGACACAGAGCTGGGCCTCAAAACACGACAGGAAGGTCAAGAGCACATGGAGTGGTCACACCAACGGGCACCCTGTTCATGACCTGATCTTTTTACTAAGCCCTTCAGAGTAGTTGCTGTTGGTACTGGTGCCAGCAACAGGTAAAGCATATTTTGCTCTATGCAAGGAGGCACGTGCAATGCAACCCTTGCCAAAACTCACATGAACCGCAGAAGCTGTTTCATCTCTTGAGGAAAAGTCAATTACATTAGATGCAAGATAGCATTAAAATTCAAGGCAAGAAGCATTAAAAATATTTAACAAACATTTCTAAATACTTTGCACACATTTAATAGGCTAGGAGTAATCACTCCAAGACTACATGCCTCTGAGCGCTTGAGTCTACGGTGCTTATATTTCCTCCTGTCAAGACCCATTCATGTCTTATTGCTGAGGTGGTGGAAAACAAGATTAATGGTCCCAGGACTTGTGGGTTATTTTTAGTCTATTTATGTCGCTGAGTTGGTATTGTCTGCTTGTGCAGCGTGAAGCAAAATAATACTTCATAATAAAAAAAAGCAACAATATTTATCTATTAAATTAATCTCAGTATGAAGGATAACATACATCAATAATCATTTACTCCTAACAAGCCTCACATTGCAGCTTTTTGCAGAGATATTCAAAACAACATAGACGATTCAGACACTTCATTCTCATTAATTTTAATGCAAGATATGTGTCTAAATCATACATCTAAGTCCCAAGATTGCTTTGTAATCTCAACCCATTATTCCTAATGACATGACTTCATGCAATTATTTAAAGATGCAACATAATTTGGATATTTAACAATAATATCTTCTTAAGTTTACTTCTCATCATGACAAACAATCAAAGACAATATAACAGTACTGCATTATCTGCATACAGTATGCGGAACAACAGAAAAGCCAAGTGCTTTGTCAAAGTGTTGAATGGCAAAACGCTTTGATCATTTCTATTTAAAGGTGATTATTTAACAAGGCCAGCAGGGTCACTGATCAAAACATCAGAGGTGATTTATTTTTCATAGTAATCATTGAATAATTCATTTATTCAAAAATCAGCCTCATTGTTTAACATATTTATTTTGCCTATATTTGACAGCTCCTATATTGTCTTTAATATTTAATATTTCTGATGTTTATCTGTGCATAGATTAGCATGAAAATCCATCTGAATTAGCAACCTCAACTTGAAACATTGGACTTCTATAAAGTTTCAGTCGATAATTGCTGCAAACAGCAGAGTACTTGCATTGCTCAGGTTCAGATAGACAATCTACCCCCTCTATATCCCTTTAGGCAAAATAGAATATAAAAATTCTAGGAAAAACACCTGATATCCCTGTAATTTTGGAACATTTGACTACATAAAAGATAACCATTATTATTTCACAGCTCTATTCTCAAAAAATGCTTGAGGTTTTTTTTTTTCCTTAGAATATTTAATATCTAAGCAACTACAGGAAAGGATTAATGTTTGAAATATTTCAGCAAATTATCACTATATTTATTATGAGGAGGCAGTAGCATAACCAGGAACCATCTGGACACAAAGCAACGATGCTTCCCATTTGGAGCACCATGGGCAAGCCACAACTGTATGAGAAAACAGAGAAACTCAAATGCTTTTTACCATTATGTTTCACTTTTAACTTTCCTCGCTGAAGACCTAAGTCACTTAACTGGTAAACAAGCTCTTTATGCAGCTTCTGCCCTGCTATTGCCCCTGCACTCTGCAGCGTGGCCAGTGGAGCTGCTGTCATGCAGTGAAGCCTTCTCGAGGTAATCAAGGTGCTGCCGTGGTAGGTGATAATAACTGAACGGGAGAGATGTCAAGAGAGTAAACAAAGCATTTGATCTGACTGTGCTTTTAGAGAACAGAGGAATAAAATGAACATTGCATGTCAAAATACTTTGTGCCTTGTAAAGTCAATCCTGGGAAGATGAAAGCTGTTGTTACCACATTTGGGCAACTAAGCAAATACATAAATTGAAAGGGAAGTTGAGGGAAAGACAGAATCAAAGCAAGTCTTTAAAGTGCCTTTCCAGGTCTGTAATTAATCAGTGCACCAAACACTGCAGGGAAAGGGTACATCTGATGTGTGATCATCTCCATGGCTCCCATCAGTGGCTCACATGAAGTTTCCAGCCTCCAAAGGCTCACGCTAAGGGGATCCAAATGCCAAGCATTGTCCCATAGGAATAGGAGCCCAAAGTCGGTGGGTAAATTCAGTCTGTTGCACATGTGCGTCAGCTGAGCCATTGCCCAAAATGCTAAGTGCCGACGACGACAGAGCAGGCAAAGCCTTAAACAAGGATCCAGAAGAGAGAGAAAAGTCAAAAGAACAGCTGCAAAATAATATCTTGCTGCTCTCCTATTTTTGCATGTTGCCTTCTACAGCCTGAACTAAGTAAGACCTAACAATGACAAAGAAATATCCCACTGATTTCACCAGGCGTTTGGCGAGGTTTTGAGCAGAACTCATGCTTTTATGTCTGAAACCCTCTGCCAGGTTAGCAAACGTTTACGTTAGGTGGTTTGTTGTGCATTATTGCTTCTCAAGGAATTTCAATGGATGGGACCAAAAACAAGTATCCTCCCGAGTAAAATCATACAGCAAATCAACTAACACCTCATATGCTTGTGGTCCAAAGGCTGAATGGTCAAACCTGGGTATTTTAACTTCAGACATTTAAATATGCATCTAGACATGTAAATTAGAGCCTAGACAGGCACCAACCTATGCCATGATTACTCAGACGTACCTGGGAAAAGATGCAGCTCTCTGATATTTGAATTCCTGAGGAACAAGTGCATGAAGTGCACAAGTGCTATTTGCTGCATGAACTTTCATTGTTAGGCTGAAGCATTTCAAATCTTTATTTGTTCCAGTTCTTATTGAGGGAACAACAGATAAGGGTTGAGCTTCGATATGGAAAAAACTGTATCTTTGGTAGGGGATGCTGTGAAAGCCCCTCCAAAAACTCTTCCCTAAGAGTTTTCCTTGGGAAAAAAACAATTTTAAGGAAGCAGCAGAAATGTAGGTATGACATAATATGATTCAAAATCCACAGATTTTGGTGTGCTTATGGATGAGGTCCAGGCAAAACTGATAAACATCAAAAATTACAATGGACATTTTGAAAGGCAGTTAAAAAACACAAGGTTCACTCTAGTCCCGGTACAGTAGCAATAATATGTTCACAAATTCCACTTGAATTAGAAAGGGGACCAGGGTTAGGTTTAAATCAATGGACCTAGAAGTACTTCCAAAAAATAGATCTGTGCTCTTAAAAAGAATGACTCCGTAAGGGAGAAAGACTTTTACATACAACAACCATCACAAAATGGTTTTCATTGAAAGGAAATCCAGTGTACAAATCAGTATCTTCCAGCTAAGTCCTCGACCTGCAATGGATGCAACACAATCAAGTCAGAGACCATGTACCTGTCAACCCAAATTTCCTTTTCCAAATAGGATTGAGCAAAATCATTAAAGCAGATCAATAAAACACAATTGTGATTCGCTGTAATTTGCTTGTTACACCTGATTTGGTTTTATTTAATGTGACTTTATGAAAAATTATTTTAGAACACATCTTAAAAAAACCCCTAAGTTTCTGCATGAACTGAAGGTCTGAGAAAGTTCACGTATGTTTAGGCATCATTCTGAAAACCTCACTTTTGCAGAAGTTTTAATATCTCAGGGGAATCAGGATTTCCTATCCCTACACTCAGCCTATTAACACAGAATAAATTTAAATACTAGAGGCACAGATAAGACACACTGGATTTACAGCGGTAAATGTGTGTTCCCTGAAAACTTCTCATCCATATTCCAACCTGAGGACCTTTGCGTGGGTTGCAAAATGAGTAGCTCACCAGACTCTTACACGGCGAGCAACAGCCCTGCCTAGAGCGTGGCCAGCAGACCAGGCTTGGATGGGCTCCCCCTTGTGAGACTGGACTCAGTTCCACATGACAGAAATTTAAGTTACAAAATAGGCACATTTGCCTGTACATTGCTTCTGGGATTGATATAGAAAATGGGAGGAAAGGAGACTTGAGTAGGTGTGGAAACTGAGAAATGAACAGTAATGCTACTTGTTAATAAATGCCTTATATGCTTACACTGTCCTTTATCATGTTTTCATGATTACTATAACTTCTCCACAAAGCCTTCATATGTCTGGCGGTGTTCTGGCAAGATCAGAGATCAATTAACGCCTTTCCTGGGCCACCTCTCTCTTGATAAGGTACTGTGTCTTTATGCAAAGATGTGCATCAGTTGTGCAGCACTTCATTTCCCTGCATGATTTTTATTTCATCCAAGAAGATGTCTTAGAACAAGAGGGAAAATGAAAGATTTTGTCATTCACTGTATGGGTAAACATTATCTCAGAAGCTATTTCTACTTGCATTTCACAGATGCCAGTTCTCCATTTCCAGGGATACCAATCACCTCTAATTATCCAGAGGTGATTTGCACAGGAGATATTGCCTGCAACTCTACAATCCCATCTCTGTGGCAGAGAAGAGGATAAGCATGGGGTAGAGAATACGGGAAACACTTACGAGTTAGGGATAGATTATGTACACCGCTTTCAAGTTACTAACAACATGGGAACAGGAAGCCTCTTGTCTGAAAAGAGGAGTAAACTTCCTTATTAGGTTTGATTCTTATTCACCTTAAGGCTCCCTACATCACACTGCTGAAACTCAGGACTTAAAATGCCCCTAAACTGCACTTACGTTCACTTTAAGACTCCTCAGACCACTTGTAGGCTACAGCTCCTGCTAGCCAAGGTAGGTAATTCCAGGCTCAAAGCTGTAAGTACATTAGACAGCATTTTGAACTGCCCTGCAAGCAGGTATATTCTATAGACTTGACACCTTCACATCTTCAGCGTAAGTCAGAAGCAGACCCATCCACTTGTTAACACTAGGTAATGGCAGTGACCTACATAGCGTCACTACCTACAGCACAGTTATCCTGTTTTCCTCTGAAGCTGCATGACTACCTGAATTTGTTATTTCTGGCTTTCATATATTCAATACAGTTCTTTTCGCACAGTATTCTTTCACCTTCTCTCTGTAAGGTCCAGATCAGTTGTTCAGACCATTGTCAGCCAAAAGGGAGATATTTCAGTACGTAGGTCGGTAGGGAGGAAGGCAAATGGGTTTGGGGTTGTCAGTAAAACATGAAAACCACCGATTTTTTGAGTTTTATCTAAAAAAAAAAATAATAATGCTGTATACCTTCCCCTGTAAAAGTCACACAGAACTCCTCAGCGTATTCCACAAAGCTTTCAGGATCTTTATTCTAGAAAGTAAAGATGCCTCCTCAAAATGGAACTGAGCAGTGTGTATCCAGCCACAAAGCGCCACTCTGCTCTCTGTGCCTCACCTGCCAAGCTCATTCTGCCAAAGTCAGCCTGAACGAGCTGGTTAAGCACATATTCAAGGACAAGCTGAGAAGAACACTTGAAAAAAAAAATGAAAAAAAAGCATCCCAGGCAGCGGGAAATGTAAATGTTTCCAAGTGCTGGAGCCAACAAAGCTTCTGAAATATGAGATAACATTCAACAGAGGATCCCTGCATCAGGATCTCATTCTGAATGTGACTTTCATTGTTGTTTGTTTTCCATAAAAGAGATGAGTGCAGGGTCAATGGAGTGACAGTGTCATAAAGACAGAGAAAGTAGGTCTTGGCTCAAATACCAGATTCAATGTTAAAAGCAGAGAAAAGTCTAAAATCATCCACAGAGGGCTACAGGTGATGGCAGGGACTATGAAATACAAAGCAGAAAGGCCAATTTTAAATTCAATCTCATGCATAAAGAATCAAAGAAAAGAAACCAGAAAAAAGGCACAAAAAAACCCAGTCTCTTCAACATTCACTTTCAAAAGCAAGCTAGCAAATTTAAAATTCAGAGTATAAAGCATAACAGGCTTGAGCAGATTGCTATAGGTACAGGCAAATCATATTACGAATGCACTGGGTTCAAGGCTGTACCAGGAGGACAAGAATTTTCGGGGGAAAAAAACATTTAAGCCTTACCTGATGAGTCGTTACCTGCATCCTAGATAAGAGACTTATGTGCATTTGTTCAGCCTCTTGGCCAAGTAACCTCTTGACCTAGCGCACACCCTGGTAGAAACGTGAAGACCCTCTAAGATCCCTGTCCCCTGAAGGGAAGACTAATATGTTTACATTTTCCTACAAGCCCAGGGATAGAGGTCCAAAATACATCTGAATCGCTTGGCAGCTATATTGCTACTGCTCTACCCTACCACTGCACTGGCAAAGCAAATGTAAATTTAATTATGTCTGTTTTCTTTTAAACTCTAGGAAAGCACAAATGTACAACATGACACTGTATATTCTGACATACAAACTGCTATGCAAAACACCCATTTCAGTTTTATGTTTTCTTTGCTTTACTCAGTACTCCTTTCTTCCATCAATTCTTTGTATCCTGTAACATATTCAGGATTGTTGCTCTCTTTTGCATGTGTTCACAAAGCAGTTCACACAAGAAAACCTGTTTTTTATTTGCCTCTGCAGCCTCAGTATAACACAAAACACAGAATAACAAAAGTTAATAATAATAGCAATGAGATTAACAATAGAATATTGCCAATAGGAAAAGAGATAGAAGAAAAACAAGGCATGCATCCTTGATTACACAAATACAAAATTAATGTGCAAATACATTCATAAATTAAAACATTGAGTTCTGGCTGCTGTTATTTCTGGAGCTGTATTACTCATTGTTTGCTATGAATCCGATTACAGTTTTGTGTGAATTCCCAGACAGCTATGCAAAAATGCTCATTTATCCTGCAAGTTTCATGAGTTTTAGCACATGCTATCATTTGAACCAAATTTTGTTATGCAAAATATATTTTTCACTTCTTTTAAAAACTTTCATAACTCAAGTAGGAGGAGATAGAAGTGAATGCAACACAGACATAAAAATCATCTTTGGTAAATAGTGATTATATGAAAAAAATGTTTTTCAACATCTCCTTACCTAAAATCTTTTAACAAAACTTTTTGAATAATCACTAGGATAGAGAGAAATCAGTAATTTGGTATTACTGTTTTTCTTGTTGTAAAAAGAGGTTAAATCCAACAGCGTAAATCTTCAGCAGCTGAAATCATCCGCAGATCTATTGGACCTGCTGTATCTCTCGCAGCATCACTAGCTGAAGATCTGCCTCGTGAATAAGCTCCCAAGTGAAGTTGCCAGCTCTGCTCCTGATCTAAGGACCATTTCTTTCTACAAAGCAGCCTGTGCTATGTGCACACAGCTCCGGCTCCACACGCACAGAGGGCGAAATTGAGAGGCCATGGAGCACAGTGCCCTTTGCCAATGTGATGCTATTTCCAAAACACCTGTGCTAAACACCTGACCCACTGTGAAAATGCACGGTATTCAGCAGCTTTTAAAATTTTTCATTTGTTACCCACAGTGAGGAAGGGAGGAGGGGAAGTGGCTGCACAATACACTGAAGGATTTACAAAATAAAATAAAATAAAAAACCTACACTGAGACAAGGGATTTTAACACCTAGAAAGACCTTTTGATATTCTGCCAGAAAGCCACCCTAGGGCTTCCTCGCCTCTTGGCTAATGGCACTGAGAGGAAGCTCCAAAAATACTTCTGCAGAAGTGTGCCGTGAAGAGCTTGGGCCCACAGTTTCCAAGACTTTCACAGAGAGAACAGGTGAACGCTGAGGTTTGCTTGCTTTATAAAATCCAAGCAACCCAACCTCATCCATGGAAAGAGGGAATTACAGTAACGGAAAGCCAAAAAAGGCCATTAACGTCACGCAATGACAGTGCTACCGAGCATGTGAAGTTAACCAGTAGACTACCGAGTGTTACCAGAAGAAATAACTTGACTTTAAACTAGGTTGGATTAAGCTATCAATTTGGAGAAAACAGTTGCTTTTGATAGAGAAAAAGACACCAAAGAATCTCCATTAACCGCTGTTGCTGTAGGCTATAAAGTGACCTGCAGAGTCTCAGCAAGAGCACGCTGGGATAAATGAACAGTGAATCATTTCCGCGAATGAAAACTAACAAGCCCCCTTGGTGAAGAGAAAAGAAGGAAAATTGAGGAAAAAAATAAAGAGGATAGTCAGATAACTCCCATCTCTAACATGTAGGTCAGAAAAATAAATGAGTGGAAAAAATGAGACCAAACATAGGTTTCAGATTCTCAAGAGATGCTTGAATACTTTGTAGAAATGTATTTACATATATATATTTGAGCTATAAATATTTCAAATACTTATACAAATATATCTGTTTGGTATCTCCACGCCAGAAAAAAATTTACGAACGATCACCTTCTGTTCTTATGAAGCTGTAGCTACCTAAACAGGGGCTAGAGACCTGGGCCATTTAACTTACATTATTATTCATGGAGGGTCAAGAGGAATTACAAATGGACAAGAATCACAAGAGCCCATGAAAAAGCAAACTGACATGCTAAAGCTTGAGACAGAAACAAAAAAGGCCCAGTTTTGACAGTGATGGGTTTTGGATACCCACCATTAGATGTATTTCCTCAGTGCTTTCTGCAAATTAATAGGCAGCCTTCACCTGATCATACGATGAGGTGATCACTCAGCATATAATCTTCACCTACAACAGAGCTTAACCTTGACCATGTGACCCACAGAAGTCACTCAAGCAGTTGAGCTTGCTAAAAACGAGCATTGGTCTGGGCTGAGCAACAGATTTTGTCTGCAAATGGCAAGACAGGGATGAGAAGGAGAGGAATGAGGTGGAGTTGTGGGATGGTAGGGATAGACAATGGGAGAGAAGGAGGCAGGGGCTCACCCAGGGAGCGCATCATTGAAGATGAAGAGGCAAGCTCGAAAGGCCAAAAGGTAGGGAAGGAATTGACGGGCCGTTAATGGAAAAGGATAATTTTAAAGACTAAAAAAAAAAATAAAAGCAGTCAGAGGACCAAATTATACTCTGATGTAAACAACTACAATGTTAAGTTTTATTGGTTCAGTCAGTAAATATTGTGTCTCAAAGTTAGAAAAAAAATATGGGATTGAAGAGAGTGGAATGGCTAACAGTGACAGAGAAGAGAGAGGTTGTGGGGAAAAATAATTATTGAAGCAACACAAGAGTTTTATTTAATATTGTAAATCGAATTTGAGCAGGGAACACAGATCTCTAGAATGACAAAATTACACCTCAAAATATAATAAAAAACAGAAACACCAAGAAATGTCTTAATCATTAGCTTTTCCTCCAGAGGTTTTTAAAGATAATTTGTCACTTTTAATAAATGTCAAGAAAACTTAGTTTTGTCTGCAAGATCTTCGAATTTATTGCTAAAACTGTCAAAGAAACTGCACTAGTAGTCAGATCCAAAGGTCACCGAAGGCAGAGGAAAGAGTACCACTCTCCTCAAGGGGTTTTAGATGAAACATAAATATGTCCTGTCCATACTTTAGCACAGAATAAATAAAATTTGACAGAGAATGATAAGAGAAAGGAAAAGGGAAAATAAGGAAAGTTCAACCCCAAAGTCAAAGTCACCAGGTACTTCCTCTCTGTCACCACAACTGCTGTTTTCAGGAAAGAATGAAAGGCAGGAAAGCACAGCAAAGACTGTGTTGTCTCACTGGTCCTGGGTCTCCCACTTTATTAGTCAGCCCTGCTTTGAGCTGCACACTTCCATGCTTCTCTTGGGATATCCTACAGCATCTAATTGCATCCAGTTCGCTTGAAGCAAAGAGCCTGTTAACCAGCAGTTGCAACAGCAGATGCTCGCTCACTCGCAAAAATAAAGCCTGAAAGTTTCCATCATTCATTTAATACCATGAGTGTAACAGGCTGGGTACGTTTTCCCCAGCTTTCCTTGTGCAGGTGCTAATATACTTTCCTTTCTAAACCAGTACTTAGGCTTTCAAGAGATAATTCATTGCTCTTAAATAACGGTGTAACAGTGAGGGAGAATCGCGAAAGCCGTTCCTGCCAGTTGGCGGTAGTTCCCCAGCAATATGTCACTGAAGTAATTGTATCTCAGTACAGATTAGCACAATGCATCATCCAAATGAGAGCCCTTGATGATGTATTGATGAAGATGGGACTGTCCAAAAGGAGAGATGGATTCAGAAAGCAGACAGCTTTTTTTTTTTTTGATTATGCAAAAGAGAAAAGGACTTCGAGAGGCAAGGATATTAAATAGGGCATATCACTTTTGACAGTGATGCAGGGGATCTGCGTAAACTAGGGCAATATCATGATCCTGCTGAAGGACAGCTGTCCTTTGAAACTTCTTCTTTCCATTATGTACTATGTAGGGTACATACGATTCTTATGAAATTCAGGACTCTCACCTATGCTAGTAGCACTAAGGAAAAAAAATCAGAGGAAAAATATTAGGATTTACTCGACTGCCTAAGGACTTGCAGATGAGCACTACAGTTCTGCTAATTATCAGTTTGCTCTGGCTAGCTTCTCCAACCATATTAACCCATAAGACTTCCTTATAACTCCAGTATAATTTGAGGTGAAATACATTAATAGGGTGGATGGCACATTGCTTAAAGCAGGCACTGTCATGCAACAGCAGCTCTATCCCCAGTATTACATGTACTGTAGCACTGTCGTGTCCAACAACGACACCCAAGCGATCAAACAGGCCTTGTGGATGGAGCATGCACTTGGCAACCACCTCCTACCCGCAAACAACAAGGTAGCCCCATGTATCTGCAGAACTCTGCAGCTAGGAAGCCTGTAGGATAAAAGAACAACTCACATGGCCCCACTCTTTAAAAACAGATGATATCTCCAAAACAAGGGGTGCGTTTATTTTCAAAGACTATTTTTTCCTAATTATATGTATTTAGGACTCTGTTTCACCACGCACAAGGAATTTCATTGCCAGAGCAGTGGCCCTTGCATGCCAGCATGGCACCAGCTGCCCTGCCTGTTGGCCTTTAGGCACACAGGGAAAATAAATGTGATTTGGGCAACAGAGAGTGATATTTCTTTGTTCCCATGGTGTGAAGTGAAGTCAGAGCAAGTCTGCAAGCAACATAACCACAAAGGGACAGCAAAAATCAAAGCAACAGCAGCTTTGGTGCATAAACTGGAAAATCCAGATATGGTAGCAAAAATGGCATGTATTAGCCTTAAAATTTGATGTAATTTACAAATGATTGTTAAATCATTTAATTTGGTGTTTTGACAAAGTATTGTAGAATTAGGGTGGAGTTGGGTGGGCAGAGTTAATTATTCTAGGAAAAAGCTGATCAAATTTTAACCTTTTATCTCATTCTTCTAAACATCCTTCTAATAAAGACACATTAGATTTCAGAAAGGCATGAGTTAAGTATGTCTTTAACTGATTTCATCCTTTTATTTCATATAACAATATGGCAATATCCCACATCTCAAAATAAACCTAAACAAGGTGAGGGAGGTCTAAGAGTCACTAATAGGAGCTTAACTCTTCCTATCAGCTCTCCCTCTTGTTAGTTTAATAGTTAAGTGTCCTGTGGATAATAGATAGCAAAAACAAGAAAACCTCTGGAATCACAGGATATTAAGGAACACCGAAGCTTCAATTAAGGTACCAAACAGAGAGCCACGAGCAGAACTGACCCTACCAGGGCTCTTGGGGACGTGCACTCACATGCGCCCAGGGTCCACTGCTCCAATGCAGGGGGGCATCAATCTACCCCTGTATGTGAGCACAAAGGAAAAAACACAGTTTTCTCCCAGGCATACACGTGCTCTCACACACCTGACACCGTCCTCCCTTTCAGCACGCTGCTGTTCGTATTACGTAGTGATGAGTACCGTAATAACCAGCATTTATCAGATCAGCAATTTGCGCTCCGATGAAGCCTATTGTTCAGCATTTCAACATCCCCTCTAATAAGAAGTGAGAAACAGGAGTACAGATCAATAGCAGACAGATATTTTCCCACTAATGTTTAATTTCCTGAGACCGAAATCAGATCTGTGCTGCACTATGCCTGCAGCAGCGTTGCAACCACAGAGGGGTTATTACAAAACAGGGGCAATGAGGTGCTTTCAGCAAAGGTGCTCCAATGATACCGACTCCCTGTTTGCTGAGCATCACTGCACTACTCTAACCAGTCAGGAAATCTGTATTTCCTAGCCTTAAGTGGGTAATACTGCTCGCAGGTTAGGAATACTTTGCACTGCAGTGCAAAGTGCAATCACTGTGTGGTGATATCCAATAATCTTCTCTGCAACTTATGTCTTGAATCAGAGCGAGCAATTTCATTTTCATACTGGCAATTGAAAAAAAAAAAAAAAAGCTATGAGTATTTCAGTTGCAAAAAAATCTATAAATAAGAAGTTCTGGATGTAACTAACATAATAAGTCTGTGATAGGGTGTAAAGAATTTCACACCTGAATCTGCTGTTCAATGAATCTTTTTTATTCTATTTGATGAACTTTGCTTTATATTATGAAATGCAAGAAGGGCCTTATTGATTCAGGCCAATATCCCCTTCATTAGGTATTTCTTCTCTGACAGTGCTCTGTAAGAGGCATCCTATGAAGAATAAATGAAGGATGAATTCATTTTATGAATTTCCCCCTATACCTCCCAGCTTCCTGCAATCTGTATTTTAGATAATTTTGAGTCAGCATGTTATCCGCTAGTGTTTAATGGAGTTCTCTTCCTAATTGCTTTTTGAGTGCTTTAAAATTTCAGCATGCAAAAAATCCTTTATTTGTTACTCACTTGCTACCTGATAGACTGATAATAATAGTCCCTCGTTCTTTGAGTTAATGGGAATTTAAAAATATTAACAATGTCATTTCCCGCTCTTCTTCTACATGATATTCAGTTTTATAAGCCTCTGTTAGAGCATCATCTTAGAGTGCTATAAAGAACTATAGCTTTTCCAGGCCAGAAAGAGAGTTGCTCAGTCTTTTCTATTTTAAAAGTCATCTTATACCTTTGCAGCCTTCTCTGTATCTTTGTGTGTGTGTGTGATTCTTACATGAGTACACCAGGACTGTGTAGCACCGAAGATACGGGCACAGCATGGATTTATGTAGTGGTGGAAAGGATGTTCCCTGCTTTATGTTCCCTTCCCTGTAACTCCTTGCAAGGGGGGGAAGGGAGGAGCTATCACTGCTGAACTGACCTGAGGTTAATAGAACTGTCCTTAGTGAGAGTCCCTCAACATCTCTTTTTTGAGAAATAGATGAGCTGAGTTCCTCCAAGTGGGTGTATGTACATATATATGTGTGTGTGTGTATGTATTTTCCAAATAAATCTAGTACTTCCATTCTGAATGCTTTGTGCTCTGGCATAGATTTTGTTTTTTGTAGCTCGATAGAAAACACAGAAAAATAATGGAAGTCTATTTTCCATGAATGCTGATGTGACTTCTCAGCTAGATGCTGCTGTAACCCCTGTTGTTCTTTACACAATAAAGGACTGAGCAGCAGAAGAAAAGGCAGTTTATGAAGCCGTTTTTTCAGGAGAGTAAATCAGTGCATTGCAACAAGCTAAGAGCTGCTGAGGACCTAACCAAAGACATGGTGGGTGTCCAGAGAGGAGAAGAACCGTCTCCTTACTGGCAGGTACCTCAACCTCAACCCAACGTGGCAGCTGGGCACCCCAGCACATGGAAGGGCTGAACGCGCCAGGTCTGAAGGGGCTGTGAGTGCACAGATTTAGGCTATCTGGTGCTTGGATGCTTCCAGGGTCTGCAGTGGCCACCAGGGATAGCACTGGGAAGAGCAGTGCAGGACCCGGGCAGTCCAGCAAGGTCCCAGCTGGTGGCCCAACTGAGACGTGCCTGGATGGCTCCCTGAGCATCTCCGAGCAGCGCTCTACTCTCTAGACAACATGAGTCACGATGCTTCAGACTGGTATTCACCAGGTGCCTCTCATCAAGGATATAACAAATACAGGGGAAAAAAACCTTTGTGCTGCAAAATCTGCAAAGTGTCTATGAGCAGATGCCAAGAATTGTGTTGTGAGAGAGAACTGGAAGACAACAAGGGTGAACTCCAGGCTGTCTCTCAATAAGGCTGCTATGGGATCCATTTCTGTCCACCAGCCAAAAGCAGCAGAGAGAAGAGAAAGCACAACATAAATCATAATAAATCAAATACCTGTCCCCCAAATACCCCAGTGTATGCTTTCAGTAAGGAAAAAAAATGAGACTAAGAAATATTTCTTTAATTATAAAGATTCATTTTCAAAGAGGACAGTATGCTTTTCTTTCATGAAACTATAGCTAGCAAAAGAACTCTATAGAGATTAAGTACAGACAAAAGAAATGACAAAAGAAATCTACTGGGTGATTTAACCACTTATACATCTGTGGGAAAGTTACTTGTGTTGCAGATCCCCTCTTGCATCATCAAACAGCATTTTAAATATATAATAGGAATAAATTTTTAATAACATTTTAAAATGGGCAATGACATTGCCATGTACTCGTCAGTTCTCTTTTTTAGTCTGACTTCATTAATTGCCTATGACTACTAACAGTAAAAAAATGAGAAGTTAAAGAAATACAACTTTTTTCACAGAGTTTAAGCTGACTGTTAGAGGCCCAGACATAGTATTTCTAACATTTGAGCACAAAATTGGTACACACATAGTAACAAAAAAAGACATTTTGGAAAGGAAGATGCAAGTAATGGACCTGTAATTAGTACTAAAATTATCAGTGATATTCTTCACTTATTTAAAGTAACGTTATATGGTTAATGTTTACACACTCCAAGGTTCTTTGTTTCAGCAGAAAAGTTTTTTGCAAAACTAGATATCACTGTTTTTTCAAAAGCAGCTGCTGAATTGGGGATGCCTTTTCCCTTGAAACAGAAAGCTCCTAAAAATCCTGAAAATCCCTATGTATATTCTTATGTATATCCTAGTATGCTAAAATGAGATATTATCTGACTAAGAAATTTTGACTGGGTGCCAGATTACAATGCCATTTCTCATAACGAAACAGTAATTTACTTTAGGACAAATCACATTAAAACCTAAACAGAGTCAATTCCCAGCTAAGATAACTTAACCCTACCTTTTGGTTCTGAGTTGTTACTTTTGAAGCCAAAAGCCTTAAAGAAAGAAGAAGAAAAATATTTCCGTTTACCTTTTCTTAATGTTCACCCTCAGAGACTATTTTGTTGAGGAGCACAAAGGATACAGATATAAAAGAGCATCTCATTTTTCTCTTTCTCCACCAACCTGTTACATAGACAGAGCAGTGAGAGAAAAAGGTCTCTGCGGAGCCCGTGTATGCACTGGACCACACGCAGCTCCTATCCGCGCTTGGTGATGTGGGTCTGATACAGGGTGCTTCTCCCCAGAGAAACTGGGACACACTGGCCAAAACCCAACTGGCAGTCTTACAAGCCATGAAGACCTTTGACTTCGAGAAATTAATTTGCTAACAGCTTTATGCTGAGTGTTTCATCCTGAAGCTTTGATCTGAGATGCTTTGGGACTGTAATAGATTCACAATGAAGCAAGAGCCCAGAAGGGATGACACAGATGGGGTGGGAGGCAACGTGCACAGCCACAGCTCTGGGTAACATCTGCAGAAAAGGAGACAGAATCCATTTTCCAACAACAACTTTTTCAATCTGGTGTCTTTGTAAGAGATAGCTCTCTCACAGTAAGAATTACTTTGAAATATATTTTTTCATTTAAACAAGCTGTGCCACTTTTGGAACTCAGCACAAGGGATCTTTTACACCTAGTACTCGACAATCAAACCCCAACCTTTCCTTGAAAAGTCAGTGCCCAAAAATACATGAAATAAAAATAGACTGAATACAAGCATTAACGCCTCATCAATACAAAATACTGACATGTGAACCATTTCAGCGATTATAAGTATCCCAGGCCTCTCATAAATAAGCACTCCTATGAAACTGCAATATATGAATTCTACTTTTACACATCTCTAGAAAACAAAGCCAAATATATGGGATAAGGGAAAATGTCGAATAGCATGTTTTGGTATAAAACGTCTATCCAAGCTCACTGGCAGCTCATATCCTTTAGTTACATCCATGGAAATCTCCCGCTGTAGGTTGTTGCATGGCTACTGGCCCCAGTGGCCGTGAGTATTACTGGAATATGTTTCATCCCACCCATCAAACAGAAGTGTAACCCACATTGCCCTAAGGTATGTATTTGTCTTGTTTTAATGGATGGTAACTTATTGTTTCTTCTGAAGTTGGTGTGAAGTATTGCTTCAGTGGCATCAACTAAATCTGAAGGAAATCACTGCAACTGAGTTGATTAAAATGCATACCTAAAATGAATCCATTTTGATTCACAACTCAAACCAATTGCACGTTCAGCAAGTGACTGAATTTAGTCTTTGCTCCAACTGAAATGGATCCTAGATGGCAGCTGGCTTCCTCGTGGCTTAGGCTGGAGTGTTTCATGTGTATACGGAGCAGCTGAAACACCCTGGCCCCAAATGCAAGTTCCTAATAGGCTTTTACAGCTACTGGAGCAAAGATTTTTTGGAGTACCTTCTCAGATTAAGATTCATAATTCCATTTAAATTGTGCTTTCTGGTTCTTTCCCCATCTTCCAAATTTGCTAAGCCAAGCTCAGGTTTAACTCTACATTTTCTAGCTTTTGCTAGTGCCTTTCAGCTTCTTATTGTTATCTCAGTGTCACTGATTTTCTGCCTTAGTAGTTACTTTATTACTAAATGCAAATCAAAACCATTTGAAAAACCAGGGAAGATTCATAAATCTTGGAAAGAAGAGCTATTGGAATATGAGATATTAGCATCCTGCCAAAGGCAATAAATAAATAAATAAAAATAAAATAAATAAAATAAAATAAAGAGAAAAAGATGAAAAAACAGTAAAAATAAGCATACTGCAGTATGCTATGCAAATTTTGTTTCTCTGAGCTGACATGGAAAAAGAATAAATTCCTGATCCTAGCCTTTACAACATCCTCTGAATAATCATTACAAATACAAATATTGTACAGAATATGTGACATCATGTAAAGGTGTTTAGCTCTATCTGTAAACTCAAAGAATGGATTAATATACCATACAATTACTGAATAAAAGAAGAAACTTCTTTGTTTAAACTAGTAGATTAAGCTCTGTTCCTCCCATAAAAAAAACAATTCAGCAGAAAAAAATCTTTCATATTGAAAAGCTGTGTTCCCCTGCTCCACCATGGTAAATCTCAAGTGGTAATTCTATATCAGAGTTAAATAATGTGAATTCTTTTTTCAGTGTTGTCTTTAGTCAAAATGTACAAGGCAGTTACAACTTGACACAGAGAGATGCGGCCCTCACATCTTCCAAGGCATTAAAAGTTAACAGTGTGGATGAGCACCTCCACAGCCAATGTTAGTGTATTTTACATACAAAAAGAAAAAGGAGACAGTAAGGATGAGTCCAGAAGTTGTACATGTCATGCTGCGCTTTGAAGCAAAATTTTTGACGTGAACTCTGCTACTAAGAATGAGTCCAAAGAGCCTCTTCCTTTCGTTCAGCCTCTCCCACACAATGATTATAGAAATGAAGCCTCTGATAGAGCAGTCTGCACGCCAACAGATTGTCTTTGAAAAGCTGTGGCAGGGAGGAACTGATGTGTGAGATGAAGAAAACAACAGTGAAGAAAATCTGTCATTTCGGATGACTTCTGACTGCTGAAAAATATTTCACAGAGGTGGCTCAGCCAGTGTGAGATATGAGAATGACTCCCTAAAAACTGAAAAGTAAATTGCTCCGGTACTCAAACAGCATAAATGCTGTAAAGATGTTATTTACTTGATCTCTTCCCTGCATGAAAACCTGCTCTTACCAGGCTCCTTTAACCACACAAAGAAAGCCTAACTATTTCAAACATATTTTTTAACTGAAGTTAGTTTTAACTAAGTGTCTACCTAGAGAACAGTGTTGGATTTTCTATATTCTTCTGGATCAAAGGCAGGGATTTTATTCTGCAGTTCTGGTTTTTTGGTTTTTTTTTTAAAGCATCTTGTGCTGAATGAAAAATGAGAATGTATAAACAAGTAGCAGTGTCACATTAAACTTCATTAGGCAGTGAACCTCCAGGTGCCCAAGCAAGCAGATGCAATGTATCACGTTGGTCATTTACAAGTGAGGAGGCATGAAGAGATGGTTTCTGCTTTCAGGAATGGCATAATACCCAGTCTTAAACAAATCCTGCAGAGCTTCATTTATAATCCTCCCCTGATTAGTTACTACCCTTTATTTAATAGAAGTACTTTTACTGTTCATGTTCTTAATAGCAGCTACTCTAATTTAGTGGCTACCCCTGTTTAGCAGCCTCACCTTTAGCATAAGTTTCAGGTTAAAGTAATTACATTTAATAGAAGCTGCCCACTTTTGAATCTGCCCTTGATTTAGAGCTTCAAGGGGAAGTACTTAAATATAATAGAAGCCAAGGCCTGCAAACCAAGCCTAGAACAAAGATTCGTTCTTATACCCCATCCAACACGATCTACTCTGCGTGGAGTGTGCCAACGAGGTAGAATAATTCCTGGAAGAGACAATACTTCATATCGAAAGAAATCTTTGTTCACTGCTGAACAAAACAGACTACTGTCCTATTCCATCAAATAAGTAATCTGTTTCTGGTAGGCAAAATAAAAAACTTTGAAGTGATCTTACCATAAAACTTTATGGCCCTGTTTATTTTTAAAACCATTAACCACTAACTTTTGGGGAAAGAAGAATGTCTCTGCAGCATAAGACACTATGTGGGAACTGATCACATTTCATTGCAAGTCTCAGACACAGATTTCCTGTATGGTGAGAAAAGGAGGGTTTGTTGCCTCTTTCATCCCCATCTGTGAAGGTGAGACTGGCTTGGACACTTTGTGCTGCCCATTTGTACCAGCAGTGCAGAAACTGCTCACTGTGCTGAGTGACCCTACCTCCCCTGGTCTAGGGTCCAATAACAAGCATGAAATGTTAAGCGCTTTGTTAATGTTCTAAAAGCACTTTGTTAATGTGCTAAAATGCTAAGCACTGTGTTAGAAATGGTCAAGAAAAACAAAGACAGTCATCCTCAACAGCAACCAGTTCAGCCACTTGTAGAGGCACTAACTTCCACTTGAGCGTCCAGAGCAAATATCTCTACGAGGCATAGCTAGCCCACTGCTAGAATTAACCTAGTTCTACCTGTATCTTGAGGCTGTTCCTGGAAATAATCAGAAGTTCAAAGCCCAAAGTCCAGATTCTCTACCTATGGTAGTAGAGAGCAGGCATACAGCTACCCATGCCACTTGGTCTCCAGGAGGGAAAGCAGCAGGATTTCCTGCCGCCTTGGCAGTGAACTGCAGCGGCCAACAGATTTGGTGCCTTCATTTGCTCATTGTCCCACCGGTCAGAAATGTTCATTCCCAGCTCTCTCCCCAGTGTCGCTGCTGTGCCAGGTAATAGCTTTCCAACCTCACTTCAACTCTCTCACTGCTTCACTAGCATGTATAGATGAAGACAAATAATTACTATATAATCTTAACAAGAATAAAGGAATTACATAGGAATAGGTAATTGTATTATAATATAAGCATATTAAATTATGATGAAGGTAATTACATTACCATCTAAGTACATTATAATGTAGCATGCTGTTCTTATGATTACAGTAAGGTGTACATGCCAGACATGGTAATGAGTATTTACTTTGCGTATGAATAAACACTGTGATGCACTAAACAGCTATTTGATCGACACTGAAATTCCTCCTGTCCTCCTTTGTATAAAAGGATTTTAATCCATACAGACTGAATTGGTATCTATATACAAAAAAAAAATTGCAAGTGCTGCATAAAAAGAGTTAGGGTAAAGACTGTAAACATTCAATCCAGCAGGGCTTCTCTATTGACCTCAGCATGGCCATCAGTCTACCCAAAGTCTTTCAGGCAATATATCAGTTACAGAAGACTCTTAACAGAGGTGACTGGGGTCAGACCACTTTTGAAGGAATGAAGTATTTTTCTTGTAGTGCAGTGTTCCCCAGTTGGCATTTCATCCGCAGGACGATTGCCGCTGGTCCATTGCCTCTTCTGTACATAGTGGCTGCGCCAGAGCCTGCTTCAGGACAGGCAAATGCCTAGTGCCATGAGCTCTTCAGCCCATGGGACGGGGCAGTAAGGCATGGCTTTCTACTTCGGTCTAAATGCTTCACATCGCTGAATTTTTAGAAATATTAACAGCCCAGAGTGTTAGGGAAATGCACCGTTTTATCAGAAATGCAAAGTCACAGGTTACTTCAGTCCTGTAATGCAGAGACCGACCACATGCTCTCCATTCGCCTATCATCAGTGCAACTGTGAGCACATCCTGCAGAGATGAAATAATATTCGTGATCTTTCCAGTGGGTTCCTGAATGTCCCTAAAGCTAGCAGTTCTAGAAGGCTTCTTTCCAGTGAAAATACAGAAGTGAAAAAATCTTTTGCCTTAGATTGGCCTCAGGGAATTCCAGTCACCAAAAAGGAGCTTTACAATATCTGAAGGAAATTGTAGTGCAATAGCTTTCAGCATCAAGCAAGATACAACTGTCAAGGAAGATACCAAATTTTATAGTTATTCTTACTAGTGAATTCTTGAAGTATTAAAAACATTGATTTAGATGTGGGAGTAGTGGATGGGAAGCTATCAGAAAGTAGTAATTATTGCATGACTAAGAAAAGCAATGCAGCTGGGGAACAGGGACAAAAACATGAAAAAAAAGTCTTCTTTAAAGAGACAATGAAAACTGAACAACTAGGCAGCAGAGAGCCCAAGCAAAAGTGCATAATAAGGCAACTCTGATGTAAAAATAAAGAAGAAAACAGGCACTACTTAATTTCTGTAGGAAGCAACATGATAAATAAAATTGTCTGATGAGATGCGTTTAATGGATAGGTTAGCCCATTGGTTTTAGGCTAAGGAACTCCTCCATCTTGTCAGTGTTAAAAGATGCTTTTAGACCTTTTTTAGGGTATGTTGCTGATTCTGCAGTTTTACTCTATCCTTTCCTGAAGCGCATTCAACTCAATTAGAAAACACTACTGCTTTTCTATTTGGAAGAAAGATTGGTTTAATCTAAGGACTATTTTAACTGCGCTGCCTTTGAAAGCTGGGTATGAGGAGTCATAATTTACTTACCTGCACTGCAAGTAAACATTACTATTTTTGTCTGCTGTGATTGTCATTGTCATGACAACAGGAGGAATTAAGAGTCAAGTGCTGCGCTGCCCGCCAAGCCGCTCGGTACCGGTCCGCCACAAGTAGCTCCATTTGAAATCACAGGTTAGAGTTATTGGAGGATGTACATGAAGACAGAGCTGGACCTTGGCCTTTGGAAGGAGGCCAGGGTCCATCAACATGTGAGCTTTAGTGGAGAAACTCTGGTAGTAAGGAACAATTTTATACCAGGTTCTTAAGTCAATTACAAAATTCCTTTATACTTCCAGGGCCAGGATTTTAGCTGACTGTGGAGTCTCAAGACTTTTTATCAAGGCCTCTCAGTGCTTGCTGATTGTTGTCCAGTCCCTACCGGATGATCACATAGTCCATGAGTCCTGCCTGATAATGATACTGAGAGAAAATGGTCCACCAGCGTTCTGCCTACCAAATTATATCATAAAATGTGTCCTAATAAGATCTGGTTTAAACTTCAATCTATTCTATCATGTCTTCCAGACGGATACTTCTTCTTTACAAAACAATATATGTTTTACGCATAGCTTAAAATCACCATAAAATACCTCATAAAAATAAAGATGGTCTCAAGCCATAACATTTGGAGCCTGATGATTTGTGCTGTGAAGTATAACAATGTTGGAGATTAAGACCACACTTTCTTGTAAAAGTGTGCATGCGCTATATTATATTCAAAAGACAAAAATAAAAGGGAGCTTATAGTGGGTGTTATAACCCATTTCTGCATAAAGTTTCACAATGCTCTACTAAGAAAAAGGTAGATTTCATATATTTAAGTGTATTACACCTAATTACTCTTCTGTGTTTCTGGTCCTACCAGCCTACTGGTCCTGCCTGTGATCTCATATCATGACCACACACCAAATCCTTTTTCTCAAGAGAAATAACAGAAAGCACATGAACTTCTGTTGCTTAAAAATAACCTTCTCCTTCATCACCTTTGTCTCCTTCCTTCCTCTTTTCCCTACAGCTTGAGAGGGATCAAATTTTGACATTTGACTTGCATGTTCTCCTTGGGGGAGAGCACAGAAGCCAGGAACTGAATGCAGCATAGTTAATATTAGACACAGCCACACAAGTTCCTCTATTCTGAATGGCAAAAAAAGTGACAATAATTGTGTGTGATGTACCTAGCACAATTCTTTTTACAACATCATCATTTGGCTGAATTTTGGCCAGCAGTGCTAGGCTTTCATTTTATCATGCCATAAGTAATGTTGGGCTGCCAATGTCATCTTTAAGCACTATAACATATTGGACTAACATCCAAGTCCTATAAGATCTGAGTATTTAATCATAGCTATCATTCTGCTATTACTGAATCTGCTCTCAGTGCTGCAAGCAGAGAAAGTGCAGGATAGGGCCCTAATATGTAATATTTATTAAAATAAAATTCCCAAATGAGTAAAATGCAACTTACAAAATGAATGAGACAGTTTTAGATATTACTGATTCTCAGTGATGCTTTCTGTATTATGTGCTATTACCCTATACCCTATATAATACACTATTACTATTGCCTGAATTTCGTTTGGACTGTGTACCCACCAAACAATCCACGCAAAAGCCATGGTATGAGTTCTTCAACCTCTCATCCTTCTCCTAAAGCGCTACCCAGAAACATAAGTTCTGTGTGAAACACCTTCATATTTTGAGTTTTGCCAAAAAAACAGTAATTTCCATACTGGAGAAACAAGAGAGCAGAGAGGGTTTGGTTCTCAGGCGGAGCCTTTCATACAGCTTTAGAAATGAAAGATGCCTTTCTCATTAAAACAACTAGGAATGGGATAAATTCTCAACTGGTGTAAATCAGCTTATTTCCCTGTTTTGCTTAGGAGCTGACAGTCTGTACCTGCCATATATCTCAGAATAACTATGGTTGTAGAGAATATATTAAGTAAAGGCACGGTTCAGAATTCACTATTGAGTCCTTCTCATAGCTAGCTGAGAGTGCCAGTTAACTAAAAGCCTACCTACTCCCTTACATATGAAAGCACTAGATTTAAATCTAATGCATTCAACCCATCCCTGATAATTACTGAGTAGGGATTTAGTAGGACATTTCTCATTATGCCAATCCAGTATCTCAGTACACTATATCTCTAGTGATTATATGTCTTTTTTCCCCACTCTCCTTTATCTCCATCTCTCTCTAGTATTTCTTCTGTCTAAAGCCTTCAAATCATATTAGCAGGCTGCTACATTTATTAGGCATCCTCAATACATTAAAACATTGTTCCCTGTGAAATGTGCTGTTAAGTGTTACCTTGGTTAGTAATTTAATTTAATAGAATAGTGACAACACATTGACATTGTTCAGGTTTGTGACCTAATGATTTATGAGAAAAGTTACATTTGCAGACACATTGATTCTGGTAACTGTGCAATGAACAAAAGTGAAGAACAATTGGCACTTTTTTTAACATCTTTCTTCCCTTCTTTCCCAATATTGCTTTATTCACAGAATGGCCTCTTTTAAAGCTCGCTGATACCTTGAGAGAGTTTTTAGGTCATGACATTATTTTTTGAGTGATTCTTACAGCCTTCCCACAGTCCAGAAGTTCTGTGCACCCTAACAAGTGCCAATTAATGTGTTCCACATCGCTGGGCCCTACAAGTGATATGATAAAACGCACTGACTGTAGTAATCCAATTTAAATGATGGTGATAGCTCTGTGCCTTGACACTTAGATGATATAAGGAGGACAAGTGATACAGCAATCCCATCATGGCAGAATGATTGCCTCTATCAGCTGGCGAACGTGGGTGGCTACGTGTGACAAGAGTTGGCCATGTTCATTCGGACTAAAACTCCTGGCAGTTTCCACCTGAGTGGAAACCAGGATCCCCCAATGCATATCGAAGAAACACTTTACCTCATCACTGCATAATTACACCAGCTGCACATAAAACCCATCAGGTTAATCAGATAGGGTGGATGGAAATGGTATGGCAGAAAGCTCTTAAGATACATGGCTGATGTAACAACCTGCCCTCATGTTTGCCATCCACATGCAAGCAGCTGTGGGAACAAAGTACAGGAATGTCATGGTGGGTTGAGGTGAGGGAAGAGGACTGCCTCAGCACACAAACATTTGCCATCAGAAATACCCTGCCATGAAAGAGGAGAGGGAAATAAACTCGAGCACACGGCTGTCAGTGGACGCGTGAGGGTGAGTGTGGAGATGGTGCCTGGGATAACGCTGCAGCCCAGGCACGGTCGCTCTGCATAGGAGAAGCAGCTGGGGAGAGAGAAATCTCAAATGTAGATAAACCAGAGCACAACTTAACCAACTGTCACTTAGCAACAGCCATTCAGGAGCCTGTGCCAACCTGCCCCAGCTGGGGACAGAGCCGCTGGGCTCTGCAGACTGAGACACCTAGAGTCCACCCAGCGTGGAGGAGGTGGCCATGCCTTGCAGGACTGGCACACATAAGGGGGGAAAGACACGCAGACAGAAAGGAGAATTCATGGATTACAGAATGATAAATGAGACCACTACAGTGCAGGATGCTCAGCCTAGCAGGTCTCTTGGTCCTTCAGAAGTTACTCTGTGTTAGAGCTTCACAACTGACCCACATTTCCTAAAGGACTGACCAAACTTCTGCCACCGCCTCTCTGCCCTTGTTATCTTTCTCATGACACTCCCAAGAGCACGGGTCACCTTCAAGCAAGTCATCCTCACCGGTGGCTAGCAGCTCCTTGCTTCAATCTATGCCATACTGCCTCACACCTTATGCACTTTGCATTTATTTTAAGCTATACTTTCCTCCTCAATACATACTTTTTCTCTCTTCACTCTGGTTTGGATATACCATGTCCATGACAGTATTTCAATATGATTTTGAATGCAGGTTTGTCCACATGGGTAGACTGCAAACTCCAACAGATTGTTGTACCCATATCTTTGCTCCTTTCTTGCGATGTTTACTTGTTAAATTACATTATTCTAAAATGAGGATAAAATCTTTTTTGGGAGATGTGTCTTTTTACAGATTTGTAGCACAACAAATAGTTCTGTGTTACTTAACATGATATTATTAAGAGGGTTTCTGCTTGGCCCAGTACTGTGCCAACCAAATATACCAAAGTTAGTGCTGCAACAGTCCTAATAAGCAGCAGAATATTACCGATGACACTCAATAAATCTTATGCTATCTACTGTTATTTGAGCACGTTTGTTCAGAGCTACATTAAATATCTCCAAAGTGCTATATTGCCCTTTGTAGGCAAACCATAAAAGAGCTTAATGTCAAATGTGAGACGTAAGATTAATGATGAAGAGTTAAGAGAGAAAAGAAACTAAGGAGCAATAAGAAAATGGAAGACAATGCCAGGAAAAGCCTTTGGAATTCACTATTTTCTTATAGCGAACTTTCTTGTTAAATCCACAAATGCATCAACAACATCAAGGATGAATGAACTAAAATCCTTTTGCTGCAAAATCATAGGACCTTATCACCAATGCTGCAGAACCATCCCTGTCAGCCTTCACCACTGGGAACTTGAAACCAGGCCTATAAACTAATATACTAAAATCCTGTTGGCTAAGGAATAACAGCTTATGCAAAATGCACCTTGTCATTGCCCAGTGCAAATCCTTATCCCTTCCTCCATCACTAACTAGATTTTAAGACAAAATACTGTTGAGGCTTTTGTGAAGCTGTTGATGCTGTGAGACGTCTGTAGCACTGCAATGCACGTGTCTCTCTGAACGGGATGATTATCTACATTAGAAGAGATTTGCAGAGGTCACCAGTGTTAAACTGCTATTCAGCTGAGACTGTTTCAGCAAAAGAATTTAAATCAACTTTTTGGAATGGAAAATGATTTTGAACAAAAGTTAGCTGGTTAATAAGTTTATCGGCTTCCAGCTCTACCAATTGCCACGACCTCTCACTGTTGTGAGCGTTGGGAGATTCGGATTGGGTTTTTTGCTCTGCCACAGACTTCCCAAGTGACATGGAGCGTTTCACTTAGAGATGGATCTAATTAGGTACTTAAAAGATAAGTGCTGCAGTTCGGGAAACAGAGCGAGTCATCAAGGGTCCCACAGGGAAGGAGGTATCTACAACAAGCGAACAGACAGCAGCCCAAAAGCAGCAGTGCTGCAGGCTGTTTTAATGCAATAGGCTAGTGCGGGGGATATTCTCCCAGGGCAGAATTGGCCAGGATTCAATTTCCTTTCCTACCCTGGGGCTTTTAAAGCCTCATCTCCTTGAACTAGCAGGCTATGTAGGTTAAGTTGGTTTCATTCTGTCCTGCTAATCAAAAAGAAAATTAAAGCGAGATCCACCAGGCCAGAGGGGGCAAAAAGGACAACCAAGAGGCAGCACTATGCTCCAGCTTCGCCTCTTGGTCTCACCCCTCCAATACTGGCTTCTTAAGAAGTCAGCTGCAGAATCACTCTGTTACAAGCTCTTTCTCCTGAAATTTTTGATGTGGGTATGGATTCTACATATAGCACTGTAGAGTTATGAAAGGATGAAAAAAAATGAGAAGAAATGAATGTCTACAATTACTAATGCATAAAAATTATGTTTGAAATACATCTCCAAAAGAAAGATTATACAGAAATCCTCACGTTTGCCAGGAGGGAATAAGTACATGGATTTTATTCCAAGGGGCATAAGTTCCTATCACATTTATGCAGAAAATACTATATATTAAATGGATTTGCAGATTCAACCAGATGCTCTCATCCACCATTGTAGTTAAAGGCAAAAAAGCAGACGGTGTGGGAACTGCCTATCCCCTACAACAAAGTCGTTCTAAGCTACTCACAATTCTTAAATTGCTGCTAACTTCCTGGTATTCTGATTATCACAGCAGCGGAAGCAATAAGCTAGTCAAACATACGGAAAATTAGGAATCTGAACATTTTCAATTATGGTTATTTCACTCTGAAATCGTTCACACACTTCAGGAAAATATTTTCAATTTTCAGACTTGTGAGTTCTATTGAAAGTCTCCCAATACCCCAGGAAAAAAAAAATATAATTACTACCTAGTTGTAAGACATTTCAAGTATGGAACCTCACAGGAGTGCTCTTGTTTACTTTCATTGTTTTTCAGATCGCTGGATGGTTGAGAGGTGCTGACGAACAACGGAGAAGGTAAATGGTGTGATAAAATATATAGGAACAGAAACAAGAGAGGTTTGGAATTAGTTCTGAGGACTTATTTCTCTTTTACTATACTTGAATAAAGACCAATTTAATGGGTACTTTATGATTTTCTAAGAAGACAGCCCCACTCTCAGTTCTTTGCGAGAGAAAGTAAAGTTTACCTTACAGTAAAAGAATTTATATTTTTGCTTTTGAGAGTATGGATTTCCTCAGAGCCTCAGAGAGACTATCAACTATAGATACTGCATTGCAGATATTCTCTTACAGAAATACAATTGAATCTTATATCACACCTATTCTTTTAGTGTTTGCAGAACTTCTAATTACACAAGTACTGAGTTCAAACTAAACTAAGTATTTATTCTTATTACTGTTTATTTAGGGAAATAGTAGAATGCCCAAGCTTCCTCCATGAAAAGAGTACTGTTATGGCAGGCATAAATGTACAATGAAAACAGCTGTTGCTATGAAAAGACCCTTTACACATCTCTGTATAACGCCTAAGTTCCATCCCCATTATCTTCAGTGAGGCACAAGCCCCAGTGACATTAAATATGATGCAGAAGAGTTCAGGGATTTCCCTGACATCAGCCCTGAAATGTTCAGCCGGGTCAGGGAAGGAGCCCTCAGCCCAGCTCCCGTGCAGTGTTACAGGGACAAGTCAATCTTTTCCAAACCTACCAAAGCTGCTAAGACCTCTGGCCACCACATACACCCTTGTGATGTGCTTATCCAGTACCACTGTGCATTTCATGTTATTATTTTATATTTTAAAGAATTTTATGAACAAAACTTACAATACTTTTCTCCGCAGCCCATTGTTCAATCCATCAAGCATACCAGTTGCAACAGCCTAGGCAAGTGTCATATACCAAGGACACGTCAATAAACTTTTTGAAACATACAGATGACTACTTTCAGCTTGAAGAGAAATCTATTTAGTGGGTATGATCTATCCGATCTCCCCTAACAAAACCCATCATTGGGTTTCTTTTATATTTTATACAATTATTTTTCTGAAGCAAGCAGCCCAGGCCAGCCAAATCCTAGCTTTCAG
Organism: Crypturellus tataupa; assembly: GCA_034781795.1. NCBI lineage: Eukaryota > Metazoa > Chordata > Aves > Tinamiformes > Tinamidae > Crypturellus > Crypturellus tataupa. The sequence goes on along the minus strand of JAWLRI010000857.1, from coordinate 1,213,719 downwards.
TGTGAGATTCGTTTCACATTCCTCTGCCTAAGGCACCATTTCTATAACAGAAGCACTTCATATTTTGGATGCCCATTGTCATAGATCATTTCCCATGGCAAAAATCAAAACGGAGAAGATCTGCACCAAGTTGCTGGGTCATGCGAGGAGGAGGCCCCACAGCACTGTAGGACCAGATATTCAGAGGAGCTTATGCAGGGGGGCAGCCTGCCACAAGTCACCTCTTGAGATGCAGCCTTGTGCTCTGCGCCCTCCTGATTGCACGATTCAGCAAACCAACAGGACCCTTCCTTGTGTCACGTGGCCTCAAGCAAACTGCGCTGGAAGTTTAAAGACAGATATGTCATCCATGGCATCCTAGCAGGAAATGTTGAAAGCAGTTATGATTTGCCCCAGACATGCCCAAACCAATGTGGTAACCATTTAGTAGAATAACACATGAGATTCTCAAAAATATACTCAAGAAATAAGAAAATTATTGTAATGTCTTTTCTTTCAGGGAAAAATACAGTCTGAGAAGCTAATCTGGAATCATATCCCCAGTAGGCAAGCATTACAAAATTGCCCACTAAAATTATTTTGTGTAAACTGTGAAACCAATGACTTTCGCAAAATGATACAAAAAATAACTACAATAATCAAAACCCCCACATTTCTCTTAGAAGTATAGCAACAAAATGAGAATATAAAAAGATACAAATAAGAAATCAATTACAAACCAAATACAGTACCATAGAAAGGACTAATTTTTGCACTCAGAGCAAAGTAATTGAAAGACTGTTTAAACTTGGTTACAGTATTTCCTGAATTATCTGGGAATGAAGCTGACTGTTTCTCACTGCCTAACTACAGTTGCTCTTAAACTATATGTAAATTTGTGGTATTAGGTATAAAGCATTTACCATGAAATCATAACTGCTTCACCTCTGTTCTAGATGTTACCCTAAAGCTTCACATTACATCAAATAAGCAGAAAGGACTTTAACAGTGCACTGTATTTATGATACTACAGTGAACATTGCTTAGTGGCAATTGAACCAGCAGCAGGTGTGTGTGTAAAATCTAAATATAGGTTTAATAAATTAGACTATCTTGCTAATTCTCACTTCAGATGCTCGTTTATAATCATAACGTCTCAAACATGCATCACCACATATCTTGGAAAGCCTAATTCTGGACTGTCAGCTCATTCTGCAAAAGTATAGCTGCTTGGCATGCACCAGAATGTTTCAATTACTTATTTGTGAAATAAGTATATGGTCATGAAATTAAGACAAATTAACTGTGTCAGTTTGGCAAAGCAAAACAAAGAGTTTTCCTACAGCCTCGTTCACCGAGCAGGGAGTGCTCCAGAAACATCACATGGAGCAACAGCCAAAGTAGGGCAGGAGGAGGGCGGATGGCAGCTGGGAGGAGCCAGGCAGCGTGCGGAAAAGTTACTTTAACCTAGTGAGTCTAATCACATCACACTTCCTACTCACTCGATGGCGGTTTCTCCAGAGAAAAATTCAGATCAGGAGCCTAATAGAGTTGTTTCAATCTGCCCCTCTGGCCCCATAGACTAGGAAAGGAGGCTAAAAAGATCAGTTTTACTAGGGTAGAGTCACCCCCAACAGTGCCCTGATGGACAAGCACATATGTTGAGACTCATTAAGAGCTTTATTTTCCTTTAATCCCTGGGCATTGGGAAATTCCAGCCTCTCCAGACAACACAATGTTCCTGTTGGGAAACCTTTAAGTTATGAAGATAATTTAAGACACTTAATGAACTCTGGGTGAATTGTGGGCTACTGTGGCACCAGAGAAACCTGCTGTGAAAACTCCTTTTCCCATCTGTTGCGCTGCCAAACTTCTTGCAGTGCCAGCCCCGCAGGGAAAAGCCCAGGGCCCAGCGCGCAGAGCGGATGCATGAGCAGTGACGTCCCCGAGTCTCCGAGCTGACTGCATCCCGGTGCCAGCGAGCACCGCAGCGCAAAGCCAGCCTGGCATCCACAGAGCCGGTCAGGATGGGCACAGCTGGCCTTCCAAGCACGAATGTTTTAGCAAGTGCCAGTAAGTGAACAAATGCAACTGGCTTTCTCGTCTAAGTTCTGTTCAGCTCATAGATATAGGCAAGAATCTCCTTTTTGTCTGGCTAAAGCTATGAAAGTGACCCTGAAAACTGGATTTGCTTCATTGGAAATCTATAGATTTTTGTAATGAAGTTGAAATCAGATATCAGTCTCTAGGATTACTGAAGGAAGGAAGCTCTGAGAAATCACCTGAAAGCAGCACAGACAAAATATCCTAAATATATTTTATATAAATTATACTTAACAAACTAGCTTAACAACATGTATCAAATCCCAGCTACTGATCAATAGTTTATGTAACACTTTGTTCAAAGACTTGAGAGAGATCCTAAAACAGTCAGTTTGAAGAAGAGTGCCCATTCCTACCCCATGACCTTGAGTGATTTCTCAGTGATGTAACACCAAAGGGGCCCAGGAAGCCAGTTAGGCTCCTGCATTATCACTGCTGTTTACCAAGAGATGAATTAGAGTATTGTAATGCGCTCTCTGCCACCCAGGGAACACAGGACTTCTGAACCAGAGTCACTGTTAAGTTGCAATTGGTAATTCTATGTTTTTCAGGGATAGTAGAGACTTGTGATATTGCCAAGGAACAGAGAGAATTGTATACGCTGTTATTCTTCCTTTTGTTTCTCTCTCTCTTTTACAGTCATGCCAAAACGGTACTGGACTTTGATGCCAGTTCTTTAGATGCCAAGGAGGATGGCATTTCATAAAGGATATTCAATCAGACAGCAGGCAGCTTCTGCAGTTTTTAAATTATTCTTCTTTGTCCCAGTTCATATGCTGCTTCTTTGGTTCTTTGATACAGGTGAAGAATTGCCGCCTTATACAGTATGGACTGAAAAACACAAGTAGAAATTTGAAATCACAAAACAGGGTCTACATCACACAGCAGGTTGGTCTAAATCTTTTCATCCAGTGGTCCTGAATCAAATGCAAGCTCCTAGTGACCACTCAATGACACCCTACCCTGGGTCCGACCCTTTGGGGGCACTGCCTGGGATTCTTTGGGTAAACATCAGGTGACTTCAGGAGCTTCACATGGGATTATTCCAGCATCATATCAGAGAGTGATTCAGAAAAATATCAATTCTTTTCACTCCTCCATTTCTTTCACAGGAAGGTGTAGGCTCATGGGCTCAAGAATAGCTCTGGTAAACACTGGCCATGAACCTCTAAGAGGCTTTAGTTAACCAAAATTTTAAGTTAGTAGCAGATAGGGAATAAAAATGACAGGTTTTGAGGAGAATTGCTTGCCTACCAATTCCTCCTTCATTTATGATTACATTCACAGAAAGTTATGGTCCAAGGGAGAATCAAGTGCAGAATATATTAGCTTTTTGAGGAAAGGTCAATAAAATGTAGTTTGTTTGAGTTTAAAAAGAAACTATTGATTATATACATGAGCTTACACTTTAAGAAGAATGAAGAAGTGGGAGAAACTGCCTAAATCCTAATGACTTTTAAGAAGAGGTTAAAGAGACATTAGTCAAAGAAGGTTTAGAAAAGGTTGTTTCTACCATTGTGGAAGAAGGATGGACATGCTGAGCTCTGGAGGTGCTCACTGACAAGCTGAAAATTTCTTTGTGCTTTCAAAATGATTTAAGTCAAGATCTATGTGATATAACCCATTAAAGATGATCTCAGTGCGAACTGAACAAATCCCATGTCACCCATTTAAAGCCAGTACAGCCTGTGACAGGATCACTGGGAAGGTAAACCGGTGGCTCCTCCCATGCAGTCTCTTATAATTTAAAGTTCAGAGATTTATGCCACTGCTGGTAGACAGTGTAGACAGACAATATAATTATGCTATATAGCATATGTTAAAAACAACAGCTGATAGACTCACTAGCTTGTTTTAACATTAGGAAATAGTCATTATAGATCTGACTCTCAAAGTGTTGAGCATCTGCAGATACTACTGAATTCAACTGGGATTATTATAAGACCACTGCTTCTAGAAATTAAGTTTCTACATGCTTGGTCACTATGGTGATTATTATTATTAAAACGAGACTGTGGATGAGCTAAATAAAACATACAGTGATGCTCCTACTCATTCACTTCCTTCTTTCCAACACTAGCCTATGATATTGCTGAGAAAAAGTAAAATACAACAATCACTCATAATAGCATAACATTTAATTAGCTTTGCAAGAAGACACTAAGCAACACACCAGATGCTAATGAAATCCTGAAAGTCCATTTTATAATGAAGCACATATGCACTAACATATTTTCGTTTTAAATTGTTTTAGAGGTTACAGATAGAAAATACAAGCCACAGCCTTGAGCAGTCACAAGACTGCATGTAGACATGCAAGAAGAAAAGGAAGTAAACTGACATTATTAGAAACAGGATTTATAGTTTAAATAAAATATCGCTATCAACAAAACAAAAAAATGCACAGCTAGAGTATCCATCAGATCAAAACAGCTACTGCAGCTGGCAACAGTATTGGCAAATTCCCTGAAGACAAAAAGCAATACTAAGTCAGAAATTGTTCATAGTCTGAAAGTAACCTAAGAAAGCCTCAAAGAAAAAGATGTGTAACTCATTTGATGAAAAGTGATTGAAGATCTGCAAAGAGGAAGACATGATCAAAGCATTAGACCAGGAAAATTATCTATTTAAAACCCTTTAAAGCTACCAGTGTGAAGCTCTAGGTCTACATTTTTGCCCAAATGCAAAGTATCTCTCCAAGGCCCCAGTTCAAAGCCAATCAAAGTTATTGAGAGTCATAAATTTTGGATTAGACCTTTATGATCATCCTGAGGATACGTGGAATTACTGTCATTGCACTGCCCTTTCAGAGGACAGGCTAAATCAGCCCAGGGCCCCCAGGGCCCAGACACAGCCAAGTCCTGGAGCAAAGATCGACTCTGCTTCACTTCATGCACGCTCACAAAGCACCAGAGCAACCTGGCCACGTTAAACAGAGGAAGCCAAGGACAAGTTTTTTAATGACCTCACTAGAGGTGAGGCCATTTCTTGAACATAAGAAAACCCTTCTTGACTGCGAGAATGGTTGAGCACTGGCACAGGTTTCTCTCACAGGTTGTGCAGTCTCCATCCTTGGAGATACTCAAACCCCGGCTGGAGACAGCCCTGGGCAACCTGCTCTAGCTGCCCCTGCTTTAGCAAGGGGATTGGACCAGGTGATCTCCAGAGAACTCTGCCAACCCCAGATATTCTGAGATTCTGTGAAAGGAGAATGCAAGTAATAGCAATTAAGAATTTGTTGGTTTTTGAAAATTATATCCTTTAATCTTTCATATAGCATTTTATAAGATTTAGACACTTTTTTTTTGGCCATATCATGCCAGTGCACCATGTTTCTTCTTCTGTATCACAGTTAAAAACATCACTTTATTCTTAAAAAATAAAATAAAACAAAGATAGCTGACCATTTTTACTGCAATCCTCCAGAACACTCCAGCTAAAATCAGTAATATTGCAGAGACGAGGTTCAGTAAATATTTTAAAGGTTGAAGTAATGCAGCAACTCTAGTAACTAAATTGATGCACCATTATGGCTTCCCTCTACCACTTGGAAATGCTCAGCTTCAAACTCCTTGAAGTAACCAGAAAAATAAACTGCTACAGGAACTCGTTCCATGGCCATCATCAAAAATATTATTGCTAACAGCAAGATTGCTGCAGTAATTGGGACAATTCCCACTTCTCTATAGAATGTTTAATAGTTGCTACACATATTATCTAATAAAACATGCATTCTTTTCAGGCATAGGTGGAGCATAAAAATTTATCTAAGAGCTTTATGTGAGGCTGAATGAATATAAAAATGAGAAAAATGGATGAGATACATTTTTATTAACATAATGAAAACTACACCCAGCAAATTTTCCCTCATTTTTAAATTAGCAGTTGGATCTATGTTGTTATTATGCAGTTCTCCTTCTTCCTTTCCTCTCCCTGTATTGATTTTTCTTTTCTGCTAATGAACTAGGCACTTTGACAAATGTAAACATGCCAGTGTCCAGTAATTTCAGTACACGAGCTTACAAGGAAGCATTTACAGAGATATCCTGCAGTGGTCATAAAATGCGTACTTTAGTAGCCATTGTTAAGACCCACTGCATAAATGTATATAATTGCTCAAGTGCTTTGTAAGCTGTCATCACCTCGTTGAAGAATTTGGACAAATTGTTTGACTTATGCCACACTCAGATTCTTAGCACGAATTGGAAACATGCCAGAGGAATAAACTACCCAACAGATGTTAATTGTGCACTAGACCACGCTGCATGACTCCACATTGTAAACGATTTTAAATATTCCAGTCACTCAAAGGTACAAGGGCAGGCTTTCCAGAAAGCCTGTTGCACCTTAAAAATCCTCTCTGGAAATGTCTAAGGAAATAAAACCAGAAAATGTAGCTGCTATAAAGCAATAGTGATGATTTCAAAGAGTTCCCCCTACATAGAAAAAGAGAGACAGAGGTTCAATAAAATGCAAGTAAAGAGGGGAGGGAAGATAAGAAGAGATTGGCAGTGACACAACAAACCCAACAAAACCAAAGAGCAGAGAAAGGTCCACATAGGCAGCTCTGTTGTGGAAGACACTTTCTATGGACCTCAAACTGCTGAAAAATTAATTCAGATGCATGAAAAAAAAATCTATGGACTCAAACGACAATTTGGGTATTTGAATCCCCAAACAGATTTACAACTCTCTCAAGCCCCTAAAAAAGGTTTTAAATCCAGATCTGTATTTTATCATTGTAAATCACCTTGGTCCTCAGCATTTTGTGCTCTAGAAAGCTTGAAGAAAAACACTCTGCTTTACATGCTACCCTCCTCAACCATACGCTGTCCATTTTGCCTGAGTTGCAGGATCCTTGGACATTTTTTAAAGACACCTTTCAGTCCATACTTACACAAGTTCCTTTTGAAGATTGCCATATAAATGCAACTAGACAGACTTAAAATATATTCATATGTACAGATAATTTTTCTCTAATGGAAAGCATATTTTAAAGGAAGTGTGAATGTGTAACTTCCACACAGAATCAAAGTTACTCATCAACATACAAGACTTTTATTGTCTGACAGGCATGGATATTTTCTCTGAGCAGATTGATTTGGTGCCAGCCTGCTGCAATTAGAAAGCAATTAGCACTCTTTCAAAGTGAGGACCAGAAGAATGGCCTGAGGTTCCCATTCAGCTCTGTGAATAAGAAAAAAAAAAATCTACTTTCTCCTTCTTTGGAGCAGTGACAACAGAAGCAGAGTTTGGGAGCTGCTGCCTGTACTTCAACTCAGCTACCTCTAGGTTCAAGTCCAATAAGTACAAAACAGAGACCTTTTTAATTAGCCAACACCATACCTTGACTCCCAGAAAGAAGTCTGCTGGTTGGTTTTCCTGACTGGCTAACATACGGGCTTAATGACTTCTGGGATGCTGTGCTACTGACTTATTGACTAACAAACCCCACTACTTTTTCCACAGCTGACTCCTGAGGGATCACTAAATGGTCCATTGGTTTCCCCCATTAATGAGACTGTTTGTCAAGATGCTCTTGGCCATTTTCTCATATGCACCAATGATGCATCTTCCACTCTGCAGAAAACCAGTCCAAAGCCTTATCCTTCACATCCTGCTTAAATACTTTCCTTCCCCAGCTTTTTCTTTAACTTTATTCAAGCTTGTTCACATCAGCCTCCGTGAAAACCCACACTGCAGCCCTGCACAAGTGGCCAAAGACTTTTGTGCCTTCCCAAAATACTGGGCATTTTAAATGAACCTTCTCAAATTAGTTCTTATATGGGTTTCAACCTCAAATTTCACCATAAGCCAGCTCTGCAACTAGCCGCCATAAATGCAGATTTAAATACTCTGCTCATAGAATCACTCATTACTTGTATTTCCTTAACTGACCTACTTTTAGAGGCTTGTTGGGAGGAACAGAAACCAAAACGGGAGACGTATCTAGAGTCTGCAGAACAGTTGCTCTGTACTGGAAACAAAGAAAAATGCTAATTAGTGATCTCTTGTGTGCTTTTTGTTGCACATTTTAGATTTTTATGCCTAAAACAAAAGTTTTAGGTGAAATGGAGAGATGGGAAGACAAGGAGTTTCTGTATTAAAAGCAGTAGCTCCTAGGCAATCTTTCCTCTCAACGTGATCTTTGAACAACCATTTCCTGGAACAAGGGGATAAAGAGAGTGAATTATAGTATGTCATGCAGGAGCAAGTGATCTAAAGTCAGGTCAAGATCCAGGAAAATGATACACATTTTTCTCTTTTTCTTTTACTCGCCTGAAAATATCTTGTTTCCTAATAATGACACTAGTAAATAGGCTTTTACTGGAAATAGATAGGCATGAGATCCAACTGATGACTTGACTTTTGACACGACCAGCTGGAGATAGGGCTAGGAATTATTTCATGTTCTGAATCCATAATTCAAAAGAAAAATGTATTTAACAAAAAGCATTTAACAAAAGAAATTTAAAATATTTAATAGGAGCTCACAAACAACAAAAATAAAGGAAAGGAGCAGAGCCAGCAATGAAGCTGAAGGAAGAAGGAGCTAAATTTGTTTCCTAATTAGAAAAACTTAATTTGCAGAGAAGATTAAATTTGGTCTTTTCACTAATTAGGACCTCATTAGGCAAGTTCTAGGCAGTAACATGGAAGGAAAATCATGAGGGAAATGATATATAAACCTATGTTAATGTCCAACAACAGCCACAAGAAATGTGCTGTGACCAAAGGTTGTACAAGGCAGTTGAACAAGTTTCTATTTCTTATCTTTAAAGACTGAAAGCAGAAAACCTTTAGGCATTAGCGAGGCACCTTTCCTACACCCAAGAAAATTTTGCTTAAAAGATGAGCAAAAGTCTTAATAGTTCATGCCAGGAATAAACTTGTCTTACAGGCTTCACATAAAACAACCAGTTTGAATATAAACGACATCTGCTTTGCTCTCCTCCTCTAAAATTCCCCACCACCACCAAAAGCAAACAGCAAATATGACAGTATGACAGCTTGAAGGCCCCTATTTTGTTTGAATAGCAAGCTAATGTTTTGTCAAACCCTAAAACATCATAAAATCTCATTCATGAGAAGCAAAAAAAAAACAAGAGGAAAACTTTGAGTACTTAATGTAGCAAAAAACAAAAGTGTTATTCTTGTGAAAAACATACTTGTAGGAGCAAACTAAATACTACCGTAGCCATCAGTGGGAGTGAAAAAAAAATCAATAATAGCAATACCTGACATGCAATTACAGGTAATGAATCCCTAGAGCGGATTCATCTTGAGAACTGCACATACAGTCCAAGGGGAAGCAGAAGAATGAGCTAAAGGATGAATGAATGAAATGGCCCGGCAGGTAACAAGAGAAAACCTATGTTTTACAATGACCAGTGTAATGAGGGAAACCTTCATGCTCATCCTACACCTTAGACAGCTGTGGTAAAGCTCAAGGACGCTACACTAGAGACTGTGCCAAAAGTAGCAGCTCATTTTTTTCCGCGTGATAATTCTTGGCTATTTTTATTTCTGTAAGGAATAAGAACACTGATTATGTCATATCAGGATGAGCCCTATGGCCAAAAACTTGGTCAGGATTTGTATCAAAACTGAAGCTAATGACTTTGTGCTTCAAGTGTCACAAGCAGCTGATGCAACCATAAAATAGATCCAAGCTAGACTTCCCATTACCCCTCACGTCAGGGGTACATACTGCAAACACAGTGGTCCTCCAGGTGAAGCTCTCTCTTGGAAGACTTCTGGTTGCCTACCCTACAAAGATGGATGGAAGAAGGCTGTAGAGAGCTCTCTGGTCTAGCAGTGGAATTGTGAACCTAGGCCCTGGAGATTAATACAAATGCATGCCAAGATGTGCATTCACATTTTTACAAAAAACTATTTATTGGAACATACTAGAAAAACAAGCTATGAATTTATCACGTCTTCTCGGTTCCAGATGAAATCTGTAGACCTTTACTGAAGATATACTCTGGTACAACTAAAGCTAACAGGTTCAATATGAGATAAAATTCCATGGCCTCTATTATACACAAGGTCAGAGTAAATAATCGAATGTCCCAGTCTGGCCATAAAAGCTACGGCTCCAAAATAATAACTTTCTAAAGCAATGGAATTAACTTTAGACATCATCACAAATGGCCCCTTTAATGTCTTCTCATTTTCTAACAGAGTTACAATTAGACAGTTCCCAGACATTTATCTTCCACTAATGATCTGAAATAAGCCTAAAGTGTTAAAACTTTTTGTTCCAACAACTAGAGGGTTTCTTGTAAAATACTGCCTTTTTTTTTGTTTAGTTGAAACCCTCATAGAAAATGCCAATGAAATTTTTAGATGGCAAGATTGCAAAGCCAGAGATTCAGATTATTTTTTATGACATTTAGGTTATCATTTTCAATTACATTTTTGAGAGGGAAAGAGTAGAAAAATCACAGAGCCGATAAAAACTAAAATGAGTGCATTTCAAAGTATTTTTTAATAAGATTCTTTTTTGATTCATGTTTTAATGCTTCCTAATGAGGAAAATAGTTTTTGCACTCACAACCTCAAAAAAAACAGTGACATGACCCTGAAAGCTTTTGGGTTAAATCCTCTTGGGAAGAAGCCAAGAAGTGCAAGGAATTAATGCATCTCCCATCATTTTATTCTTTTCTATTTAAACAAGATGTATACAAGAATCAACCCACCCTCTCACCTATTACATCTCTTCTTAGCAGAAGCAACCTATAAGACCCAGACATTTTGAGTAAGTGCCCATGTTGAATGGAGAAGAGATAATATCCCTATAAGTTTTAATAATTGGATACAACCATAAGTTCACCATCTCTGAACACCCTTGGGATCACAATTTCTTCTGGCAATAAAACATGCAGGGTGGTTATGGTGTATGTTACAGATGTTTATTAAGGTAACAGCACATTCTGGCTGCACAATGTGCAGCATTTGTATAATGGTGCTACATGCATTATTCATATTATGCAAGACCAAAATAATTTCTCACTTCAGTCTTATGGATTCATAATTTAAGATGAAGAGACAGTCTCTCCCTTTCAAAAGAGGTGCTTATTTTGCCTGTATTTAGGCTCATGTGAGTCTTGAGCAGACACGAAGCACAGAATGTGACCAAACAAATCAATCAATGTGAAAAATAGTTAACAGTATTTCTGAGCACCCTGATTATCTCAAAAGAAACAAAAAAATAACATCACAGCCTCTTTTCCCAGGCAAAATCTCATATGTTAAATACAACACATTTACAAATGGCCTTATATAAATGTGCTAGTTGATAAATTCAGAGTGGGAACTCAAAGCAGGGTATGTAGGAACCAACAACCTATTATTTTCTTTTCTAGTTCTTTATCTCCCACAGCTTTAAATTTGCAAACAAAGCAGTTTAAGCTACTTTTGTGAGCAGAGAGAACTTGAACAACAAACATTAGCTACAGGTTGTTGTGAGTGCCAGAAACATTGAGGTTAACAGAGGACGTGCTGACAGACCCTTGCGTATGACAGTGTTGTGATACCAATCGAGTGTCACATTTGCCCAGCACTGGCTCCACAGCTCTCATCTCTACGTCAACTAGAGGGAGGACAATTCCTTTCTTAATAGCTTTTTTTATTTTTGTATACAGGGTACTGCAAAACAGATTTCAGTGTAGATTGTATTGAAATTCTGCCTGCATACTGGGAATACTTATCAATTTATAATGATTCTAAACACTACAAACTATACAAAGTAAATAAGGGAGTTGAGTATCTATGGGAATATACAGGATGAAAGGCTAATTAAGGTCACCTATGGGACTAAGGTTAATAAAGGTCACCTGGTGACCTGAATAAAGTGATGCTGGGATATAGAGGGCACCTGCTGAAGATTAGGCAGTGCCCTTCTCCGGGACTGGTCACTGGGTTGCTGATGCTCCAGGCTTGGTGGGGAAGGTTGTATAAATACCCAGACTCGGGGGTTAGAGAGGGGACTTTGGGTTGCCTCTGCCCTTCTGTCTCCCTACAAGTATATACTGATTTATTGCTTTAAAAGCCAAATTTGACTCCAGTGAAACTATTTAGGACTTTACACAAAAGTTGTCTAATCTGTGCAGCTAAAATTCTTCAGAAATAAGGTGAGGAATATTAGAATATTTCATTCCTACACTTTCAGAGGCTATATTTGAGTTTTTAACCTGAAAAAAATAATACAAATGAATACAACAACAACAAAAAATGCAATCAGAAATGAAAAGTATTTCATGTTGGTGGAATTTTTGGCGCAATTTTGATACATTAAGCCTTACATTTCTTTCCTGATAGCTGGGCAAGCTAAACAGCCCTGCACCAGCATACCAGGTTGCACTACACTGTAATCTACTCAGTTGCTGGTTCTAGGAAGCAGAAGCCAAATGGCACTTTATAACCCGTGAGGAAAAAAGTGCCCTGAAACCATAGAGTAATATATGCTATTTGTATGTCCCTCTCCAGACTTCTCAAATTTACTTGTTAAGCATTCAATTTGACAGGTATTTTGATGTATAAATCATGCCCTTAAATTATGTCTGAAACTTGCTTTGGTGTTTGACAACAAGTGGGGAATAAGGATGCCACTTATCTAGAAAAGCGATGAGAAATGACACAAAAGATGACCTTGTCCGTCCTTGAATGAAACACGGGATTGCGCAGAAATGACTGCTCTGCAGGATGCACACAGGAAATATCTGCCCTGACTTGGCTGAGGAGACAGTGACGTGTCCAGCTGAGTCCATCATCAACTCGCACGCTCTTGTGGTGCCTCTGCTTACCAGCCCCACTTTATGCTCCCTTTCTAAGAGATGCATTTGAATGCATTGAATTCTATTATTTTGTTTCCATTAAACAGAGTTCGCAGCTTGCATCTCTTCACACAACGCTGCCATTATGCCCATTAAATATCAAGCCTAAGTCAGGGAAAAAAATGTCAGTCCTTTGCATTACAATAGCCAGAATACATCTGCCCCATACTTTATTTTATTTCACGGTTTTGTCAATATTTCAATTCTGTATACGATTTTGGGAGCACAGCAGTGGCATTTTTCCAAGTACAAATCCAATTAGTCTCTTCATTAGATGACTGCAATGCAGAGTGTAAAAAATAATTTATTGGTTTTGGTGCCAGTTATTTAATCTGGGTGTAAGTAAAATTGCTTACTTGATCATTTATCCAGGAATGAACATTGTGTCTCAGTTTTACTGATCATACTATTTGATTTTATTTTCATTTGTTATTAGAGACTCCTAATGGTGGAACAAAATAGTGCGTTTGCTGTTTTCAGTTAAAACTGAAGAACTAAATTTCTCACCTAACTCAGTAAGTCCTCCCTGCCCAGCAATGAACTTAGCGTGTACGATGGTGTCACAACTACAGAGGGGTTTGAACACTTGCTTAAATAGAAAGACAATAAAACTTTGCAAGCAGGAATGAAATTAGGCAAGTCCTGCAGAGTCTGCAAGAAAAAAGAAACCAAATTCCAAAGGGGATTTTAGCATGACAATGACAGAGTCAATATTTAAGCCTCGGTTTAGAATCTTTTTTATTGTTGTTGGTGGTAGTTTTCTGTTATTGTTGTTGTTATTTTCTGTAATCATTATTTCAAAATAGTCCAGGTTCTGTAATTATAGAATATGATTTGACTTGATTTGCCTCTTTATTCAATACATATGAATTGATAAACACAGGCTGAGAAAACAACTTAAGTGTATTTGTTTCATTTCTTCTGGCTACTGAGTGTTTCTAAGATGCGAAGTGTTATCCTAAGCATCTCCCCAGATCGTTTTTGTTGCAAAGCAGATACAGTTACAAAGAACAGCTGTGAAACACCCCTGTGAAACGGCACAGATTAATTGCCCTCACTTTGGAGAAAGTGGACAGTGTCAGGATATGGTTCAAGATTTTTGGCATGAGGAGCAACCACCCTCTATAGAGAAAATGAACCTTTATAGAGAAAGTATGAATCAATAGTATATATTCTTAGCTTAATATTTCAGACACTTTAAAAAGATCATCTTAGTGTTTTCTTTTGCTAAAACAGAACTGTGAGCCTGAGGGGAGCTCTCTCTTGGGAGCTGCACTCCACAGTGTCCTTGCAAAGAGGACAGGACCTGCGGCAGGTCCAAACAGAGCAAAATTCTTGTTACTCCAGCACCATCCGTGCCGCTGGAGAAGGGTTTGCTTGTCACATATGCTCTCCAAGTGTGAAGTCATTCAAATGAAATGAAAGACAGTCTGGTGTAGCTCATTCATTAATTTTCACAGCAGTTGGTGCCCTGCTGGCATTTCAAATAAACGTAAGGAAAAGTTCAAGAGATTTAGTTTCATTTCAAATCACATCTACTTCTATGATTTTCAAGAAATGTTACAAATAGATTAAATTACATTAGTAAAACCTAATTGCAGAGCAAAAGAGAGGAATATTAAATGCTAAAGTACTAAACCTGCTTTCAAAGCAACATAATTTTGCCAGTTGACTCATGTGCTCCATGAAGGATGGCACATGAATGGCTGCAGCGCTGCCTGGGCGTCACTCTAACAGGGCTTTAGTCCCAAAAGGCACTGGCTGCTCAAGTGTTAAATGACAAAATGAAAGGAAGTATTTTAGCCCTGTTCATTTCACAGCTCCAGGCCCTTCCAACCTTCTCTACAATTAGATCTAAGGTCTAAATAAAACTCCCTGGGACTGGAGCTCTTGTGCTTCTCATAAAGCCTTTATGGCTTCTGAAAAATTCTGCAAACCCTGAGGAACATGTCAAGATCTCCTGACAGGGCAGGGCTTCCTCAAGATTGCCTTTGGCCATTCGCTTTCAAAACTCCCAATCCCTTCCTTGTATTAAGCTATCCTGGTCTGACCATTAAACAGCAAACTCACTGTTAAAAGGGGTGATGGTACCTGCAATTCTGGCTCCAGGCTGTAATTTCTGCAGTGTCTGCACAGCCCCCCTCTTTATTGTACATTGCCACCTCAAGCATAAGAGGCTCAGAACCGGCATCTGTTTAAAAAAAAAAAAGAAAAAAGTAATTAGTTGTTGGTCAGCCCATAGAATTAAAACACCTTGAAAAGCATGGAATATCTATGGAATATCTAGCACACTTTATTTCTTGCTTCCTTCCTGTCTCATGGGACAGGCACTGTGTGAAATGCTTCACCTTCGAGGCAAAAACAGCACCACTTGAAAACTCAATAATAAAAAAGGTGGTGACTCTGGGGAAACTGTAGCCAGGCTTTACCTAACTGGAAATCAGGGTGTTATTTAGGAAGCTGGACCAGAGCTGACAGAGGACTGAGGTGCAATGGGCACTAAGGAGGTGAGAATCAGCCCACCTGATTTAGATACCAGCAGCGCTGGTGGCTACATTTAAGCTATTCCCCTGTATGTAATGGAGAGAAACAGGTTCATCTGTGCTGCAATTTATCTTTCCCTCATAAAGACACCAGAATTGCCTATTTTTCTCCATTTCCTACTTTTTTATTGCTTGTAATCTAGATATTATCTAAAGCTAGATAGGCTGAATCTGGCTCGCTGGTATATGGATATAACTGAGAACCCTGAACAAGACACTGGTGCTCTCAAGAGACTGAATTGCAGGGATATTTATGAGGCAGGGAGAAAAACATGAAATTCATCAGCCTTCCAAAAAAGAGTTTACCTCAGGGCTGGACCTGGGTTTCAGTGACAGTCAGGTTATATGTGAGCTGATAAACAGACAAATTCTTATAGGAATAAGACATTTCATTGAAGTTTTTCTGGCCTTATTTTTCTCTAAGCAAGCTTGACTTCATGCTGAAACAGCAGCAAGAGCTGCAGAGTCTCTGTGATCAGTTGAATTCAAAGCAGAGTTGGATGGAGAAGCAATAAACACCCCGTGCTACTTCAGAAACATTTCATGCCACGGGAGCAGGAGAAAACACCCATAAGGACGCCGTTTTATGGCTGTTATATTCAAAGCGAGGGAAAACACTCTCAGTACATTTCTGAATTTTGTAGGCACAGAAGGGATTCTCTGGTTTGTTTTCAAAGGGGAGATGGCATAAACAGAATCGGGACCGGCTTAAACGACAGGATTCAAGAGGGGTGCATTGCATAGTAGTGAATGAGGGGACTAAGGAGTAAAGCTAGGAAAAAGAAGGATAAAAGCACAGCTTGGAAGACTACAGTTACATGAAAATATTGGCCTCCATTCTTGTAGAAGTTGGTCCTGATATTGCCTTAAATCTGTGGAAATCACGTAAGCTGCTCTTTCCCTTTCTCTAAGCCATAGAGCACCTCAGCCGTGCTTAATTCCTCAGCAAGACACTGAGATGGGCCCTGCTCCTTTCTGTCTTCTGACATAAAAGCCTTGAAGAAATCAGTCTGTAGCACATGACATTTTGCTACTTATGGGCTCCAGAGGAGAAGAGCAAGCAACAGGAAGGGCAAAAAACACGAGAAAGTGTTGCCTGCAAAATGTCCTGGACTTGTCTGTGTTTAGAGCCAACAGCGCACGTCCAAGTTTCTGGAATGGCTCAGAAAAAGCAAAGCTGGGAGGTAACCAGTTTTGGGGTCATCTTCAGAGGGTCACACTCTGAAGGCAATGTCTGCAGCACATCTAAGTTCATCCCTAATAGAGCACATGTTTTTTTCCTAAAGATCTTTTCTGCCCCAGCAGAAATAGATAAGTCCCACCAGGGTCAGCAGTATCAGACCAGCAGAGCAAGCTGCAAGCAGAGCTTCCTGCAATTCCCACAGGGCTAACAAAGTTGGTTATTTCTCTGCCTTCTCCTGGGTCTATAAAGATGCTTTACATGAAATCTCCCTATTTCTTCACCATGAGCATTTATCTTGGTAAATCTCACTCATCTATCTCACTCATGGCTTCACCAGTCCTCATCTGACATTCATAAATTACCAAAGCATTGAAGCTGAAGCACCAAAAGAGCTCTCTGTGGAGACTCTTAATGAAAGTTTTTGTAAATTTATGGCTTGAATGTTAACATGTAGCTGAAAGCATGCAGCAGTGTGCCCATTGACTCTGCAAAGGGCAGTAATAATTAACAGTTTGCTTAAGGCCAATAAAGGCTAGTTCTTTCCTTCTCTTACCTCCTTCAGATCTTTGAACTTGGTCCGTCGAGTGTTCAGAAGTTCAGGATGACAGAATTATTTTGCACCCTCAAGCAAAATGCACTCTACCAATTCAGAACTAATCATATCCACAACGTTTTGGCAGCATATCTGTGATTGCTCTGATTGAGTGCAAACACTGCAGCTACAAATTAAAACAGAATCCTGGTGCAGAATCCTGGGGACACTGGACCTGGGAGGCAGGAGCAAGCAGGGCAGTGAAATCAACCCATCCTGCAAATTCAACAGCCTTCCCACAGACGCCACTGGGGCAGAGCCTGGACGTCTCACAAGTCCAGATAATAAGTACAGCTGAACTTGGAGCAGTATCTTATGCTTGAATTCAGCTACATTAGCACAATCCAAGCCCCCAGACTATAGCATAGTATATAAAATATAAAAACAACCATGCAGCGGAATGAGGGGATGCTTGGAATGCAAAAGAATTAATTTCTGCATCTGTAATGAGGCAACATGAGTGCCACCTTTCAAGTAAACAGAATGTATAAAGCACAAAAGGGCCAGAATGAAATTCTTATTGCCTCAAGCTGCTATCTCATCAGTGTGAGCAAGCCAAGCAAAGTCATGCTAAATGAAAGCTTCGAATGAAGATCCCCGATTGCTATCTGACATTCCGCACTGCTGTTAAAGGTCTCCTCAGTGCTCTCCATATTTTCCAAATTAAGCACTAGGAATGTTTTGCAGATACTGTTGGTAGGGTTATGAAATAATAAGTGGATAAGAAATGGATAAACATCAGACTAAACGTTACCTGGAAATATAATGTCTGATGCAATACACGCATAAGGTATTAAATTCATTACATGCATAATGCAGAGACAAAGCATTGCTGTCAGTAACTTGGTCCCACATCAGAAAAGAGACCTAGGAATTATTATATTCACAGATATAGAGACACAGAGTAAGACACAAGAATTTCACCTGCCAGAAGCTTTTCAAGAGCAGTACAAAAATTTCGGAGAGTGACAAATTACCAGAGGGATCAGCAGTTTCTTTAATTGCAATTGTCTATGAACAAGTCATGTATTTTGGCAAGTGCTTTCATCTCTACCAGTGAACATGATAAAAGCAGTAGTAATAGCATAATCTCAGGAGATGCTGTGTTGTTCAGAGTATTTCAGAAATGTTTAAGAAGTTTAAAAAGCTTTTCCTCAGAAGATGGTGAATTTGCTGAGACCTAAGCATTTTGTGGAACTGTACTGATTTTGATGACATTTCCAGCAATAAATTGGGAAGAAGATGGAGTTTCTGAGGCAGTCACAGCACCTACAGCAATAGACTTCCCTGTTATTGTCCAGCTGCTTCACGTATTGCAAAGCTTAGTGGGGCAACACACACAAATACCTTTGAAAAGCTGCACCCAAGACCTCACGTTCCGTTAATCAGAGAGTTTATGATACAGACTTCATATTCTGCACAGTGTGCAGAGTCTCTGGGGAAAGCAAGGTTTTATAGTGTACAATGCCTTTTTTTTCCCTGGGCAATGCCAATAATTAAGAAGTTAAAAAGGAGAATGCTTTTCTCTTTGAGAGAGATGGATTTCTGCTTGTATCTGAAAGTTAAGAATCACATCTATTGGTTGCAACCCGTCTCACACAACCACTTAGGAATACTGGGCATCAACTTCCACAACTTCAGAAAAACTGGAGTTTTTTCGTTGTTATTGTTTTGCTGAAGAAAATGACCTTTTTTTCACCTGTAATAGAAAGGACTAGGCCACACTGTAAGAAATTTCACCACATAATGTGATGGTTGAAAGATCACAGAATTTTGCATTTTAGCATATGAAGATTAACATCTAATGTAGGCAGAAGAGAGATAGATATTATTTGTAATGCTTTTTCTCCATTTCAGATTATTCTTCTGCACTGCATCCTACTAATCAGAAATTAAGCAGAAAATTTATAGCTAGAACTCTTCATGGAAAAGGCTTTTGAAAAAAGCTTCTTTCCCTACGAATTTTGAAGGGACCTTCTAGACAGCTATCGGCAGATCCACGTGGTTATCGGGGCACAATTATAATATGAGGAATAGTGACGCAAATGGAAAACAAAAATATATGTAGTGTGAGAATAAGCATAGAAGTCTGGTTGTAAAGGTGCATCAAAGGTCCTTGGCAGCAGGTCTTTACCTGAAGAGCAAGGGAAGATTTGTGAGTCCTAACGACGATGAGCGGAAGGCTGTTGGTGGAGAGGATCTCTGCAGGAGGAGCAGGGACCTCCTGCAGCTCTGACTACTGCTGCCGGCACTGCGAGGAACAACAGCTCAACCTCTGCGTGGCTTCGTGCAGAGCTAATGTCCCACAGGCTGGTACATAATAACGCCACTCCTCTCATCAGGACCTTGCAATGTGCTATTTTTATCATGATGCTCATCTTACAGGTGGCAGCATAGAGGCACTGAAAGGTGAAATGATTTGCCAGGGACATCCTCAGTAGGAAAATCTCCCCAAATCCCAGACCACTGCTTTGAACTCTCAGAAAATTCAGCACAGTGGGTGGCACAACACAAGCGTTATTCCAAAACCAAGCTGGATTCACCATTACCCATCAGATCTCTGCAAAACAGAAATCCCTGCACCTGTTTACAGAATTATGGCTCCCTGTGACTCACATAATCTCCTTTAAAGAATAAAGTGAGATCTTCAATAGTTCAGATTACTATTTTTGTCACTTTCTTCTTCTTTTGCCACAGAAGAAGCAGTAAATGGGGACTTGATATTTCCCTGCTCACACCTTTTCCTCTTTTCTATTTTGCCAAGATTCAAGAAGCTACAAGCAAAAAAAAAGCACAATATATTTTCTCTTCTCTTTCTTAGAAAAAGTCTGAAAATGCACCTATTAGACATTTGCAGGGTTCACAAAATCAGCAGAAATCAACCATATCACATCTTCTCTTAATCGCAGGCACTCTGAAAGGGTAAAGTAGAAGCAAGTTGCCCTCAAAAACGGCAAGAAAATACATTCAATGCTAATTTACCAAAGAAATTTAAAGTTCATGGATTCAAAAAAACTTTTTATTTTTTTTCCACGTGTCCCCAAGACACTTTTGACCTGAAACAATTGCACATTTGAGGTCAGCAATTGTAAAAAGGTTAACATACCGAATTAAACTGCAAACCAAAATATGTCCCTGGCTTCAGACAGGAAGACAACGCATCTACAAGCCACATCCCAAAAAGGGAGAGGAGAAACCGAAAGGAGAGACAGAGGCTGGTGGCAGGGGAAGAACACCAAGACCAAGTTTTGGCCAGCACAAGGACAGATGAGCTGAATTAGCAGAACAGTAGAGCAGTTATCTGAAGAGAGGGGCCTCTTGCCATATGACATGGGTAGAGAGGAGATGGTTCTTGCTGTTCAAGTATAACATGGCAGAAGGTGATGGGCCAGCACAAATGGGCAAGGTTTTGCAGCGCCACCAAGTTACTTTACAAGGTACAGAATTACCCAACCTTGCTTTGCCATAAATATAAGTCCTGCTCCCATTTTCAGCTGCTTCAGGAGCATCACCTCCCCAATCCTGGCGTGACCTACACCTGCCATCTCTTTAGCTCCCTCCCTGCACAGTTCACCCAGGATCTGCACACAAACACGTAGCCCCCTCACACCTTAGCTCCCACCTACATTTCCCCGTCACTCTTGTCTCCAGTGCAGTCACAGCGTCACTATCCTCCAACAGCTCCATGCTCGCCTGGTTGTGCAGAGATGTGTCATGGGTGGTTTAAACCAATTTGGTAGCCCACCAGCCACACCTATGGTATCTTCTCAGCTTCCCCTCCAAAGAGGCATTGCTCCTCTGTGCGATGATTGCTTTTTTTTTTCCAGTTTGTAAGAATTAAATATTTTTCTAGAAATATAAAAAGATTATAGAAACACAGAAAGATTTCATCCCTTTGACAAGCAGCACTTCAAAACTCCTTAGCTGACAGATGCTGGTCACAGAGGCATCTTCAAGGTGACATTACACCAAATTGGAGCACATGCACTTTACATTGCCTCTTAAATAAACCATGCAGCAGAGCAGCAGTTGCTCCTCAGAAGTACATGTAAAAACGCAGAGAAAGCTCAAGTCAGGAGATGAAGGCAACATGTTAAAATTTCATTGTGAATTTTCTTTTCCAAAGGACAGCTAGAATCTTCTCTCTCTCATTCTTCGTGGTATGCAAGAAAGCCTTCCATAATCATACAGATCAGCATGGCTTATATTTATTGCTTAATTATGAAAGAGTAATAATGAAAATGAAAAATGGCAGTATAGATTTTCAGTCATATAATTTCAGTGTTCCACTTTGCTAAAATGATGTAAAATACCTATCCTTATTAGCCAGGAATGTGCTGAAACAGCATTAAAGGAGGACAAAACTCACAGCCAGTAAGCAAAAATGCTATGGACACATTTTGCAGTTTGCTTCACTGCAGATAAGATACCAAAAATACACACTTTTATCTCCATAACATTAGACAGTGTACAAGTATCCCAGGTCAGCACTTCTTTATATAACATCCATCTTAAAATAGTGTTTGAGATATCTGACTAAAAGCAAAAAGAGAAGGAAAAAGGAAAAAGGTGCATTCTTTTCCTTGTTGTTTGATATTCTACATATTCATTTGCGATATAAAGATTTAATTTCACTGCCTTCAGAGTTTTATGAATATGATTTACATGAACTGAGGACTAAAGCATTTCTTGTCACTAGGTAAAGACCACAGCATCTGAGACGCTGCAGTCATTTGCTAATCTGAGCATCAGACAACACTGTTTAAATTACTGCAAGCAGTGGCATTTTAATGGAGACAGTGACATATATAAAAATCTTATTAAAACAACTAATGTTAAAGTAGTATTAGGGTTGTGTTTAATTAACTCGCTTGAAAGCTAGGATGTTGATTGCATTGGAGATCTGGGGTGGCTGAAGATGGAAGAAGCAGAGATGGTGGGATAAGAGAAAGAGTAAAAAGGAGGAGCAGAAGGGAGATAGGAAAGAGGTGCATAGGGTTGCACCACTATATGGCCACTGGCTTGAGAGGTGCTTGCTCTGGAAAGGCTATCAAATAGACACTGGAACCAAAATTTCCACTGATTTAGCATCAAACAGCCAGGGAAGTAGCTACTCGGAGACCCTGGATATCACAGTGCATGAAGTTGAGGCAGCTGAAATTTTTAGAAGCAGGGAGTAAAATAGTTTCACAAATCTTTTTATTACTGCTGCTGTGATGGCAGGTGCTCTCCCCAGCAGTCAGCTCTCCTACACATTATCTTTTCATTTATTCCAAGTACATCCATGTTCTGTCAGTGTCGCTGTCTACGCACAAGAAAATATCTGCAAGAAAGCCCTCTGTTTCTGACATACCTTCCCATGGATCCCATTCACACAGAGAGGTTTTTCTGAATGCTCTTGGACCTGTCAGCTGCTAGATTTTAAGAGGAAATCTATATATGGGATTTATGAATTTGTAGGGTAAGATGGCAAAAATTCCCAAATCATTCAGTCTAGACAGTAAACTGTTACATAAAGTGATATTTATTGTATTGTAGGTACAAAGATATATTTGACTATAGCTTTTTAGGAAGTATCTTAACAAAGTATCTTTCATTACTTCTATACTATTCTTCATATCACCACAAATAATGACCTTTAATGTACGATTTTTGAGACTCATCACTAGGTCATCAGCACACATAGTCTGAATGGCTGGGAAACTTACGGTTCACATTTGTTCCTTTAATCATTTTTTAGCCCTAATTTAGCAGTAGGAATTGTTTATCAATATTTTATACTCAGAAAGACCACATGGAAAAGAGGAAGAGACCTGAGCAGACGGTCACTGCAAATAGTACACTGAAGTGGGAGGTGCACAGATGCACCTCTTGCTATACCACCCAACACACACTTTCACAAAAGTGAAATACATTTATATTCAATATATCTATTCAACATATTCTATATGAGACTGCTTGGCAGAAGATGGTCCAAGTTAAAATTTTATGTAATTTAATTTTTCCTTCTATATTCTCCTACTACCTAAAAAGCAAAGGCATAAACCCCACTGTATCATGTTATGCAAAGACACACTTGGATTTGATGCATTAATCTGGTTGGGAGTATTGTGGCCTTATCCCTACATAACTGAGATCAGAAAAGTCCCAACAGCTTAAAAAATGCAAACAAAAAGTAAAAAAGCCTTAGAGATGAATAAGAAACAATCTCTTGGAGAAGCAGCACTTCCAGAAATCACTTTAGTTTAAAACATCATAAATTTTTATCAGCAGCTCAAGGGAAAACAATGATGATGAAGGTGGAATAGAAACGAGAGCTCCTTCCTCGGACATTCTCTCTCGCTGTCAAGGAGGGTTGGAGGCAGGGATCACCATATAGGGACTTTTTTTTTTCCCCAGTAAGATACAGCCACTTCCTACTGTGCTTTAATCTCCTGCACAAGAGCACTTAATGGACCTAAAGAAGAATAATTGTGTTTAAGGATGCCAGTGCGAATAGCGAGGTTAGGTGATCTCAGAGCACTCCTTCACCTTGTATCACTGCAGCCAGAAATAAGTGTAGCCCAAGGGAGACTTTAACCCATCCAGGATTCCCTGGTGTCACGAGCATTCAGTGCCAGTTCCAAGTCTCTCTGGGCATTTTTCCCTGTTGCTGCTCTCCAGGCTCCCAGCTCTCAAGCTTAGGACGTCAGGGCACGGCGCTGCTGGTGCCTTTGGCCGCTGTGCGCTCTGCTCGCAGCGGAGGCACCAGCCCTTCACATCTCTCCTTTGTTTTCCAGTTACGCACAGCTACAAGGAATCAGTGTGATGTCCAGTCGTGCCATGCAGAGAGTCCAAAGTGCCCCAAGAGAAGTCCTCAAAGTCAAGAGTACACTAATTCTCAGATTATTCCCTCTCTGTATATAACTACATGCCTTGTGAATGATTTTATTCTCCAGGGCTGTCAATCTAGCTTCTTCGGCGACCATTAAATTTATTGCAGTAATTTAAAGAAAAAAAATAATGTGATTTCAAAGTCATCTCTGAGATGACTATTGCAAGAAGAGGGAAAAGTCAGCTCGAGGCACCAAGGACACCCCTGTCCTGTGCCTACTCACTCAATTACAGCTTTTATACCCTGCTGCCCTTACACTAAAGTCAGGATTTTGCATCAAGGTGCTGCCAAGACACTGATGAGAGGGCAAAAGCAGGTACTAAAAGCAGAAGAAACTTTTCCAAGGCCCTTTGGATAGTCAATGACTGAATCAGGAATAAAATCAACCCTCTGTCTTGCATGCTAGAACTGCATGGTCCTGGTGCCTCTGGGGTGATTTTTTTCTAGCCTTATGTTTAGTTCAAATTTCCAATACAGCTTATAGAGATGGACTATTTAATCTATTTTCATCACAGCTTTTAAAATATTTTACCACTGTTATGCCTGAAATAGAGATTTTTTTTGCCTTTTTTTTTTTAAACAAATGCTAGTAAGTGGAAATAGCAAAATTCATGGCAGAGAACATACTCCTTCCCTAAAATTGAAAATATTTCTGGATTTCTGAGAGAAGACATCATATTTTCTTTCTTCACTTGAAGCTGAGCATATTAAAGCATGAAATGTCATAAGAAACTAGGTCTATTTATGTTTCTCCAGATCTCCTGCAAGCGCAAAATGTGTATCATGCTTTAAGTACATGAAGTATGAATTTACTGTGAATTTTCCAAGCGAAGTAAACAGCAGCAGAATTTATTAACATACAGGCCAAGTCCTTAGTCCGTGCTAACAATGACTCCTATTCACTGATAAAAATATCATTGTCCCTGATCTGTAGCCAGGCATCCAGTCCCTACATTCCTGTTCCAGGTAGAGTTTTTGTGCATGAAACACATCCTTTTAGATGCTTCAAAAGCATTACACATAATTAATGCTGTTTCTCCCTTAGTACCTGCATAAATATTATATGGAAAGGATACTCTGTATTTAATGAAGACATTTGGTCACACAGTACATTGTATATTTTACATACACAAACAGAAGAAATTCTATGATACAATGGGTTAATAGCAGTTAATTTATTTTGAAGAATTGGAAACCTGTTAAAATATCATTTTTTTTAAGATTTCTTTTATTTCACCAAAAAAATACAATATATGTCACCATCCAAGGACAATTCTGCACTAATAATGAAATTAAAGATTTTTATCTGAGCATCATTGCTGCACTAATTCCTGAATAGTAGTTGTTATAATAAACAATTTAGAAGTGAGATATAAAGCAATATAAGAGCTTCTCTAAGCTTTATCTCAATTCCACTTCCCTTCTATACTGATATCTTTGGATACATTTGTGATTTCAGGCAGAACTCATAACAGAATCCATTTCAAATCAAACTGAGGAATCCTAAACTAATTTATCTGAGCTGTAGGCACACATTCTCACTTGCAGTTTAATGATTAATTGAGTTTAGGGTTATTTGTAGTGACTGCAGGGTGAGAAATCATTTCAGGACTACACTACCCATAAACTGCAAATTAAAAATAAAACTTTCCTGCAAGCTGAGAAAGTTGTACAGAACTGCATGGCGCAGTTAAATAAGGTTCTGTCTAAACTTTCAAGTAGGACTAGATAGGGAGAGAGAAAGTGATGCCTGCATGATGTTTTCTGTGGGGATAACTTGGAGAGGTCCTGTGAACTACACACCAGTTTTTGGTCGGAGTGCATAACAAATACATTCATATTAGCATATTAGGGTGACTCAGGAGGACTTTTAAAGAGATTTTGGCAGTCATCTGCTTTTATTGCTCATTGGTTCATGTCACAGGATGCTCGGTATTTCTTCTGGATGAGACGAAGCCAGAAGACGTTCTTCAAGAGTGCTCAGTGTGCTAAAACCACCAGATGACATTCAATCCACAGAGCTAGACTACAGCTACTAAAAGAAAAGTCTTCTTCCCTTCTCCCTCCTTTCTTTCCTGCCTTTTCTCCCCCCCCAAGAAAGTGTATAGTTTGGGCATTAAGCCCAAGCACTTTTTAGCTTTACAGATCCCCTTGGGCTGAGCAGCAGGCCTCGCTAAAGTAGGCAAAAAAGATGTGCACTTTTTGACTTAAATATCAACTGACAGGGGATGACTTAGTGCATGCAGGACATCTTTGCAATGAGAAACAGAGTGCACCAGGGCACAGCTTGAAGATTTGTGTCAAAACCTCAATCCCAACAAAAACACAGAGCTAGAGATACCCTTTTTCTCTTTTCAAGTGTCAGAGTTATTGCAAATATAGAACTGCTTGGAATGCATATTTTCCTTTTATCCCTCTTTGGATTCTAAACTCAGTATCTATTATATACTTGATTCTTCCCTTTTAATAGTTTCACAGATCCTCAACCCCATAAAAATTATCAACTACATCTCCCACTCATTGCAGAAAAAAGGTGTATGAAACCAGTAATGATCAGTCATATTTGGTAGGAAATAATTATACTATTATAGAGGACAGCAGGAAGGGATTGCAATGGATGGTAAGAACTACTGAATGGAGCTTTCTCTGCACAAAGCAACAATAGAATTAAAAAAACTTTGCATTGACAGTGTCTTTCACTTCAGTCATGAGTTAAAAAACACTTCACAGGTTCTGTTTCTCCTTGTAGAACGGACTGGTTTGGTGACTGCTATCAAAGTCTTGAAAGGTTAGAAGTCTTTTTCATAAATGAATTCCTAAAATTTAGCTTTTTTCTCCTCACATGCCCCACGCTGTTTCTTTTCTTTTCCATTCTTTTCCACTTGGGCACATAGTCACCATGTCTCGTTGCTTTGAAGGGAACCTTTCTGGCTCTGTTCACATTTGTTGCACTGCCTCTAGCTGTTCTCTCCACCACCAGAACGCGTAAAGGAGACACGACCAATCTATGTGATAGAACCCATGGAGATTCCATTCACTCCCACAACACCAACAAGAATTTACACTATAGGCGCATGAACACCAAACCTGTGCAATGGTTGCAGGCTGTGCCAGCCATCCCACTGCTCGATTCTGTCAGAAATTCATTTTCAGGGATTTCCCCGCAGGGTCATGAGAAGCCAGGCACATCCCCTCCCTTGGTGTAGATCATCTCTAACAGAGGTCACACAACCCAATATAGGCCAGGAAAGACCATGGCAGATCCTTTACATTTTTACCCTTGAAGGCACTCTCAGTCTTGGGGGCACAAACCAAAACACCAAAGTTTAACAATCCTCTCATCTCATTTTTAATTTCTGCATCTATTTCCCAAGAGACCTAATTAAAGCTAAAAGGGCAAAAGCAAAAGAAGATGTTTTGAAAACATTCAGAGGTGGGAAGAGTTTTGGAATAGCAATCAAAGAGTTTAGATGTATAATGAATTGTCAGACTGCTACAATTAAAAAAGGTGAAAGATTTGTTTCCCTTATGTAGATGAATTTCTTTAAATTGCTTTTCCATGACTTTTGCTTTAGTGTTACAATAAAAAAGCATAAAAGCCGTTCAACTATTCAGTAGATACATAATCAAAATGAAAGTACTCCAAGTACAAGTTTTTATGCAAACGAGACTAGCAGAAACATCTTCAACGGAGTAATTCGCACACAGGCTATATTCTCTTCTCAGGTTGATCTTACCAAATTTGAAGCATCTCTCACTCCTCACTGTCGAGCAGTCAGGATAAGGTAATGTACTATTGCTAAAGCTAAAACAAATATAATCTTTAAGGTCTCTGCAAGTCAAAGAGTTGGATTTAATGGAAGCTGGAGTTCTTAAATATATTTATGGCTCTGGGAAGAAACGACTCAGGTTATAAAGGGAGCCTGTGGCTGAACAGGGAATTAAAGTCAGCATCCCACTGGGCCTAACCACTCTGTTTCTAGTCACCAAAACAGCCTGTCACTTTCTGGAGCGGGTTTGAAGTTATTTTCCATGGAACATAAAATAGACACCGTGAGTTATCTCTTTTCATCTTTCAGATCACCTCCTCTGTGCAGCATAAGCCCCAGTTCCTACCTGCTCACAAGCTGACTGAACCTTTACCCCCCAACTTTCTGCTCATCTAATGAGTTTTAGGTCATTTATCTCAATTTGTGTTTTATTGACAAATAAGCCAACCCACTACGCTTCTCATCTCTCACAGCTACAGGCACAGCACACTCAGCCTGCAGAAAGAGTTTTTATCATTTAGTTACTATGTTCTTCATGTCTTTACTGCCTCTCAACACAGCAGGCCTGCATACAGCTACACGCATCTGAGCTGGATACTGCATAAACAAATATGAAACTACTGACCTTAAACTACAATTAGTCCAGAGTACAGCAGTCTAGTTGTGTAATGAAGTAGGTGACTAAAAGCTCTCACCTACTTACCATGGGTCAGTGGTGTTTTTATCAAGCTTTCAGTCTTCATTTTTTAAAAGCAACCTGCTGCCAATTACCAGAGGGGCAGATCTGCACCACACAGGTCTGCTGGACTGCCGGCGTCCAGAGCAAACTTCCCTGAGCTTATTCCTGCGGGAGCAGCATCTTCAAAGCAAAGGGCAGAAGCCGGTAACCCTCAGTAAGGACAACGTGAAACAAAGCAAGCAGAACACAGAGGAGAAAAGAAAAGAAAATGGAAAGAGCATCTCTAAGCAGCTAGCGGAAAAATTCACAGTCTCTCTCTCCCTGACTTGAACAAAACTTTAGTTTTGCACATGAGCAGCCACGGAGTTTATGGTTTCACTTTGAAACTGAAATAGCTGAGGCTGATTGCAAGTCTTCTATTTCAGGCTCCTGCTGAAGTATAATTTGACGTAAATGTTCAGATAACTAAGAGCATGCCAGTGAAAATAATATCCCGTACTTTAAGCTCTGCCACCGCTCTTCCCCTTCTGAAAGCATCCAAGGCAGTAACGAAGCTACTGCTACTGATTGCTATAACTCAAGCTTGATTCTCACACTGAGGTTGCTAAGAAGGAACTTGCCAGGATGTGAATATAAACATAGAAACAGTGCATGAAATAAGCCATCAAATAATACATCTGATTAGGAAATGAACTGGTTTAGGAAGAAGAAAGGAGATTTTCAGCTTCTGCCATGTGAGCAGAACAGGTCCATAGGCTGTAAAGAGCAGAAAGCAGAGCACACATTTATTGGTGCTATTTTGAGATTGCACCTGATGTTTCTGCAAAAACCTGAAGGAGAATTGACAGTATGAAGTTCTCTATATGTACAGACTCCAGCAAACAAAACAAACAGATAAGAATGGCCCATAAAAATGATTTTTCTTTTCCCTTTGTCCTTGTGGAAATCTTCCTGTGTTTGTTCATATTGTCTTTACAAAGGTGCAGATTCCTATTTTTATCTGAACAGACCCCTCCTCAGTGGCTGCCGTAAATGAATAACCACAGTGAAATAAAGCCATGCCTTGCTGCAACAACAGTCAAATAAACATGGACCCAAATGTTACATCATTACCCTAACACCGAAAAGCAAGAAGGCACATATTTAAATCTAAGCCAGGGTTAGATGAACATTTTCCCCACCAGCACTTGCATAAGCCACTTTCTAATAAGCTATTTTTTAACTCTTGAGCTTGCTCAGCACCCAGAACTTCCTACAGGCAGCAAGGCTCTAAGGGGGGCCCCTGAGGATCCACTGGTCAGGATGAGGCCAAGGGCCCTGATCCAGGGCAGACGGCACCCAAAAATCATTGTCCTTCACGTGGCGCTCGGTGCCAGCCCGAGCTGCGAGATGAGCCTGGACCCGCACTGGAGTGAGGGATCATCCCAGCGGAGCCCGTAGGAGCAGACACTGATCCCCCAAGGAAGGGGAGATGCTGGTGGATACTTAGAGGAATAAAAGATTTGAACCCCAACTAGTTAATCACTCACAGAGATCGGACAAAATAGTTTTCATGTATATATCTTGTTCACTACAGTGAATGCTGGATGAAGCCATGTATTCGTTTAGCAGGTGTATATGTAACTAGAGCAAAAGCAGCAACTCCTTCTGCACTCTCAAGTTTTCCTCATCTTCCTGCAAATTTCTATCATCCCTGTAACTGGTCATGCTGTGTCAGTCCTTTAAATTGCCTGTGGCTGCAGTATGAAATTCACAGTCTTGGCCCCTTGTCCTGACTTATGGGCATGAATTTCATGGTAAAGATCAGCCACCAATAAAAATTATATATTTTTTTGTTGTTCCAAATATAGGGCAATATTCCTAGGAAAATTCCATGAAGATGAATATCCAAAATATGAAATATGTAGCCATAGTCTGAAAAACTTAAGTTGCTGAAAAGAATTTCTTCCTTCCATGAAATCTGTGTGAATCAAAAGGTGCATATGAAAAAGCATTTTGATTTGGTAGAAGATAAATTAATATTTTAGAAGCCAAGGACTCACCAGGAAAATCACTGGAGGAAAAAAAAATATATCACAGAAAAGAATGGTGAGAGACTGGTTCTATCTTTGTCAGTATTTTCTCTGATGGATAGAAAATTCTGTGAGAAATTAGAGGTGCCTGTTGTATCCAACCTGTTTCTTATCCTTACAAAGAGGAGGTGGGCACGGGGCACACTGTAAGTGCTCCCCAGGCAATATCAACAACTGCCTGGTTCCCACCTTTGCACTGCTCAGGATGGAGACATGGACCCATTCTAACGACATGAAGTCTTTTATGTGTGAGCAAGACTGATAAACATTAATTAAACACAGCTTTAAAAATCCTTATACACCGCACACAACAGTGGAGTGGTATTTTTATCATAACTGCTTCACAAACACTCACATAAAATAAGCCTAAAAGATGACTGTGTCCTCTACTATAGCACTTATCTTCATGAACTGACGGGCGCTTACAGGTCCTCTCCGAACATCCACAGCTCTTGGCTCAATTTAAAACCATACTATGTGAACAGGCAGTAAGCAGTATTTATTCTCATGTTTACCGAACCTGTCATCTTGCAAAAATCCCATTCACAAACATCGTAGATATCAGTTACACCTATGATCCTGGTTGGACAACAGAGCCTTCTCATGGGATCGCTTCATCTGCGCGAGCTCTGCTGCGGGTCTGACGCTCGTGTATGAAGAGCAGACTGCATAGCCACCTGGCTAAGCGGAGTAAAACCATCATCATTGTATAGCTGCTTATTTTCCTTAACAGCGTGCTAGCAGTGTAAGGATAATTATGGCACAGCTTCCCACTGGATGATGGCTGCACAGCTGCACGAAAGCTCATCTGTGTACTTGGGCTGGGTACTTTTGAGGCACCGAGTTAACCTCGCTTGCTGAAGGGTTTTTGCTATGAAGACTGTTTATCATTCCTTTGTTTGGTGGTTCTCCATTGACTTCCCAACTCCTGCTTTATAGCTGCAGGGCAAAACAGTCCAAACTGGGGCCATAGTTGCTCTGACAGGGGCCATCTCCAGCCCTGAGGCTGGCTGGGGAACGGCGCACGGGCCAGCACACTGTCCCACTGCTGGGAGGCTCAGGAGTTGCACTAATGAATATCATCAAGTATATCATGAATGAACAGAGCCAAACATATAATTACTTGATATGCTAACACCCTAATTCGAGATCATCCAAAAATCACAGTGTTGCAAGGAACCCTTTACAAAGCTGACAAAAGCCAGTCTACCAGAAAAGGGAGTCTTTCTGAATTAATTTTTCCCCTTGTGCTTTGTAAGCCCTTGTGCTCAGGGAAATGAAATCAGCTCTTAGCTAGACAGGCTCCCTGATCCAGCCCATGCAGCACATAAGTCTGGGGGAGGTCTCCATGATGGACCACACATCACGGGGTGTTTTCCATTTTCCTGGTTTTCCTTTGGGAAAGCTGTTGCTTGCCAGGTATGTCTACCATAACAGTGTTAATGGGAGCAACGGTCCTCTACCAGTGACTATTTCATCCCTCTCATATGCATAACTGATGTGCTTTGAGGCATACATTACATTAAAAGCCATAATAATTATCATTCTAACATTTTATAATTATATTATACATTAATGATAACATACTTTAATGTAATCACCATAATGACACTGCATGTGGGTGGCACTGCCGTTAATACATTTACATTTTTCAGTCATGAAATTTATGATCTAAAGTTCAGCAACTCCTCTTCAATGCCATAATTGACCAATTTTTTAATTTTTCTTTAAACACATCTGTCAGATACTCTGCAGTAATTCACCGATTCACAAGTGGAGGCTGCAAGCTTAAGCTAAACTTCTTTTCCACATGATATTCCTACCTCACACAGAGACAAGAGGGAAGAGGGAGAGGGAAGGTCATCGAGTACAGACTGCACAAGCTAAAAGAAAAAAAAGAAAAAAAAACACTAAAAACATGCTTGCTTTTATTGCTAGTCTACTGTATTTTTGTTAGATCTTTCAGTAAATGTTACTGATGCCTGGATATCTTATCTCTTGTTGCTGGCTTATTGTTACAATCTCTCGTCTTCCTTTGTCTATCTGCAAACTACCACATCATCCTACTAAAGGCACGCTTAAAGGTTGGCCTGACCCAACATCAATATTTTTTGCCTCTGCTACTCCTCTCACCAGATCCTCCTCTGATACATTATTATTAAGAGACTCAGTGACTCCGTACCTGATCCTAATCCATCCTGTTCCATCTCTGAATATCAAACACCACATGCAGTATCTCAGCAGGCACCAGGGCATTAAAGTTTGGTCCTCAGAAACTTGAAACAGGCCATCAGCTTCAAATGCGTTTTTCTGTCCAGCATATGCCTTTTTTTCCTCCTCAAGGTAATAAAAGGATAGTAAAACTGACAGGCCTATTCCATAGTTTTACCACAGAGAATACAACCTAGTGACATCTGTAGTGGACACCATCCTGCATATAGTGACTGATCTTGTGGTGTTATCCTCTTCCACCCTATTCCCAGTTCACCAGTGCCCATGGGAAGATCCAAGAGGAGAGGTCGCACACATATATCACTAAGGTGAGATGAATTTTGTGCCTCTGAGACCAGAAGCCAAATCGTGTACATACTGTCTTTCCTTGCCATTGCACAGATATAACCAGTCTTCCCTTCTGAAGCCCTTTAAAGGCTCCCTCCTACCTATCTCATTTCTAGCCTCATCACTGCCTTAAGCAAGTCCCTTTTGCCTTTTTTTTTTCTTGTTTTCCTTACTCTTTCTCTCACAATTTACACACTTGGTCTTTTATAGATCACCACTGGAATTTCCACACAAATTACCTCATGATTTTTGCAACAACACTGTGTTTGGAGCAAGCAGCTGAAGACACCCCCTGGGTCTAAAATAGTTTTCCATGAAAGTTCTTGAAAGCAATGCTGAGCCCTAAAGCAGTTAAGTGTTTGGGGATATGTTTTTCTGTGCACACACATTTGCTGTTTCTGTCTTATTGTCAATACTGTTCTTCATACAAAATTAACACGTCAAAAAAAAAGCAATGATAATAGTGTGTTATTGTTCCTGTTTGTTTCTAATCCTAACAAGAAAAAAAAAAAAAAAAAAAAAGAAATGAGTACCCATCATTTTTCTACCATCATTATATAAACCACAACTGCCTGGAGAATTTCAGGGACAAGATTATCTTAGGAAATTATTGAAACAAACATATAAATTTTAATTGAACTTTTTCCTCACTGTGAATCCTTGCTGAAAGCCACATTCAGGAGCAGGGGGATGCAACCACACACCCAGAGAGGCTAAAAGTCAGTCTGGACAAGCTCCTGACGAAGGCATCTGATCTCCTAGGGATCTGTAGGAATAGATACTGCTTAGGATATTGGGAGCTTATTCATGCATCTGACCTTGTCAGATACATCACATTCTTGGCTTAAATTAGCATTTCAATTCAACTACAAAAAAAGTGAAATCCATTTATCTTAATGCTTATTCTTTAAAAATTTAGATTGTGACATGCAATGAATATAAGATTAAGTTAATACCTGATCCGAAAAGATTTTTTTTTCCTGACATTTTTAATATAAAAATGTAGGTGTCTCTTTTTTGGGAAAAATTACTCAGACACCATAGCAGCCTCCATCTTTAGAAACATCTAAAATGCCTGTATTAGCTTCAGAAGTTCAGTTCAGTTCTTTCAGTCACTTGGGCACATTTGAAAACATTATTCTTGATGTATCTTGTTCTGTGGAGAGATGGAGAGTTTGGTGTTTTCATCAAATACACAGGCCCTTTGCAATCAAACTTCTGACAACTTCTACACGCTAATGAAAGGCTATTTTTCTTGGGGCGGGCGGGGGGGAAGGAATTGACAGCTTTCACCTACCTCCTCTATTAACTGAGTTATGAATTGATGCCTAAAGTCTAATTAAGCACCACATCCCAACAGTTTCTACTTTAAAATGTTATTGTATACAATACTTTTACACATTTTCTTTTTTCATCTGAATTCATTCATTTCCTATGTCTAATATAAGGAAGACTGAGAATTTAGGCAGTTAAATCTGAGGCAGTTTAACCAGTTTAAGTCAGATCCTTAGCAGAACAGTCCTTCTCCATAAGAAGAGGTTATTAAATAATTGGCCATCTCTGTTCAAGTCATTGAAATGATTGTTCTTTACAGTTATTACCCTCAGCTTTCAGTTTACATAATTTTTCCATTTAATACGAGTAGAAGGTAATTTACCAAGTTGGCAAACAGTATTTTGATTAGTAAAAACATTTCAAGCTAAGGCAAACCAAATGCAATTATTAGTATAATCTTATTATGACAATAAATCTTTAGACAAAGTTCAGACAGGAGCTAGGGACTTCTATATGTGAAACTAAATTTAATTATGCCCAGTTAGACTGCTAAATTAGAAAGCCTAGGCAGGGCTGGGAACTAAGGGATGCCTTTAAGGAAGCACCTAAGGAAGAGCTGACAGACATTCATCCTATCGATCCTCCGATTCTTTCTACACAGCCTTGCAGAGCAGTGACCAAGAGGAATTGAAAGGGACAGAGGGATGACAGCAAACTGTCCCTGACTGTAGTTACAGCAGGGGTGCATCACTTAGCTTCTTCTTGTGCCCGGTACCTATTTTCCTCCTTAAGTAAGCAAGCAGCAGAGTAACCCCTGCTCTGGATTACCACAAGACTAGGATGCTCATCTGCTCCCAGGCATAATCCCATAGTAGAGGTTTCTCCCAAGCCAGGGCTGCCTCTTGGCACATCTAACCCAGGACCCTAAGCAGACACTGAAAGAAGAGCTAAGACACCCCCAAACCTACTTACCTCTGCTGACTAATTAGGTACTGCTTAGCTGTGCTGCTGCAATCTTTGGGGCCCTTTTCATCTAGGGCATCTCATCTCCGGTAGAGCAAAGTTTGAGAGATCTGTACTGTAGGAGCAGGTGGAAAGTAGCTGCCCAGACACAGAACTTGGGCTACAGACATTGACACCTGTTCTTTCACAACCTCTGCTCGATATAATGATATATATCTCGATTCCCTCAATATTTATCCCAGATATTTACACGGTTACTTCAAAAGGCCCTAGCCACCTAACCCACTTATGCTAGCTCTGCAGTCATCTGGCACAGACAGCAGGAGCTGTGGCTCAGCACAGTGGTGAACAAAACTGAATCTCTTTTTCTGATTATTTGAGTATTGGAGAGACAAGGTGAACTGACTCCTGCCAGTCAGTAACAGTAATTGTGTTTTACTAGAGTCAGAGTACGAACAACAAAAAATAATGAGGAAAGGATACGTCACATGGGACTATTCACAACCCGAAGTGGTTCAAAAATTAGACTATCTGGGGCACATGCATCCTAAATAACTAATGCAAGTCCAAGGGTAAAGATTTGCAACCAGACACCCTTGAATAAATCAAACCCTTTGAGATTACATCTGTGCATAGTCAAGCTTTACCCATCTGAGAAGTTAACTATATCGAGCAATTTAACTACTCATTGGATAGACATTAAGTGTCTCTGCCTGTTGAAGCCAGTGAGGTGTTATATCCTTTCATTTCACTTTTGATCATGGTTGTTTTATTACAAACACATTTTTTTCAGATAATCAAGAATACCATTTTGAAATAGCCATTTTACTGTCCATATCTGTATTTTTCCATCAGTGAAGGAATCACTGGATGCAGACAGCCCTTGCAGGACCATTGCCATTCGAGCTGCTGCAGAGCATGTAAATTATGATGCAGCGCTTCTAGGGAAATCAGTCACTACTCAAATTAACCACCTTCCTTATCACCTTAGGCTTTTAGCTTATCACATCATTGATTAACTGCTTTAATGACTAACACTTGGGGATCATTGTTACATATGCAATTTACAGTAATTATGAGGTCACTGACAAAGAAATGACTTATTAAAACTAATAGCGCGTCTCTGCTTCTCCATGTTCAATTTAAGGAACTTTGCCATTCTCACTCCATTTTAAAGCATCAATAAAGCTGATTCCAAGTTGAAGATTTGTTTTTATTTGCATATACACTACACATTAAGGACAGAAACCCATTTTCCTATTAATCACAGGAACAAAATGATTTCTCTTTCACCTCCAAGTTTATTAAAAACAAAATGATTTAAATGTTGGGATGAAGATTGATTAAAAACATACATTAGCTTCTGAAATTGAAATGGAGGCATTTTATTTCCCTATTCCATAGTGTCTGAGGCAGCATACACACAGTGTGTAGAATTTCAAAAGATATTTTTGAATTGCAGTTACACTGCATTAAGAGGCAAGTCTGGACACTAAGCAATTAATGCATTAAGTCAGAGATAGACTATGAAGGTGAATACACGTGAAGTTTAATTAAGATTTTCTCTCTCAAAAAATA
>JAWLRI010000857.1:1148755-1176608 GCA_034781795.1 Crypturellus tataupa | reverse complement strand
TAATGCATTAAGTCAGAGATAGACTATGAAGGTGAATACACGTGAAGTTTAATTAAGATTTTCTCTCTCAAAAAATAGCACTGCATAATAATCACTGAGAAACAATTTGCCAGACACTGTCGATATATTTCCCTAGGTCTTTTTATCCCGCACAAGGAGAGCACTAAAGTCCCAGAAGTTGATATGTGGCAATAAGAATCAAAGTGTCTCATTCTGCAAAACCTCTTAGCAGAGCTGCCCACTAATAAAAGCTCCACTTCATGCCCATAATTCTCAAACTCTCAATACAAGTACCTCTATTTTTATTGCCGCTTCTCTCTAAACATTCCTTCAACACCTTTGCAGCAAACAGTAAACACTAACTGCGTCTCAGGACAGTTCATCCTGCAGCCCACACTTCCCTAGGGATTTCTCCAGTTCCCACAATATAGCAGGTAACTGCAGGGATTCCCATTAGTTCCTAGGAAGCCCAAGCCTTCCTCAAACACAGCTCTCACACATTGCAGATTGCCCTCCCTTCTTCCCTCGTTACCGGCTTTTTGGTGCTGGTCCTGCCAGGTTGAGCTGACACATCCCAGAGGAGCTAGAACTACTTTACTTAAAAATAAATAAAATGCCATAATTAATCTGCCAGTAACAGACTTCTATTCAAATATAATAATTTTCATGCCCACATTACCCTTTCTGTGTGCATTGCCTTTTTATTTGCCTAGAGAAGAACATATGGGTTTACAATCATTATTTCTTGGGTATCTATTGATTATGAAGATTGAAAGCAAGACTTATCTTGCATTTTAAAATGTCTTATCATTTTTAGCCATTTGCATGCATAAGAGAAAAGAAAAAAGGAGGACTGTTTTAATATCAAACATGCCAAACACTTTGCACTTTAGAGTTGCCTTATGTATTACATTGCAATTAACTTGATTTTGACCATGGTCAGCTGACTTTGTAAGATTCAATATATGAAGTCTGTGGCTTATCTGCAAGATGCATTAAGGACAAAGAGAAAAAAAAAAAAAAAAGGAATGTAAACTGACTCTGAAGCAGATCAAACAGCACACGAACATCACCAGGCACTGCTAGGCAAAAAAGACTAAACCACTTTTGCCTGGAATAGTGCAATATACAATACTTGTCCAAGCCACCCTAAGACATCTCATCCTCGGTTATAAAAGTAGTGCATTGCCAGGTGAAGGTTGGTGCAAGCTAAAACTGTAATGACAGGCTGTGCCAGCCCTTGTTGGTTTTGAACAAGACTAAGAATCGCCATCAAGACTAAGAGCAGAGGTGCCCTCAATGCAAGGCTCGTGTTTTGAGCCATGGCAGAGAAACTGCTTAAGGAAGGAATACAGGCAACAGATAGAGCAAACACCTCCTCACACCATCTGCCAAAAGTCAGTTAAAGGATTTTCTGAATTAGAAATTCAGATAATCCTCATCATTTTAAATGACTAGTAATGGACTTATTCTGCATTAATTTATACACATATCTTCCTAAATATATTTTTGATCTTCAGAGCACCTTGTGGTAGAAAGTTCAACCATTTAATTATGCATTTCGTGAGGAAAAAAATTACTTCCTATTGCTGGTGCTGAACCTATGACTTATTTTTATTTTTGTTCTCATCATTATAAAACCATGCCTCACAAATTTTTATAGACCTTTCTATATGTCACCTTCCTCTCCCCTGGACGGGAGAGAGGTTTAAGAAAGAGGCCACCCAGTATTTCTGCAGTTCTGTATTTGAGTTTCAGGCATTCTTGAGAGAACATTGTGTAGCTCGGGCCACCTGCAGCTTTGCAGTCTCTTGGTTCATGTCCTAAAGATGCCTCAGTTTAGGACAGAGGAACTTGGGCAGCTCTCAGACGGAGCCTTTCTGATCATCTGGGAACCAAGCACCCGTGAGGCCACTTCAGGCTCTCTAGCTCATCCTCCCTGGCTCAGTTTCTCATGTCTTGAGTGCATAAAAATCCACCAACTCTGGCAGTGAATTTTTTTTCTTACTGCCAAAGTCTTGAACAAGAATAGAGGGGCAAAGAACCATGGCAGGAAACTAAACATTGGTAAATGGAGTTTAACCTGACCAATATTTTTAAAAACACACTGCTGGAGCTGTTGTTTTCAAATACTAGACCAGAGTATTTGGAGAAGAGACGGAGCAGACAGGTTGTGGTAGCCTGACAGCATCACACACATGGGTTGTATCTCCCTGGTAGGGCTGTAATTAGCTGGTCCAAGCACTCAAGGGCCACATCCTGAGAGGTCAGCATGAAAAGCAGTTAGGAACAAAGACTGGATTAAACTCCTCAGGACATTGACATTTAGAAAGGTGTTAAAGCAGGGCTTTTCTAAAACTTAACAACTAATGGAGATTTTTTTTTCTCTCTCTCTCTCTCTCCCCGTCAGAAACAACTGATGTGAAGAGAAATACATTTTTAAGACTTCAGTCACAATATAAGGAAATAAATGGATGGCTGAGCCACCATTGCCTAACACCAGGAAAAAGAATGAGCAAGAACAGCGTAAGGCAAAGATGACAGTTATCTTAAACCACAACAACACCAGCCCATTCAAAGTGTTCAGAGCTCTGCCAGCAGAACAAAAGCAAACTCTGCGTCTGTCAGGAAAGATGCATCTCCACCATTATTCATTTTTAAGCAGTCAGAATGAATACAAACAGAATCCAATTATTATTTCTATTATGGTAGCACATTGGGCCCCCTACCAATGCCCAGATGGGTGAGGCAGTGTTTAAACACACACAGAGACACCTCTTGCTTGAATTTATTGCAAAATAAGTTGCTGAGAAAGATGACAGGAAGGGGAAAATCAAACGAGGCTGCAGTCAGCAGCTCTTTAGTTCTTTTCAGAGTTGGAAGCTATTTGTTAACTCATAACCATTCCTGCATATCTCCATCAAGCTGAGCAAATAATTCATAATTATATATTCAGAACAATTGCTTCTTCTTGCTGCCTATCTAAATAAATAACTGTTCTCTTAAAATTATGTACCTGCTTCAGGTCGTGCTTTTTCTCTGCTCTATAAATAAGTTTGTTTTGAGAAGTAGCTCTACTAAAACTTACACTTATTGATACGAATGATGTGGCGTTTCTTGATTGAGTGCCCACGAGCCCAGGGGACTCTGCCAAGCAGGTCAGGCCTCCACCCTCACTGCTGGAGATGGCATTGCTGCCTCGGAGAGCAGGCCTGCAACTTTGTTAATCATTTAAAGACACTGAAAACCATGGGTTTTTAAACCAGCATTCCTAACATTATCCCCATAAAATCTTTTAACATTCACTTATATTTCTAAGCCCAAAAAAACCAAAAAGGCACCTAAATATGAAGTATACCACTCAGCCAAAGTACAACTACAGTGAGTGTGTTTAGACACTCTGATGAAAAGCAAGGTTAGCTCCAACTGGGAGTTACATAACTTCCAATTAAACTATCATTTAAGAAAGATGTCACTAATTTTTCAGCTGAAATAAATTTGCTAGTGCTACCAATGTAAACCCATAAGTACTTTGAAGGGTGAAAGGGTCTAATAAAATCAAGAACTTCAAAATGACTTGGAAAGATAAAGATAGAAAATGCCCTAGTTAGACTTTCCTTGTAAGTTGGGCCATGGAGGTGTGTTCAAGGCCACGGTTCCCCTGTGAAGCCACGATGCCATTAACAGGTTGCAGCAACACTACTGGTCAAGTCAAAGAGGAACTGGGATTTCAGGAACACGGAGTGACCTGCAGCCAACAGCTGTCACAAACCACCTTGGAAACCTGCCCTTCCAGCCCTTCTTTACCAGCTCAGTGAAGCAGGTGCCACTGTGGGAATGGGGCCCTGGCTGCAGTTTATGAAACTGCTACATAATTCTCCTGGCAGGTGATCAGTGGCAGAATT
The DNA here is from genome assembly GCA_034781795.1 of Crypturellus tataupa. Classification (NCBI taxonomy): domain Eukaryota; kingdom Metazoa; phylum Chordata; class Aves; order Tinamiformes; family Tinamidae; genus Crypturellus; species Crypturellus tataupa. The sequence continues at coordinate 1,172,703 of JAWLRI010000857.1, read as the reverse complement.
ACTTAGCTCCCCATCTAATTACAGAAGCAAATGACCACAACAAAAAATCTTAAGAAAAGGTAGCTTCTGAGGTACCCCTTCCAGTTTAAATGCCTTTTGTTGTATTTTTAGTGCAATACATGGACAGGAGTTGTTTCAGACTGGGAACAATAGCTGTAAGTATGAATAAAATTGTTGATTTCTGAAATGGATTTATGTTTTGTATCTTCCTGACTTACCTTACAGCTCATAAAATGGTTAACCAAATACAAGACTTTCCCAGCATCCTAAAGCCACACTATTTATCTTAATTGTTTCCTAAATAATCTAGGCCTATCTTCAAGTTTAAAAAGGAGAATAGCTGGGATAAAACACAAGTCAAGCCTTTTACAACCACAGATTTATATGTGCAACAGCGATGAACGAACTGCACACTGACCTCGGAGACTCTTGGGTTAACATTACCGTCTTCTTACTGGACTGCAACAGAAAATAAGATTGGGCATTACCCACGAGACATCTATCTTTACTGGCATTAGCAAGCAATTACAGCTTTGTAGTAACTCCTCAAGGTCAGTAGGCCCTGACACAGTAGAATAGAGCAGTATACAGTTTTTACAATTAATATTATGTGTTAGTATGCATTTTTAAAATCGGCTGAAACAAGAACTATTACTTTTTCCTGAAATACAAACCAACCTGGGGCTTTGCGCATTCATTGCGCACTGGTAGGTCTCTGCATGCAGTGCTGCAGTCTTGCAGTTTGAAGGGAATGAAGGGACAGATCACTACAGTCAGGTCAACAACAGGTTCCTGCTCCTAATATAACCCTCTCACAAAAGTAGCAAGTTCTACCATGGATAGATACTCCCCTTTTGTCACTTTTAGATAGTCATTTTAGCTGAGGTAAGGAAGTGTGAAAGGTAACACCAACTACTGAAATATATCTGATCATGAGGCAGGCACATACTGTTATATACCATCATGTTGTTCTGTGAAAAAAAAAATATATTTTCTTAAGTGAGGAAAGCTAGTTTTATGACTGCAATTTCATCACAAATACACAGGTGGTTTTGACTCAACTTCAGTTATGTTCATATAATCCCATAGCCCATTAAGCAGTAGGAAGATCATTAAACAGAGCAAAGTTCAATAGTTAAAAAAAATGTAACTTCATATTTAGAACTAATGACTGAAATGAAGGATCTTTCACTGTCCATTCTTTGCTGCCTGGTTAATGTCCTGCTCAGCTTGTAATTCTTCTTCCTTTTTTGTATTTTCTACCTTTTAGGGACACTTCTGCAGCATTATGGTTCTATGTGACAACATTTCTGTTGGAATCTACACCTAAAGATATCTGTTTCAACATATTTTAGACAAAATAACAACCCCATATAGGAGTTACAATGCTACCTACTATAATCATTTCTTTGGGAGCTTTACAGCTACTCTCTTAACAGGAATTTTCAAACCTATAGGCCAAGGACAGGCTCCTCATGCCTGGGCCAGCTCCAGCTGAATATAGAAGAGCAGACACAGTCTCCACCCCAAGGTTTCTCTTCCTTGGTTCAGCTTCAGCTCAGCGGGGCAGCAAGCCCTGCTCCCATGACCTACCCAATGCAGCCACTCTCTCCCACCCACCTCTTCCCTCCTACCTTCAATCTCTTCTATTTTGGTGATGCTTCTGAGGAGGTTTGAGCTGGAGGCAGGGAGTTCTTAGGCCAAGTCAACAGTATGCAGAAGGACAGGGGGACACTGTCTCAATGATGTTATTCTATATAGGAGATGTCACTGTTCTTCCTCATGGTTTTGTTGACTGCTTATGAACAGGTAAAGTTTTTTCCTCCTTTTTGTATAATTAATAAAGCTCACAGCTATAAATTGCTGATCTACATTTACTAGTGTGATTCACAGCCAATATTTTTCAGATGCTTAAAAATTTAAGGTGAATTGAATCATCTGCTAATCTGTTTGCTGATCAGTGGTTTTGATTTAAATGAGGAACAGGCTGATCAATCAGAGGTGAAATGATTTTAGATGTTAATTACTGTAACAAATTGATGCCACAGTTTCCCTAAGTGGCGTACAGGGCTGAGGATTTGATTCCCTTTGTGCGTGAGGCTTGCAGACATCCATTAGCCAGCTTGAGAGAACACAGGAACACACGCTTTGAAATCATTATTCTAACCACCCAATGTTCTTTCTAATGAAAAAATATTATGCCTGATATAATTCTAATTACAAAATTATTGTATGTTTATATCATTAGGCATTTTTACAGTACATTAACAAAAGGCTCCATGCTATAGACTAAGAGTTTGCCCCTGCAAACAATTACACACTCGAGTAACCCTCCTCTTAAGAGAAGTTCCACTTCAGTGACTTTAATGAGACAGATCGTGTGAGCAAAATTCCTCCTACACATATTGGAAGATATTCCCCTTAATATTTAACCTTTGTTTTTAACCATCATTAGCTGTTCCAGTTTTGGATTTGTTGCTTCTTTGCTTTGTTTGTTTTTTGGTGCTCTGTTTGCTTTCAGGCAAACTGGCACAAACAGCAGATACCTCTTTTGAAAGAGGCTTTGCAAGATGAAAAAATGCTTCGTTGCCTTTGTATTTTAAAATAATATACTATTTCATAATAAGCCAAACTAAAATAAATGCTGCTCCAAAAGAAAATTGCATAAAAAGATCTGTGAAATATCAAAAGATAAAACTGCACTTCAGTTCATTTTTACAATAAAAAAATAATTCTTTATATATCAAGACATTTTTCATTAATGAGAGATTTGATGTCAAAATTCAGTTTCCTATCTTCTTTTATTAAATACATGGCTTCCACAAAGCTGAGCAGCCGGTATTTTAAGCATTTAGGACAAGCTGATGTTCTCCTTTCCCTGTTGGCTTGAGACCCCTCAGAGAACCAAGTTCTGGAACAGCCAGAGCTCTGCCTTAAAAACAAACCACCCCTCCACTATTTTCTGCAAGCATCCAGCAAAGGATGAAAAATCCAACTGCTAATCTCAGCATACAAAAGAATAAATCTTGAGGCTACATTGGAAATGGCTAGACATCATCCTTGAAGGTGAGAAGATTCATAGGGACATGGGACGGGGTATTTGCACCCACGTCTATGATTGAAGAGGGGCTGCAGAGCCACGCGAGGTGCTTGCAACCACCGGCCACACAATTCACCCAGAGTCAAGTCATCTGCCCTGGCCTTGCAGCAGGACTGCTTCTATATCAGGACAGTTGACTCAAACCTCCTCCCAAAAAAGACTAAGGATACAGCTCATGAAGCACATTTTCAATTTGCAATGGAATATACATCTTCTCCTTAATCAAGTCTCTCTCAAAGGCAACATGTAGCCACAGCCCATAAATTGGTCACAGTAACATCTCCTAAATCCCTCCAAAAAGTTCCAGCACAAGACCAGTATCTGGCATATTCCTGCACAAGTCCAGCTAAATTCAACAGGATGGGCATGCTTATGTCTGCAGAGAATATGATCTTTATATTGCAACTAAATTCAACATTTATAGTGTCAGGCTATTTATGAGCTGTCGCCCATAATTTATATTCCTTTAAAGGCACAATGCTCTTTATATTGCATTTCTGATGCCCTCTCATCATTGCTTATGTATGAAAGCAACTTGTGCCATCAACAACTCTGTTCATCTTTAATAAAGTCCGTCACTAAAATTACAACTATAAAGGGAGATGAGGATTCCTGACCTGTGGTAAAGTGCACTCATAGGGAAAATAAAGATTAGTTTTACATTATTGTGTGTATGCACAATACAGGCTAATATTTGTACTTGCCTTAGATATTTATTGTTTGAACGAACTTGAACAGCACTTAAGGGCAGATTACATTATCCACAGAGAAAAAAATGCCTGGGTTTGAACTGCCAGAGGACCCACAGTGCTGTGCAAGGGGTACAACTCTGTCCATTCTGGACAGAGTGAAAGAACAGTGATTTCCTGCCTGCCTATTTGCTAAAGAGCAGAAGTGATTTAGGCATTCACAGAGTGCCAGCTGGCAGATATAGTGAATCCACAGACCTGGAGAGTGCAGGAACCAGAAATAACAGAGACAGGTCACCTACAAGTTGGGTCTGAGGTGCAAGGGAAAAAACAAGTATTATATTTTTCCTCTATTAAGCAAAAATATAAGGTACAACCACAGCAAAGCAGTAACATGGAGCCCCTTGCCAGCACTTCTCCAGAAGTGGTGTGCAGGGGAAGCCCTGCAGGGTCTCCCCTAGGAGGTCGCAGAAGAATTCAGGGGTCTTCAGCTAATAGAAGAATTGGCAGGAGAACAAATTCAAAATTGTCATCTTAAAGACCTTGTCTGAACAAGAGACGAACATGAATACTGACCCACTCACTATCTTCATGCAATGTTTCATAGGGTTTCTGAGGTTAAATGCTGGATGTTTTGCTGAGGAATATCAGTCAATTTTTCAGATTAAGAGGAAGCTGAGTGATCCTTTATCAATAAGAAAATAGGTTAGTCTCTGTCATAGAAAAGCTGAAGCAACAAGTGAGATTTTAAACTAAACGTTAAATGAAGGTAATACAGAGATAAACGAAGCACAGGGAATTGCGAGATATCATGAATACGTTCAGTTGAGGCAGGAAGGAAAGACAAAAAAATCAGTTACTGCTCTACCAGTGACAGGAATCTGCAAAAGAAAAGAGCATTTGGAAACTCACTGGTGAGAAAAAAAATCATAATTAGCATTAAGGAAACCAGATGGGATGACTCACAGCATCACCAAAATGTTAAAAATCCCATTTTATGACTTGCTTAAGGGCAGAATGGGCAATAGAGGTGGAAGTGTATATTAAAGACATCATTACTTGTTTTATGGTTATTGATTACCGAGGAGTAGAGTGTCTTGAATGAATATGTATCAGCGTGCTGAGCAGCAACCTCCTGAAAGAGATACTGACACAGTAAATCGGGCCGCAGAAGGCGATGAGCAGCTCCTTAGGCATCTATCTATAATGCGTGAAAGCAAATGTCTGCTCTCCTAGGAGACTTCAGTGCGAGATGCCCGGCAAGCTTCATATACCTTGTAGTGAAATTTACACAAGTTACTAAAAGTTATATATGAGGGCCCTCTACCAATAAAGCAGAACAACCTAGTATTAGTCAACTCTCTGCATCACCTCCTTGTAATGAATCAGTATGCTTAATCATGGCACTGAAGTCACTTTGGGACAAATGACCATAAAATATTATGCTTAATATTAGTAAACAGAGGAAGCCAAAGTCCCACAGTACTCTGTACAGCTTGACACTTGAAAAGGGCTAGTTTTCCAAAGCTCAGGACAATTACAAGTAAATATGTTGGGAGGCAAATGGGAATTGAGAGTCCTTTAAGAGAGTTTTATTAGAAAGATATGATTCTATAGTCATGAACAGCTTGTAGCAGAAGTTCATTCTGGTTTAGCAGTCTTTTTCAAAAAGCTAGCAGAAATATTTTGAAAAACAAGAGAAAAATAGGACTAAAATATGATATGTATACAGCAGAAGTCAATAAGTGGAGTGACAAAACCCCAGGTTGGCCAAGACTAATAGCATAAAAAAACCAGAGGGTATGGAGTTAACCACCATAATCCAGGAAAAAAATGAAATACAGTAATTGAAAGTGACAGTCATGAGAAATGGTGAATTCCTCATATCTCCATGCCATTGTTTCAAGATTTAATTTGTTTCAGAAAACTAGTAGACTCCTGCAAGGTATGTTCCAACCGAATATTAATAATAGACTCAGTGCAGGTTATATGTGAAATCTGTTAGAAAGTGAAACAGATGAAACTACTCTCCAATCTTGAGCTTTACCTGTGAAAAAGTTCATAATTTGTTTTAAACAAATTTTACAACATGGAGTCAAGATGCCATTTGCCTTTTGAAATCCTGGGGTTCAAATGACCATGTTATGTAGATCAGAAATATTTTATTTTTAAATTTAAAAGGTGAGATTCTTACCTAAAAATAAGGATCTAAATTTGAGCTTGAAGAAAGAAAAAGTATTTGCAGTCCTTCAGTCATGGAAGAGTTTGTCACACTATTGTGCTATGTGTACCTAGCTATAGACAGCAGAGATTTCTTGCTGGAAGAAAAATATATTCTTTTAAGAAAACTAATCTATGGAAAAATTATTTAAAAGTTTAAAAATCTGGTTTATGTAGAGGGGGAAGGACACAGGGCTTCCCCCATATTCCACCCTCATACCAGACACAAAGCAGCCATCAGATCTGAGACCCACATAGCAGCTCCGATGCTGGGTCGAGCCAGAGGACTTGGCACTTCACAGGCCAAGTAGCCCTCACGGAAAGGGCCCTTTCCCAAACTCATCCTTTCACCACAACCACCCACATCACCTGTTTAGGCAACACATGGACCAATGCACGGGCACAAACCCCAATTACCAGCCACGTGGCGCAACACAGAACACCTCAGGAAGCGATTTGAAAAGCAGAACCCAGGTCTGTGACCTGGACTCAGAAGTACTGTTTATGACCATGAGTCTAGTTTTATGTGTTCATATTAGAAAACGTCTGAAGTGATGGGAATCAAAAATATACAGAATATCTTGAAAGCTGCAAAGTTTTTGTCCTTCAGCCCTCCCAATGTGTTTAACAATATATGTACTTGTGACTGTAACTGGAAGCCTTGTTTATCTAGAAGTTCATTTTAATGAAGATATTCTCTTGTGGTTATGTAGCCTGTGTAGAATTTATAAGCAGAAAGAGTAGCTGAAAAGAAAAGCTATAAGCTCTTACATATTGTCCTGCACTATAAAACATCCCCAAGGAACTCATCTTGTAACCATTGCTACGCAGTATGAATTAAGCATCCGACAACGCTTACTTTTTGCATTTCAGATTTGATTATCATCATCGGTAGTCCTGCTTCACCAGGAAAACACAGTCAGTTCTACAGTTCAAACTTCTATCAAATGTTCTAGCTAAACAAATACATTTTCAGTCTTCTTTTCTAATATAATCCCCATAGTAAAAAGCCTTCAAATATAGCATTGCATAAAAATGTATTTTGTGCCTATGCAGCATAAATCCCAAAACCTATTATTATTGACTTTTTTCTGTTCAATAGAAAGGACTGGGAGTTATAGAAATGATTCTTAACTGGAGAATTGAAAGTAAAGGTCATTACTTCAAAAGACGAGATACTGCTAAACAGGTAAAACAGCAAAACCCGCACAAGTCCTGAACACATACCATGATGTTCATCTTCAAGGTTATTCTGAAAATTTATTTAAAGCAGCTGAAAATAGCCTGTTTCAGCATCAACAAGTAGGACTGGATATTCTGAGGGGAAGAAAACAAAGTTCTGTTGGCTCGTAGGCATCATTCTCCGGGGTTTAGCTCCTTCGGCTGCCCACCTATGCAGCTCCTGCAGCGCTGGCAGCAGGGAGGCCACAAGGCATTTCCGAGATGTTTAGCTGACAAGACACACGCAGTCCTTCCCCTCGACAGATTACCCTCCTGGGCCAAACACAGTAATTACACATGGACAACAGGAACACGCTGCTTGGCCTCACCCTAATTGCAGGTGCTAAAGCAAATTGCAAGGAATGGCACAGAGTCGGGATTAATGCAAGGCTCTAGAGGCTTTACAGCCACCACCGAGACCGAATCCCAGCTCCAGAGGGACAGCAGCCTGTCCTGCCTTTGTACAGCTCCTACCGTTCCCCTACTTCCACCTGCCCCTGGTCCACTACCATATTTTTTCCCCTCGTCCAGTATTATACAAAGCAGCATCTCAGCCCCTTTGCTTGTACTAAAGTCTGAGAACCAGATTGAAACCTAGTACATAAGCGAGCTAGAGCAAACAACGCGTTCTTGTTCTTAAAAAGAATGTGTCCTACTGCTGAGGGCCGTATTATATTAAGAGGAGGGAAGGGGGAAAATAAGACACACTAATATTCTGGCCAAACATTTAGTATGAACATATTTATATTGCCGCTATCCACATCCGAGAGTCAGGAAAGCTCTCCTGGGAACACTAAGCTTTTGCTTGACAAAGTTCTCAGTGAAGGAAAGATTCCTCAAAAGGACTGTATTTCATGCTAACTCTAATGAGGGCAGAGATTAAGAGAATAAAAAAAAAAAAACCACTCTTAAGATCTGCTTTAGATGAACACTTTGTTTTATCCAGGTTTCAAAACACTTTAGAAGACTGAGTCATTCTTCTTGAAGTATGAAAAGAGCCAAGAAAATGAAAGAATAACTGTCCTCAACTCAAATTACAGAAAAAGAAATTAGGCAATGATAAGAAATGACTCAAGAACATAGCTATGACTGAGATGGGTCTGTTATGACTTCCCATATCCTAGTCTGATGGTATAACTATACCCCATCTGTTGGAGCTTTTGGTAATACAATTTGAATGTGGTTTAAAGCACTGGAGGTGATACCTACCGAAGTAGTCAGTCTTACAGCAGTGACATTTTAGATGCAGGAAATTAAGCATATTCAGACTTCCAAAAGGCATAGGATGAGATTTCACATTCAAAATTAATGGTCACCTTAGCAAGCTGGGAAATTCCAGGTTAATTGGGACATTTGGCAAGATAGGCAATACCTCAAGGCTTGACATGATGTGCAAGCAATGGCAGTGAGAGCTCAAAGGACGGGAAAAAGTACAGGAACAATACTGCAACTGTTTGGAAAGGTTTGTAAACTAACAAGAAAATGAGCAACAGGCTAAACCAAGTTGTCAAAAACAACAAAAAAACAACACATCAGCACAACAGGTAGGTTAGATCCTTTCAGATAACCTAAATCCCACAAAGATTGAAATGCCCCAAATTGCTACAATTATATCCCTTCCCATTTACTTCTGCTTTGCCCCTTTTTATCTTATTTATTTTAATGGATCCCAGCAGAAATCTCCTATCACTAGAAAGACTTGTTGCCTACAAAGGTACCCAGGAGCTCTAAGATGCTCTTCTGGTCACCAACAGATATCACCAATAGCGTTAAGACTTCACGCCACAGCACTTACAAACTATGTGAGGCATTGTGATCCCTTTCATTACATTTTCATCCAAGCTGATGACTCTTTTCTTTTTCCTCTTTCAAAGTAAATTGTATGGAGAAACACCTAGTATCACTCAAAACAAGACTGCTGAATCCTGCGTATCTGAAGGAGCATAAATGGCAGTATTTTTGCTCTTATGCAACTGAAATGTGAATTCAGTGCAAGAAAAGCATTTGTCTATGACAGAAAAGATTCTTATGTCTGATTATATTTTGTGTGTTTAGAAGTATTCCAAATACTAATACCTATCTCTGTGTGAGCTGACAGACTGCAACAGTTTTTGTCTCAGTTGATTACTTATATTTGCTATGGTTTCTATTATCCAGCTTTCCTGGTCCTGTCACTTCATCTGCCTGCCTTATTTTTGAGATTTTGATTTTTTTTTTTTTCATTGTTGTTGTTGCTTTCCCTTCTCCACTCATCATTACAGACATGTCCAAACCAGGCAAAGTGACTATGTGGTCCACAGACACATCAACTAAAAAGACATGGCCTAAATACTTTGGATATAGCTGACAGTTTAAGACACAGAGGTATTAACTCTGACACAGCCCAAACTCACCTATTCCATCTCAAAATAACCCACAGCACTCACATAGCAAGTAAGTTTTCACATAGAGAGTATAGAGCACAAAGCAAATTTCTGCAGACAGATTTGTGCAGAAGGCATTGTTTTTACTAACATCTATTGTATTTAGTGCATGACAGTCTTCAAGAGAAGGGAAGCAACACAGTGAATCAAAAAAAAAAAAAAAAAAAAAAAAAAACACAAACATTTCCTGTTCAGTCTCATCAGTGAGGACATGCCCCAGATGAAGGTACTGAACATCAATGTGTTTCTCATTTCAGCTGCTCTTTGCCTTGGTCTGAAGTTTGACATGTTTCTTGCATGTATTTCAGAACATTTTGGTGTGAATTGTATTTGTCCACACCAGAACTGAATGAGTCATTTGTAATGAGAACTGCACCAATGGGATTTTGCTTCTCTGTTTTCAAATTGCCTGTGAACAGGTTACAGAATACTCTAGTGGATTATTCAAAAGTATTGTCAATTTTTATATGAGTAATTAATCAGATTTGAAAGTTGTTCCCAAATATTTTACTGAAGTTGCACACTCTGGTCTTCTGGTTAGACTGAAGAGTTAGGTCATGTTGTTTCTGTTCTTTTATTGGGTGTCTTAAGTAAGTAAATTCATATCTTCTGTCTAATTAAAATAAATTCTAGATTACACATCTGAACTGGCAGCAGCCTGACCTGCTAGAGCATCTTAGAAGCAGATTATCTTTTAATTTATGTAAAAGAGTTGGAGAGGAATACGAGGGGTTGGGGGAAAGATCTAACTCAGAATTAGTCCAGCTGATAACTTTCTGCAGCTCAGAATAAAGGAGAAAAATCACTTTATACTCAGATAAATACTTTTAAAGCCATTGATAACGGAAGCATTTTTGCAAACGATCATAGGCAATTTGGGAAGCCCATAAAAGCAGAAGCTAGTCACAAATAATTTTCCAAATTGTACAAGGACAATGAAGAGAGCAAAATACATTTAATAAGCAACTGTAAGATTCCTTAATAGAACAATATCTTACAATAATGCATTATGACTGATATCATCAAAGCATCAGAAATAATGAAAACTAGTTGCTAAATTGTTTAAATTCCTCATTGCTCCACAGTCCCACAGCAAAGTCTCATGTTCCCACTTACAGTCCTCTCAATCCTCACTCCAGCAGCAACATCTCCTCTCCCTTGTCCATGTGCTACCTGGTTCCACTGGTTCATCCCCATCAACCAAACCACCTGGTTTGCAGGTGAGGACAAGGCAGGCTCACGGCTGTACTAGAGCCTCTGCTGTACAAACATTTAAATCAGCTGCCAATTTTTCAAAATTTAAGGGAACTTGCCCAATTCAGACTCCCATGGTGTTAAAAATAGCCAAGGTCACTGGTTACATTCAAGAGGAGATGGAGACTGATCGTGTAAAGCTTGTGTACTTAGGAAAGCCACTAAAGAGAAAGAAAAAATCAGACATTAGCATCACCAAAAAAATAGTTCCTATAAAAATGCAGAGTGATTACAGCACAGTGACCCAAATACCGAACCACATTACTGCACAGTGCAAATATCAAGAGTGTGGGGAAATGGCAAAAGTATCAGAGCAGGAAGATAGGGAAGGGGAAAAAAAAAAGCTGGTCAAAAAGAGGACAGAGGTATTACTGCAGCTATCCAACAGCTTCATAGACAGTGTCTTACTGGGACATGCAAGCAACAAATATATATATGAGTTTTATTTGGAAATGGAGCATGAGAGGAACTTAGCAAAGAAGGGTTGTCAAATCAGGATCCATTAGCTGATGGAGAGACAGGAGCTAAAAAGTCCTTTCAGATTTCTCAGGTCAGGAAGTAGCACAGCAAAATACAATGACTGGAAGCTAAAGCAAATTCAGACTGCAAATAAGACATGGTTTTTAAACCACAGGAGCAGTTATGGCAAAAAACAAGTTACCAACAAAATTCCACCTTTTGAAATATTAAATAACATGTGAAGTATTTTCCAGCAAAAGAATCTTATAGCAAGGAACAAAGTTGTGTGGACTAATACAATAGCCATTGCCTGGCATCATACGTAACAAGAAGTTGGTGTGATCAGAGTTCAACCTTCTGGACTGGAAATTTATTCATTTAGAAATCTACTGATGGACAAAACATACTTCTGTTCCTTCTACTATGAAAGAGAATATAACATGAGATGCATTTTTTTTCATGTAAGGAGTCAGGAATCAAGGCAGAATAGAAATCACCGCATAAAGTTGCCCTTATTTGATGATCAGTTCTAACTGAAGCTCTGAAGGATGCACAGCTGACTGGAAAATAGCTTAAATAGGTAAACAAGACAGGCAGAGAGACAGGGGAAAATTCATATTCTGCAGCTTTTAAGGTGGTGCATTTACACACCAGGAAAGCCAAATCAGAACTTCAATAACGAACAATTAATGCTTAGAAGAACGACACTTAAAAAAAGTTTTCTCTTTCCTTAAGTTGGGACAAAAATATTTGGGTAAGAAAGACAAATTTGCTTTTATTCCTTTTATTTTGACATTGTGGTCAAACGGCTGAAAGCCCTGATTACAGCAGCAGGAGCAAATTCACAGGACTGTCAACTCTTTTGTCACAAAATTCAAGCCATGAAAGCACATCCCTGCAGAGCTCAGCATCTCTAGAAGGAAAAGACAGGGGACACCCAGGCTGATGACCTGTCAGATATAACCCAATCACATTATTAAAGAGGGGCTATGTATTCCCAATCAAACCACAGCATTCAAAACAGAGCAGAACTAAACAGAGCAGAAATGCTGTTGATCGCAGTACGCCCAGCAAATCATTTCTAACTAGTGGGGCCTGGGCCTTCTGCCTCTTCCTTCCTAGAAGGTAAAGCGCTTGGTAAAGAAGTTCTCTCAAACAGCAGGTGAAAATTTGAGGTTTCCCACTGGATTTCAGCCCCTGCTTGCCTGTTCAAGATGATGCAAAAAAAAAAAAAAAAAAAAAAAGCCTGGTCATTTAAGCTGGGAAAACAAAAGCAGAGTATTTGGTGCTCTCCACATCACTGCCCTGCTTTACATTGACTGCTGGAGGCAGCCAAACCCTGGCTTTTCTTTGAAGGGGACTCATACGAGCACAGGGGAAAATCATAATTTTGAGAAACTAAGATTTCCAAGATTCATCTGGCTATTTTTTTTCTTGTAAGGAAATAGAAAATTTCCTGCCTGTAATAATTTGTGTGGCAGGAAGTTACAGCAAGAAAACTTTAGTTAGTGCTATTTTTAAACCACTTAAGCCACTATTATTACATGATAGTCCATATTAGATGGCTCAGGTAGTATTATTCCAGTTTATGCTCAGGATGCTGAATACAGTTTCTAAAAAGCTTTTATTTCCCTATTAAGTGTTCATATACTTGCGTGTTGATTTTTCTCTAATAAAAGATTAACATAGGATTATTTCTTTTCAGTTACAGACTGTATAATAGTGTGAACTGTAGGCTTTGCACAACTGAAAAGAAAGCCATAGTTAAAAAAGCTGCTAAATCTTGCAATAATGGGAGCAGATTATAATGGGAGCCTTTAGATAAAAAGCAAGCATCTTATTCAACTTGGCCGGTTAATAACTGTATGTCTTAATATTGATGCAAATTTTCATTGGGAATTTGCATTTTGAAAATAAATTAGGTTAGACAGCAACATAATAAGCACTACAAAATAAAAACAGTTTGTAATTCTTAACAGTTTTACAGATAAAAATCTCTCCATATACATGGCTGCATAGTACTCCTGTTTCACTAGAAGTACGTTACTAACTCCTGCAATTAATGGCAAAAGGAAGCGGTTGCTGAGTTTTATCACTGGAAGGATGAGAATTTTTGGCAAAATAAACATATTGCGTGAAATGAACCCTAAGAATTGTAGTCTGAAAAAAAGAGTACCCCTTTAGCCTTATTTGTATTTCATGTTGCTCACACCTCAGACAAACGTATGCTTTAAAATACTCATTTTTATACCTGGTAAATCACTTCAGGGTGCAGAGTGGAGTGACTTAAGGAAATTTGCAGCAGAAACACCCATATGAAACACTTGAGAAGAAAGTGGAACTGATATCCAACGAGCTGAGTTCAGTTTCATAGTTCTGCCATTCCATTTCCTACACATTTGGCCAGGGGCATGAGGGTCTGGCTAGGCCCATAGTTCTTCCTCCCTTATTAGGAAATGGAATTCCTATACCATGAGAGAACTATGTCAAAACAGTCTCACTCAGACTCAAAAGGAATTAGGAAATGTAACATACAGAAATCTTTATGTGAGCACTAAGAGAGCAAGCACTTTACCACGAAGATCATTACAGCACTTTAAGCACTCACTGCTTCAGAACAACAGTGAGTCAGGTTATCCCATCACATACCCAATAACAACATAGAAAGGTCTATTAAAATTTTATAGCTTTTTGACTATTTTGTTACTTCTAGATTCCACAGTTAATTTCTGTCGTGTGTAAATACATTATCTCCCCAGACAGGAGTTGCAGACCCCTCACCTGTTGATTTGAAATCTGAGCTAAAATCCACTGAAGTAAACAGAAAGGTTCATTGGGAATATTTCTTTAAATTGATTGAAAGCAATTAAAAGCCAAACGATATGAACCTAAAAATATCTCATTACATCAAAAATGTTTCCTTTGCAGGCTTGCCTCACTTTATACATATGGTTCAGTGAGATTTTACCTTCTTTTTTCCATTTTAAAAACTGGGTATTATTGCATATTACATGGGTTTCTTTTTTTAATGCTGTGGCAGAAGTACAGTAATTAACTTTGTACCAATTACCAGGGTGCATATTAATATTCATAGGCTTCTACAGAAAGAATGATCTTGAAATCTCGCAGCAGGCCTGGTTAAAATGATTCATTAATGCTCAGCACAGGTTTCTTTTCTAATTCATTAAGAAAATATTAGCATAATCATGTGGAATTAATTTTCTTAAAAAAGGTTGATACAAGCAAGGGATTAAGAGGACTGGCACTAATGTAAGAACTATGGCTCGTGCTGTACTCCGTCTCTGGAGAGCGACTATCATATTCGTGGTATCGCTGCCAGTGCACTTCAATAATGAAGAAGAAACTAGAGATGGATTGAGGCAATTGAGCTGAGGATTTCATTTTCATGTGAATAATAAAATAAAATAAAAAATGCACCCTCTTCTTACATTTCTCTTTATCAAGAAAGAGAGAAGAAAGAAAAACATATTACTCAACATGTACAAGAGGCTGAAAAAATAAGGCAACAGGACGATGGGCTACAAATAAGAAAAGCAGCTGGAGAGAGGAATAAATACCTAATGGATGTGAGGAGTGAAGTTCAATTTCAGGAAAAATGATCAAGAAGTGGGCCAGAGAGTAAAAGGTAAATAGCCTCTCCTAAAAAAGAGGGAAAAAATGGAGAGAAATGGAAGCTCCTCTACAACCAAGGTAGAGAGGTGCTACAGAAGAGGGATGTTAACACCCACCACCGGAACATGTTCCAGAGAACCAGGGAGCTGCTCCACCATGGGGAGGCAAGGAGAGCATTGCAGCCTCCTCTGTGAAGCGGTATCTGAGGTGTTTGAGGGACGCCTTGTGAAGATGTATAGTCTTTCCACACAGACCCCAGTCAGGGTATCCAGCCTCCAAAGCGAGAGGCCCCGAGGGAGCACAAGGCAGCTCCTCGTGGGACACCAGGCCTCAAATGTAGTGTCGTTACTTGGGACTTCCCAGCCTTGGGCTGGAGGTGCCCCCACACCAACAGCTTCCTGGCATGTCCCTATCCTGTCCCCTGTCCCCCAGGTGGCTTTGGGCCTTCAGAAAGGCACAGGAGACACCAGCCCAGGACACAGAGACTGCTCAGGTCCAGCAGATCTGGGCCACAACCAGCACCACCTCCTCTTCCTCTCCAAGATCCACTTCTCTACACAGAGCCACAACGTTGGGGTCCTAAAAATCTATTACCATTCTGCTCTACCCTTGCTGTAACAAACCATGATCCAAATCCTCAGCACATGCCATTATTTATTATTGGAATTATTCTTCTGTGAGTATATAATTTACTGGGGAAAGGCTGAACTACGGGCACAGAAGTGCCGCTGATTTGTGGCAGACATCAATTAGTTCTCATACGCATCCACACTACTCAATCCATGGAAGTCAGAGTCCTATAGCTCATTGTAAGCAACAAATCTGTATATGGAGATAGAGGATTTAAATAGAGTAAGGACCCATGTCAAAGGGTAAAAGAAAAATAAAAGGACACTAGATGAATTAAAAAAATGAGGGGAAGCATATCCTGGCTCTGTATAACTGTACTTTAAACAATACTTTAAGAACTTTAGACTTTTCCAAATAGTGCTTTGAGGTTATAACTTTTCAGTTTCCAATTATATACAAGAATAATTTTTTAAATGTTAGCATAATTTTTCTTTTTCCTCTTAGCTTCAACTTTTAACCAGGCTCTCCCCTAGAAAGATTGTATTAGAGAGTTGTAGGAGTTGCTACAATTCAGAAGTTCTCTGTACAGAAAATAAAGAAAAATCTCTTGTGACATTACTTCTGAAGATTTTCATCCAAATAAAAATATTAATCTACAGTAAAACTACAATTTTGAAGGCTAGGGTTTATAGGGATAACATTCAGTTCACACCTATCAGATTTTTGTTCTTCTCTTGCCATTCTTGTTAGTGATCATCTGAAACAGTACACTCAAAATACATTCAAGGGCATTCCAAGTCTTTTCCAAGTGATATTTTTTCCTCTAATAATGCCTTTTATATATGTAATTCTACCTACTTTTGGTGGGAAAAATATTTTAACTGGCAAAGATTTCCTTAACACTAAAGTGAAAAACATTTTCTGAAAGCTTATTATAGAAACAAAAGGAAAAACTATGTGCTTTGCTACGTAGCATTCTTTTTGTTCAATAAAAGTAGAAAATTCAGGAAGACTTGGACATATTTTATACCCCTGTTAATCGGGGGGGATAAAAATGTTTTCAATTAATATAGTTAGCTGCCTCTATCCATTTTAATTAGTAGCCTATTGTTCTTTGAGTCTTTATTTTAAAATTCAGAATATTACCATCACCTATAGAAACATTATTAGGATTTCCATTCATATTAACTTATCAATTGCCTTATCATAGAGAGATTTATTTCAAATTGTTCTTGATTAGCTCAAAATGAGGGGAAAAAAGTAACTCCTATGTCCTTTGCAGAAAGGAGGCATTTTCAGGCTGTTTTGAAGCAGGAAGGCTGAACTCCACTGCCGCACTGGCAAGTGGGTCAAGCAGCCACAGAGGTAATTTATTGTTAAGCCCCGAACAGATCTGAACTTCTGCATTACTACTTTAAAGCCTGGTGCACACTCTAATCATAGACTTCTCATGAATATAATTCAGGAAAAAATCAAAGCAAGGCTGCATTTTCAAGGACACATTATATAGCCACAACGCAGCAAGATCCTGCCCTAACAATAAGCACTCAATGTATTCACATGAAGAAAATGGGAGAATAATTAAGTATTTGATGTTATGGCAGTGTCCTGTAATTTTGCAAATACTGTAGCTTATAAATGCAGCTATGTAAGCATTAGTACAGATATAATTTCAGTGGTTACATACCACATATGTTGGCTAATCTAAATGCTAGTAAAATGCCAAGAATCTATACTTTGTTACAGCACTTGGCATTGTGAACTGCTCCTAATGCAACACTGTTACTTCCTTCTATTATTCTTTTGAGAACAAGTTATGTTCATATCAGTCATTGATTTTGTTTGATGTTTCCCACACCCCCACACAAGTGAAAGGTAATGGCAAAGATGTTCAAGTTTTGCTGAAAATCCCAAAATAAAGTATTTATCAGTATGTTCTTCATCAGTCCCTGATGGCGTTCTCCGGTCTTAGCCAAGGCTTGGGGAGTTGTGCAGAAATCCCAGACCTCGCTATACAGGACCCAACAAGATGATCCCCAAAGTCATTTTGCCCTCCCTGTGCCATAGTTTTAGCTCAGCTTTAAAGTGGCCCTCACTGAAGTGCCAGCATGAAAACACAGGTAATGAAACGTTTCAGGTAAATAATGCAGTCTTACAAGTTTTCTACGATCTTCTACCTAGACTATCCAGTCTCACCATATCTCAACACCAATGCCTGAAAAAACACTTAAGTGTTGATGAAGCGGAAAGACCGTAACATCCTTTCAGTCAATTACAATTTCATCATCCTGTCATAAACAGCAAACCTCACTTCCATTTTTGTGTGTCATGTAGATACTTAGGAGTCTTAAGACCCTTAAAAGTCCGAGTCATTCTTTTCTAGTTTGTCACATAAGGTCGATACCTTTTTGTTCATCAGATCTTTTATGAAATCCCTGTTGAGAGTCTCCTTGCTCTCCCTCTCTCCTGAGGTTTGGCCTCTTTGCAGCACTTTCCTGCTACGCTACCTCTATCTTTTGCCATGTTTTTTAATGTGTTTAATCCTACATCTCTTATCTGAACCAGGCTGATACCAGCTGTAGAACCCAGTCATTTTGATATAGCTGAAAATGTATTACATTGAAAATATAATCATGAAAATTATTTTAAAAGGGCTCCACTAAACTATATAACATTTTATAACTCAGACTGTCAAGAGCATGCAGATATTGCTCTTTCAGAATGTCTTCATTTTAGCATGCCTTTTAGACATCAAGTATTATGTATCAAACATCACAAAGCTTCAGTCAGAGCATTCACTGACTTCTTAGCTGCTACAAAATAAAATGAGAATAAAGTTGAGATGTTTTGAAGTTGTTATCCTCTCCCATGAGAAGAGACTCAGATGAGGATACAGAAGCTCAGCTCTGGTGGGCTGTGTTAATTCTGGTAAACTATGGCTTGTCAAAGGCCTGTAATACCTAGCAAATTTTTAATTTACAATCTACTTTATTATGAAATACAAGATGTCAACATTTATTATAATATTTTTGTGTACAGAAGCTTAAGGTCTTGATTACAGACAGAATTTCTATTTGATTTTATTAAACATTTCTTCTTAATAAGTTACAGAAAAGCAGTGACTTACTTATACCGAACTCAAGAAAATAAGTTAATAGCAAAAAGAAAAAGAAAATTCTATCAGTAAATCAAATATTGGTTTAAGAAAAGAAAACAAAGTGTAAATTACATCTTTTTTCAGTCCATAGAGGATATTATAAGCTGTAGATCTGAATTGAGCATGCAGAAATATGTGTACAATTAAAAAGAAAACATCATCATCATCAACAAAAATACTGCTAAGTTAAAGAGTGTAAAGTGACATGGCAACCTTGGCTGACAGCAGATTCTAGAGGCTGGTGAAGTCTCACAAGTCTTATGATGCACATTTAATGGATTGCTTCAAATTCATTAAATACATAAGATCACAATCCAGGAAAGTAGTTCCTTGAATAAGCATTCTGTACTGAAATGACTCTGAAAGTGATAATGGCTTCTCAATATAAAGAAATGTAGTAAAGAAGCAATTTGCTCATATGTTTTTCCAGACAGCCCAATTAAAATGTCTATTTGATGTTCAGTGACAGACAAATAGCTGGAAGATGTGAAGCTCAAATAAAAATGAGTGACAACAGCCTTAGAAATACAGAATTATTACTTAGATTTCAAGTGCACTCACATCAAACTAGCTGCCTATTTCGATTATTGCATCTCTAGAAGCAGAGGTTCAGAAAAGATTTACTTTAACTTCTCAAACTAGTAAAACTGAAAGAGGTAAAAACAATTAGAAGAAAAATACCAAGATGCAGGTAATAATTAGCAAAATACCAAGCAAAAATATATAGGCAGGATATATGTCCTTTTTCTTGCATGCCCAGTAAAACTAGAGAACAATTCTTCTAAAACTGAATATTTATGTACACACCATTGCTTCCATACGCTAATGATCCATGTAAGTTCCAAAAACAGCATTATTCTTGTAAAAGTCTAATAAATACATGATCCACAGGTAAACGAGCATGGACAGTGACATTATTAGGGATATTAATCACTATGTGTCTAGGCACAAGTAAAATGCATGCTGGCCAGCCAGCCTACACATACCAGGAGAGAGCAGGAAAATCCAAGGTACCTTTTACAGATACGATGTACCTATACACGCATTATGTCCAGAAACACATAAAAGAGTATAGGGAAATGAGCACAGATAAGGAATACTAAGAGGAAACTTAATTCACAGCCAGGTGCACCAACACAGAGCAGCTGTTGAACATTTCTGGGCATGGGTCTATGTGATGGGTCTGGATCTGGGAGATAGCTCCCATCAGTGGTCTCCAAGTGCCCTCATCACTCACAGGGAGCCCCTCCAAGACCTTGAGGCCTTTTTCTTTTGCAAGATATCCTGCAGTCAAACTCTTTCCATCCCTCTTTGGGATCACTGACTTATTTCTGGATAAGTTTTTGTACTAAATCCTTCTGCACCCCAAAGGCAGTAGACACATTAACTTGAGTGGACTTAGGAACTCCTGCCTGCAAACCCACCCGGTGTATCCCTGCAACACGTTTCCACTCCACATTGTAAACTCAGGCTGCTGTAAATTCAAGCCAGTAGGTTTTTGTATAAACTATGTGATAGCAACCACCCACTGGAGACAAAAATGAGAAACTAACTCTGCCTCATCCTGCAAATTGAAATGGAACTGCCACTTGTAAAATTTTCATTCTAGAAAGCTATAATTCCCTCAAACGGCTGTGAAAGATACATATGCTTGAGCTTCTAATTCTTTTATTTGCAGTTCTCTCCTTGAATGGATAAATCCAAACATGGGGAGGGGCAGGTGGCTGTGCAGCTGCAAATGTCACTGAAATAGACATGATCAGGCTAGTTTTAGTGATGATCCGGTAGGAAATGAATTAGGGATTACAAAGATAATCATGAGTATTTCCTAGTAACCTGAACCACATTTAAGAGAGGTTTAAAAAAGAAATCTTTATGCAGATTTTGGGCCACTTTGAAGCTCTTAAAAAGAAACTCAGAACATAAGATTATCCCCTTGTTTGTTTTCATAAAGCGTAGGATACCACTACTGTTTAGAGTGTACCATTAGGATAATAGGACAATTGCATCAAGTTTTGCCATTACTAGAGGGTCCACACTTTGCAGTGCAGTTGCTTGAAGACGCCAGGACAGTGGCAATTCCTTTTTGCTGTTCTTCCTTCCCATTTGTTAATCTTACAATCAGTTATCAAGACACTTTTGCCTGTTTACTTTCGAGCAGCTCATTCTTACAATATATGACATTACAAATAATTCAGCTTCCCGCTGCATTATTACAGCCATGTGTAATGGAAAAGCGACACATGGCACATTGCATGGGTTATTAAATCACAGTGCCATCTCCGCAGCTGCCAGAGGCATGCAAACAAACATAACTTATTTCTCCCCCCTCTTCCCATTTACCTTCCCACTTCCTTCCTTCTCACCTTGTTCTGTGTTATATTTCCAACCTAGATAAATAACAAAATAAGTAACTCCAGGAGAACATGTGTTATTTCTCATGGGCTATTTTATTCTAAGTGGAACTAATGGCAAACCCCTCACTACCTTTAGTGGTGTCAAGACAAGTGCTCTTTGTCCCACAGATCTATTCTGTTAAAGTTGCACCCTTAGGCTCTCCAGCATCCCCACAATTCCCAAAGGGTGCTGGTATCTTTGCAATAGTATCTAACTGTTAGAGCCCATCCACAGAGTTCA
Source organism: Crypturellus tataupa (assembly GCA_034781795.1). Taxonomy (NCBI): domain Eukaryota; kingdom Metazoa; phylum Chordata; class Aves; order Tinamiformes; family Tinamidae; genus Crypturellus; species Crypturellus tataupa. The sequence goes on along the minus strand of JAWLRI010000857.1, from coordinate 1,151,340 downwards.
GCCTTGTCTAAATATAAAGCCTTTCCAAAAGACCTCAGACCCTACCTAGGAAAAATTACCTAGGAAAGAGAAAAAGAGACTGTCAGCTCAACCTTAAATGCTATGGCAATTCCTCTTTAGGTCTGTATATGGGACATGCAGGCAATTGAGACCTGTTTGATCAAGTGAGTTTGGGAGTCAGAAGCAGCTCGGCAGCACTGGTCCTTAGCCCCGCTCATTAGCCTTGGTAGAAGTGGGATATACTAATTTGAGCAGAGCATCATGAACCCGTGTCTTTTTATCCTATTACCAACAATATCTGAAAAAAAAAAAAAAAGTAGTGCTGCAAGTTCCCACAAATCAGAGTTCAGGCAGACCAGCAGAGGAACAAACAAGGAGGATAAGTTATTTGCTATAAACTATTGTGTATAAACTTAAAAAAGTCAGTGAGAAAAAAAAATAATGACCTTTCATTTCCAGATATCTGTCTAAAATATATCACAATAGGAAAGCTTTTAGAGAGGATACTGCACAAATGTGCTGCCACCGCTAGGTCACAGAAACTTGACCAATACTGATATAAAGGAAATTCTTTCTTGCTTTAATCCTTTTCACCAGCAGGCTCTTTTGGGCTAAAGGGATTAAATTCAATACTTTTATAAAGGTCAAAAAGGAGCATTTCTAAAATCTGTTCTTCAACTTCCTTCTTTGCTTCTTCCGAATGGGGCATAAGAGAGAGCAACTGAATGGGCTCAGGTTTCCTTTTAACATATTTTTGACATTTTGCTCCTCTTTGTCAAGGAAGGAAGGGCAGTTAGTTAACTTCTCCAGCTCACAAAGGAAGAGGTGTCAGCAGGGCACACTGCGTCTTTAGGGCTGACATCAGTCTTCAGAAGACCCATGAGGAAACCACACTTCAACTACTTTGTCATGTATGTGTATATATATATTTTTTAAGAAAAAAATATCATTCAAGTTTCCCCAGCAAACACAGTCTTTGTAATGTTGTATTTCAATTTATTTGATGGAGCTAACTCTCAACCCTACTACAGATAATTTTTAAGGCTCTCTTAAAATATTAAATAGCATCTTGGGGCTGCACAAGGAAAAAAATCATCACCTAATCATAGCACCACTGAATCACAGGGAGCAGACACAGAAAGGAACGTCTGCTCTGTCCCCAGGCCAATGAAGTATTGCCCTCTAGAGTACACTTTCTGCTTATTTCACATTTAATTTTAAAATGTCTTTAGTGATGGTTCTTTCACCGCTTCTTACTCTTCCTTCTACTCTGAATTTAGTGTCACAAAGCTTTATCATGGCATGCAGCCCACATTTTATTTTTCTTAATTTCATCCCATTATTCTTAGTTATAACAGTTTGTTCCTCTGTGGTAATTCTTCTTCATCATTGGTCTTTACCAAAGAAGTATTTCAAGATAGTTATCATGTTCCCAGCTCTATTTGCATTAGCAGTCTAAATATATTATATTCCTAATATTGCTTTATAAATCAGAAGCTTCAAGTCACTTAATCTTTCTGGGTGCTCTTCTATAGAAGGAAATGGACATACAGAAAACAAGTCACAAACTTAGGGAGAAAGAAATATTGAGGCTGGTTGCAGAGTACAAACCGCTGTCCTTTGGTTTGTGAAGGCTGTGGATGGAGGTGGAAGATCTGCATGTGCCATCTGCCCTGACCCTCTCTGCACAAGGCAGGAAACTTCCCAGCCTGAGATGATATTTTTTTCCTTTTCTTTAGAGTGGCAAAATTCAATATTTCCACACAGCTGCAAAGCTTTGAGTCAGGCTCAGCTGACATTAGTACCACGAAGGGGATATTGCATTATAAAAATACCAATCTTGGAAGCAGCTGTTGGCTAATTTCATGTGCCAACATTAAAATCTCACTGTGAACCTCATCATGCCTCAGTTTAACCTCAGCCATACAGATAACATACACTTCCACCCAGGTTATTCAAAATAAAACCCAACAAGAAATTATTTTAGCACCAGTTCACTGCTCACTACCACAGTGGACCCTGCTTCCTAGGGAAACACACATGAGATCCTCAGTTCTCCCATCTCCTCAGCATGTTGCCCATTCCTGCCTCTCCCTTTAGGCCAAGCTCCAGGCAAAACCAGCACACAATTTTGCTTGAGCTTGGATCCATCCCTTCTCTTTGGGATCAAGGGTAGAAAGGAACTGCAAAAAACAAACCTGCCACTGGAGAAGTCACAAGATGAAACAGCACCCTCCAGTCAGCAGCTCTGCAAGTCTGTAGACCAAATTGCAACTCCAGTGTTGCCTTCTATATTCAGGATTTTTCCTAGTATTTCCTGGACATTAGAGGTTTCTTCCCAAGAAAGAGCAGCAGGAGGTTTTTAGCAGCAAGTGCCCCTGTGCCCTGAGCAAGAGGGTCATGGAGGCTCAGGGCAACAGCTAAAGCCTCCAAAACCTTCAAGTATCACAGGAGATTTCATTAAAGCTATTGAGAATTTGGGAAATCAAACCTGTCACTAGCTCGTGTTTTCTCGCATTCATTTTGCTATTCAGGACGCGGGTTCGGGGGGGGGGGGGGGGGGGGGGGGGGGGGGGGGGGGGGGG
>JAWLRI010000857.1:1093577-1148745 GCA_034781795.1 Crypturellus tataupa | reverse complement strand
AATACATTTCCCCCCCCCCCCCCCCCTTCTCTCTCTACTCACATTTTCAGGACAGATTTCTATTTTCTGTGGGCATGTGTTCTAATTTCAATACTGTCAGGTTTGATTTTTTTTCATCTTTAAATACAAAACTACCACAGATGAGCCTCCCTAAAACTATTGTTCACACCATTGTGTAAATTTGGAAATTACAAACACCACCCCCGGGTGTTAGGCAGCCTGCTTCCTTATCTGTCCTGAAAAAAACATTCTGTGAAAGTCTAGAAATCTCACAACCATTTAATGCTCTGGGTCCCTAAACAATAGTGATTGATTTTGTTTGGTCTGGCAAACACAAATTATCCCATAATCATTTTAGTCTACCAGCCATGCTTACATTAACTTGTTTGTGTTTTAAGAAGAAAATGCAGTGATTGTAATGAAAAATGGAAAAGGCTGAAGGCAAATAAAAGATTTTTCTCAGCTGTGGAAAATGCATCTACTTTAATTGTCTACACAGAATAGGTCTAGTTTTCCGCAAGAGCAGAATGAATTTAAAAATAAATCAAAGGACCCTTCTTTCCCTTTAAACTTGCCTCACAACTATCTAGGGTTTTATTTCCTCATTTTTGCTGCTTTGTGACAAAGGAACACGCAACAGAGCAACAGCTCTTATTCCTTTGTCCTTTTTCCAAAATATAAAATTATTAGAAGCTATGCAGAGGAATACATACAGAACCTGGAATTTAAACCTTTTGACATTTAAAGGCAACTTTCATCAAGATAAGGGGATCAAGATGGAAAGGGATCTGGCTAGGGCAAGGTTCTGTGATGGCCACTGAGAGTCACACACTCTCAATGGTGGCAGGGGAGTGCGCTCGCCAACGGGCTCTGGATTTGGAAGATCAGGTGAGGCCAGTAAATACCTCCCGGTTGTCAGACTACATTGGGGTCATTTCGTCTCCCCTGTGCAACAGGGCACCTTTTTGCTCCTCTTGGCCCATGGAGGATGTTTTCCAAATTAATTTTTACCTCTTGCAGTTAACTAGGATGTTGCAAACACTGTTGCTGACCATCAGCCCAGCTGCAAGGATACAGACTCTACCAAAGAGCAATAGGACAAGGAGGCACTTACAGCCTGGGGAGCCAAAAGGGAAAAACAGTCCCTGCCATCACTGCTCAAGGCAGAAAGTTTAGATGGAAAAAGGGATTTGTGTCCCTGTCTGTGGAAGGGACACATAAAACAGATACTCAATTCCCCCATTACATGCCAGTGAAGAATTTCTTTTGAAAGAAAACAGATTCACCAAAGTCATGGAGGAAAATGAAGAGTGAAACATAGCAAAAGGCCACTCAGGAAACAAAATGGGTGAGGCCCAAGTTGTTTCTATTAAATATATTTGTGTGGACACTTTGCATCCTTCCTGCATGACAGGGTAACTGAGAAGGGGCAGCAAGGTTTGCCTGGGAAAAAGGGAATGATCAGTCTCGAAATCACATCCCACACCCCCAGGAAGGGGTATTTTCAGCTCCAAGATTATGAGGGTCTTACATGAAGTCACATCATGGGAACACAAGACAGTCAGATTGAACAGCAAAGTTGGAATAATGATCATGCAAATCAATGCAAATCCCTTTTTTTTTCCTAAATAAAGCACTAAAGACAATTATTTTTGTACATGCAAACTATTATTCCAGCCCAGAGCAATATAACCTATTTTCCTTAGGGGACTGCTAGCCTTTCCAGAGAACATTTTAAAATGTTTTTATTAACATTGCTTAAAGCCTCAAGCTGAAAGTGTTGGCATGAAAATGAAGCAATTTCTTCCCATTTTTCCATAGAACTATTCAAAGTTTCATGCAGCTTCTTGAATAATCTGTCCTTTCTAAAGTATTTTTCAGTGTTTTTTTTTTCTAGAGATGATAAAGAAGCCCAAGTTTGTCTTAGAGGTGTCTTCTGAACAAGTCTGCACATAATAGTTTAGAAAAAAAGATGATCTAATCATACTGGTTGTGATCTGCACCTCCACCCCAGCTCCAATCCCATATCAGAGAAAGGGAATTTATATCACCCGCATTTAGTCCAACTTTGATCTTACTAGATTTTGATTCCTTTGCTCTGTGCTACTGTCCTAGCACTTCCCCAAAACAACAGAAGGGAAAAGCCTGCACTCAGTGCTGGTGATATATCACATTTAAGAAGTTGCGTTCGAAAGCAAAGGTGGCCATTTATGAGGAAATATTCGATCTCTGCTATCAAAGACCTCATAAGTTGGAAGGAAGCAAAACTCTAAGTGCAATAAATCTATCTTTAATGCCAATACAAAGCTCATTGCTGTGGTCAACAGCATTTTAGTGAAGTTTTAGGAGGTTTAGAAACAAAACACTCACTGGAAAGTGCCTTCAAATGCAGATAATCTATCAAGTCAGCATTTCTGAGATGCTCTATTTGGAAAAACAGCAAACAGCTATAGTCCATCAGATTCTCCTAACAATTCAGCTTGACAGCAATTCAGTGGCCACCACTGTACTAGGAAGCCTTTTTCAAGGAGTCTCCTGTATTTTGGTCATTTTTGTCCTAGATTTACATCTTAGTATATTCTAAGTTCAAATGAATGCCACACAACTTGCTCTTTAACTGTTATTTTCATTTTCCCAGACAATATAGTCCACTTTTAAGGAAGCACAAATAAGCCGATGTTGACACAGGATAATCATACAGCTGCCACACAAATCCAAGTCTTTTGCCTACTGCACTAAGTCACCCAGAAAGGAAAATAAATGAAACAAAGAAATAATCATTAAGGCTTTTCTCTCCCCTATATCCACATTACAGGATATCCTTTGGCTCCTGGATCCATCTTCCCCTATGGTTTTCAATTGTCCCAGTACTATGTTTTGGCTATTACAAATATCTGCCAACAAGTGCCTTTGCTGTCAAGTGTTAACTGCTGCAAGAGTCTCAGCTGCAGATCTGCTCCTCTAGGCACAGAGAAAGTCCCCTGAGAAACCAGGCACATTTTAAACAGCAGAAGGCACAGGAATAGATCCAGAAACAGCCCTTTAAACCAGTCCTCTGCCTCTATCTTTGTGATGCTACAGTCAAACACCAGCAATTTCCAACTGAAATTTATAAGGTGAGAACAGATGGTGGACTTCAGTGAATTTCAGAATCCTGTTAGTATTAATTTTCCTTTAATGTCAGGAGCAAAAGTTAAAAGTGCAATTAAACTTCCTTCAAAAATGGAAATTTCAGAAAAACGCATTAAGAAGCACCACAACACTCCATCTTCCTATTCCTTAAACTGAGCCCAAGCATTTACACTTTCCTTTTATTTAATTTGTGTTAGTTAAGTGAACTAAACTGAGATATTGTGAAAGCTGGTCCAAAAGTCAGGTGCATTTCCATGCTAGATCACCATTACCCATACAGTGGTGATGGTCACAGGCTTCTTACCCATGCCATTCATCAAGTAGCTTGGTCAGAGTAAAGTCTACATGGAATTGCAGATCAATCACTCACCAGGCTCTGTGGGACACTTTACAAGTTAGGAGAACTTATATGTATTCTTACGGCCTGGAGGATCGGTAGATCTGGGCTCCAGAAAATCTAACCTCCCATGAGACAAGGTAATAAGATTGAATGTAATCAAATATTTAAACTAGAATGTTTACAGCTTCCAATAAGTAAATAATGCAATAAACAACACTGTAGATCCAATTAAAATCAATTTAGACCTTTTCTATTCTCCTATTTCCTCCATACTTCATGCAGGATAGAGCCTCTAAACTATACAACAGGTTAAGGAAATACATTTGTCTTTTTCTTTAGGTAATGTTTCTACCACATCTTGACATCTCCAGAAACCTATTTGGAATAGTATATACCAATAAAGCTCATTTAAACCAAACCAAGCTCTTCTCAGGCAGCCAATCTGAAGACTCACAGAGTCTTTGCAACTTACATCTTGCTCTGAATGCACGATCTGCGGGGTTTAAACATCTTTGAACTGCAGTTCTCCAAAGAAAGCAGCCAAACTTTTTTTCAAAAAGCACCCCCTTTCCCATCCACAAGCTGTTTGGATGGAAAACACCACTGACCTTCCAGGTGAGTACAGAACATTTCATTTGCATGTAACAGAAACAAAACAGAAGGAGATTGATGCCCGCTGCTATTGAGCACCAGCCCCTCCAGTCTCCAGGTACCTCAGTTACCTCCGAGCTCAGCACATGCCCCAGCAGCACGCAGGCCCAGCAAGGCAGAGCCCCAGGGTCTAACAACTAAATTATTCAGTCTACCCAGGAAGGCTCCAAATAAAAAACGCCTCTGCAAGTACCTTTTCTAAAGATGACAAAGGTTATTTATGTTTCATCTACCTTGCTGCACAAGTTATCATCACCCTGCAGAGGCAAAATAAAATGAACGCTCTGCTCTCGCAGAATGGGCACTGCCTTTGCACAACACTACCAGAGCTCAGAGACCTACCATTTCCCGCATCCTCCATCCTGTACTTATCTTTTGATGGTGAAATGCATGTTTCCCTACTGTTTCAGGGGTGATCCTTAGGGCACCATTATCCCAGGGAAGGATAAAAGGAGCCTAGCACTTCATAGCGACAGAATTGGATAGAACTGCAGGAAAGGAAAATAATCAGGAAGGAAATTAAAAGCAATATTATACATCTGTCTCTTCTAGAGGTATTTTTAAAACTACTAAATCCAAACTATTTGCTACACTACTGCTGCTGTTTGTGATGGACAAGCTACTACCTGGCTCGTGGTCTATGCTGGATGAATATTCTTCCATCTCTAGCCAAACAGCATAAGAACATGTAGGAAAAATAATAAACTGTAGTGCAGAGTATCCTACAGCAGAGCTCCAGGAGTTGCTGCCTCTCACCTTCACACTGCAGAAGGACGCCCAGGTGCCTGGCACAAGGTAACGCTCTTAGGCACAGCCCAGGGCATTTGCAGGCATGCCAGTTTAATACAATACATTAAAAATTGGTAAGGAGCCTTCTGCTGAGCAAGAGGGTTGTCTTTATATGCTTTTGCAAGTGAAAGCTTTTTTCATGCTTTCTAGACAACCCATCATGTCTAGTATAGTCAAATATGAGGATAAAAAAGTATTTGCTCACAGTATCTGCTCACAGTATCTGTTCACAGCTATGCATCAAACCTCAGCATGTTAGATCCCCTCTGATTTATGAAAGTATTTGGACTTGGGGACTAGGGGGGGCTTCAAGTTATAAAGTATAATCAGACATGTATAAAAATCATGCTATAGACATAAAGAGGCAGTAGGCACAAAGGGAAGTGAGACAGTTCAGAAAATCCTGTGTCTGTTGTAGGGAAGAGACTGAATTAAAGCATAATCTCTTTGAAGTAAAGGATATTAAAATGAAAATACCTGCTTGGGAGACACCAGAGACATCTCTGATACAGTTAATACCTGTGTTAATAACAGCTTTGGTGGCTCACGAGACCAACACACCAGGACACCTTGTGTTTCAGTAAAGCTCTTACAAGCAGGAGTAAATCTACCTCCTGCCTGCTCTCACAGGAGCCTGTGCCACAAAGTCAGTGTTTCCCCAGCTCAGGAGGAGCAGTTTTCATAAGGGTTTGTGATATTTCTGAACATCTTTCTTCAGATAAAGAAGATTTCAGCCTGTGCAGGGCAAATAACTAGGAGAAGCAGCAGCCAGTGCATGAAAGCTTGTCATAGCAAGGAAATGACAGACAGCAGCACTCGGCTTTAAGCTCGGCTCCTACTCTCCCAACAAGAGCTCTCAAACTCCAGGAAAATCTTCAGTCTCTAGGAAGTGTCCTAAGGAGAATGAAAGAAAAAGAAAATACTTCTTCACTGTCATTCTCATCCTAAGCATCTCTTCACAGGCCCAGCGAAGCAAGTGCTTAACACCAAGCGAGCACCAGCTTTTCCAAGGCTAGAATTGCTGAGTTATATCCATAAGAAGAAAATGAAGAAGTCTATTAAATTATTTCTTATTTCCTCCACTAAAAAGCACACGTTCTACTTTAGGCTGCAGGTTCTGTTATTTGAAGTCTACACATGGGCTCTGTGGATGAAACACATCTTTCTTCCTTTCCAGTGATGTACAAACCATAATTCAACTATAATGACACCTCCCACACGTGCAGGGGAAAAAAGCAACCACACAAGATATTTTGCTTCATAATGTTTAACTTCTCATAGAACTGAAAAAGGCCTGAATTATTAGGATTTTCATAGCTCAGGCCAATAAACATTTATAATTAACTGCTGCTCTGAGCAACTGCCTGTAAGACCCTCTGCTGCTGTAAGCAAAGTAGAATCCAGACCAAAAAAATAGTAAAATTAACTTAAAGGTGGACAGAATTAAAAGTATAAATAAAACCAGAAGAAAATATCCCCAACAGCATATTTCTTCCAGTTGAAACAGGTCATCATCTGAAAAGGAAGATAATAAACCACCCAGGTTCTCAGTGCTTCTAGCATAGGTCCCTGCATGTCCACAGATGTGGCCCCTCCTCACAGGGCAGCTGTTTCCCAAATCTAGATTTCTGCCTGTGACTTCAGGAAAAATCCTTCTGCTTTTACAAGGAAAAATAAAGTTTTGTGATTTCAGAGTCCCTTCTGATTAGGGAATATGGGAGCAGTTTTGAACAGCTCTATACTCTGCCAGACTCCGCATGGTCTGAGCAATGGTCCCAATGCAGCTTTGCGAACCCATGGATCATTGTAACAACTGCTTACAGTTTATAACTTCATTAATTCCTTAAGGAGGATAGAAACAGAAAGCAGTTAATGATACTTAAAAGTCATGCAGCACTAGGAAGGACTAACAGCCCCACAAAGCAAGAGAGTGATAGCATAAGGAAAGTTTCTCGGAAACATCTGGTATTGAATGTAAATTAACCTCAGGTATTGAATGAGGGAGGAGGGGAAAAATATTGCAAAAAGAAAGCAACTGGTAATGGTTCAGCACATCCTCAGAAAGTGAGCAGCAAGAGGCCAATACCATCTCCAGCAGCTGACAAAGGAGCATCATATTGCAAAGCACCAAGAGGAAAAACCTCTTTGCACCAAATGCCACCAATTGATGCTGAACCAGTATTGATCAGAGCAACTGTGAAAAGCTTTAAGTGTAGGTGAAATAATGAGGTAAGCCTGGCAGCTCATGCCTTGTTACACTTCTTTCTTTCCTGTGAACTTGTTTTCAAGGCTGATCTAGTCCCGCATAGGCACAACAGCCATGCCCTACAGCAAGGGTACAACTGAGTTTGCAGTAATTTCTGGAGCAGAGATTTATCATTCACTTACAAGTATCTGTCCAACATGATATCATGGGAACTGGAGGACCAGACTAACACAGCTGTATAAAAAGCTCAGAAACCCATGCAGGTATAGAAGCTAAAATATACTCTGGACTCTTTAAATGCCATTTTTCACTAGAGAAGCCTTGCTGCTTCTCTTAAAACAAAAGATTATCTTTAGTTTAAGGAAGCTATCTGCACACTTCTGCCTTCCAGCTAAATCAGAGCTGATCTATTTTGTAGCACCCCAGAAAACACTGGGTTTTCTTCTTTTCTTTCCATCTATCCATATATCTTCTCCATGAGAGGCACAGAATAATCCATACCATTTTTTCCACTGAAAGGTGAGATGTTGCCAGGGCACATATTGGAACCTAGGTACTGGGAGGGATTCCTAGGTCCCACACGTGGAATACACACACAGAAAGCCCAGTAATGCCTAAACTCAGCAAGGTTTGTTGAGGCAGCAAAGGCAATAACAGGGCCCCTAGGGTGGAAAATGACCTGAGCTCTTGAAAACGCTAGTGCAGGAGACATAACTACTGAATCAGTGTCAGGTAGCCACAGATATGTCATTGACTGGGAATAGGCAGAAATTCCTACTTGACTGAAAAGTGCAAGTCTGATTTGACAGGAGCTCCTCAGTCAATAAGTCTTTCCATTACATCGGCTAATTTCTAACAAGCACCTATATGCATACTGAATGACTCCTCAAACATCCACAACATCGAGTTTTACAGGTTTGCCATCTCCCAGAGACAAGAAAAACAAGAAAGAAAACCTGCATGGTCACTGTGTGCTAGGATTCTCCCCTTTATGCATTTTATATAAGCTTCCTGCTTTACAGCCTGGAGGATTTCACACATTTTGAAAGATGGAAAGGTTTTTACTGAATTATTATAATCTCATAAAAGCACAAAGCCACTGTAAACCCCATAGTCATAATCTTAAAAATTCAATTATTGCTTAGCAAAGGCAAATCCAAGAATATCTGCAGCTGTAAAAATCTGAAAAGGGACCACGCATAAGAACAGTGATAACCGCACTATAAAGTTTAAACAGGTTAGGTTGTACTCTTTCCATCAGAATGTGTCAAAGACTGCAGTTGTGCAATTATCTTCATCTCTACTTATAACAACTAACATTTGTTCCGACAGAAACAAAAGCAAAGGAAATGCAGTTCTCCTAGCACTTTGTGCAGCCAGAAATATACAGCAAATTAAGCAAGAAACAACAAAAATACAATTCCCAAAGAATTTTTCAAAAGGTTCTAACAGACAAAATTAGAATAAAAAAGGAACACATTGATGGAACAGTATCACCACCTATCACCAATTTTAATGAAAGACTCATTTCTAGGAGAACCTCTTTGAAAAAAAAAATCTTATACATATGGTAATACCTAAAACTTTCATTTGAGTAGTATAGTTCTATCAGTTGAGTATAGCAGGATGAAGTATTTTTTGTTAAAATTTCTCCTGTAAGTTTAAAGAAATTGAAAGCTAGAAAAAGGAAAGTATTTGTGAGATGACTCAAATTCCAGCAGATCTCCATCTCCGAATGTCTGAATGATCATCTGGTCTCCAGGGCCACAGTAACTCAGGCTGGGATGCTTAACTGATTTCTCCCTCCCCTCTGCCCCAACAAAGAAAAAGGGGTTACCTTTGCAGAGGTGACTTCAGAAGTCCCTCATATGGAGCCAGTTACTCAAGAGTGAGCTACTGTACTGCGGGTAATGGGCCCCTAGGGGTTCCAACTGCAGAGCAAAAAAAGGAGCAGGGGAAGAAAGGGAAACAGGCAGGGGAGGAAGACAACTTTCAACTTTAAAATCCATGAGAAATACCAAGAAACAAATCCAGGGAAGGGGATGGAAAAGAACAATGAGGATCCTCTACCAGAGCACTTGCAGTGGAAAGGAAGACTAACCTTAATAAAAGAAATCAATAAAAAAATATTTGGCATGTGACATCTATAGTATTATAACATTCAAGTGAGACCACATGGTCTTTGGCTTCCAAAGACAGCGCATAACAGAACTGTGGCACATCTCCCACGCACAGATTTGAAGGCCAGTCCCACTCGCAGGGCTCCCGGGCGACAGCCCCGTAGACAAGGCAGGCAGGTTGCAGCCTACCTATACATCAGACAAGTGGTTTAGCCACTCTGTATCCTGTCTCGTCACTCGAAAAAATAAAAGAGAAACTCTAGCTAACTGTCAACTCCTTCAGATGCAGATGCACTAGCTAAGATTGATAATCGAAGAATTACTAGCATGCAGATAACATAATATGTGAAGACTTCTTCACGTTGAATTTTCAAAGGTACATCTACATGTAAGGAATAACTTGGCCACTTACATAGAATGAAAAACAGCAAAAGAACTCAACATCTCATGCCTTAAGCACTTCGCTTTGTTACCTATTGCTTCACGATGATTATAAACAAGGGCTATATTTGAAGAGTGTAAGCTGTAATCAGAAGACGTGAATTGCTTGAGGGTCAGCTGCACACAGTCCATGCAGACAACACAGAGGATGAGCATCATGCCTAGCAGTACAGGAAAGGCATTGACGCCATGAAATAAACAGTTTCACAGAACATCTAACTTAAAAATAAAATATTAAGGACGAGGAACAGCATTTTTAAAAGGTTCATGCAGAATCTCTGTCTGCATTCACTGTATAACCAGGACAGGGAAACACTGCCAGGACAGCCACGAGAATAAAGTTGTAGACAGCACATCAATAGAGGAAGGAAGTAAATGTACAGATATCTGTAGATATGAAACCCATGCATTACCCCCGTTGCATTTACCTTTCAATTTTAACAGGAAAGCATAGCCTCATGTTTTTCAGCAATTTGTCCTATATGCAATTTTCATTTTTCATTGATTTCCTGTTGCAACTGTACTTTGTGCAAAATAGCATACAACAGAAAATAATACCTACCCACAATTTACTGCCCCAAATTGGATTTCTGTGCCATTCCTCCTGATATCCCAGTTTCATTTCATTTCATCATTATTTTACCCAGCCTGTTCTCACTCTTCATTTTGTTTCAAGGAAAAACTGATCCTCATGCAGGAAAGCCAGCACATGATACACCCAACATTAAAAGCCCACTGAAGCTGAATTTGGAGCTCAGTCTGAGCACGTGGATGAATTTCACCCTCAGTAAACACCAAGGATTTCTGGTCAAATGAGGGAGAATATAGCTAGTCAATATTAAAAATGTTTTCTTCAAAACAGAATCTATGCTTCATTTCAGAAATGATTCACAGCCACATTTACTCCTGACTTTCAATATCACCTGTGCTTTTTTAAATTATAGAATCACAGAGGTCCTATCACAAGGTCAAAGACACAATGTAAATTAAGGCCTTCTAATCCTACTTCAGTAATAAATACAGATACCTGTACACCCCTGAACCTCTACATCATATAAATCAGATCTTAACCCAGTTGTTTGCCCTTCCACAAACACAATACAACTTTCATACTTAATCTAGACTCAATTCCTTAAATGCATACAAGTTTTTCTTGTAACTTTAAGTACAACCTCCATACATATGGTACATACCTAAAGTACTGAGCTCTCTAAAGTGAGCTGTGATTAGAAGAGGGAACATGTGCGTATGCATCTTCAGCAGCCTACTAACCGGAACAGTGAACAAGTACACTGCAAGAAACTCCTGGTCCAGTTTCCCCCAAATAATGAAATCTGCAGTCAGGACAGCCCACGGCAGGAGGGTTGGCACCTCCTGGGACTGCCCACGCCACCTCCCTGCTCCAAACCACCTCCCCATCCTGCTCCCTAGGACACCCCAGGGGCTTCATTAGATCATCCAGACTTGCCTCGCTCTGGGATTTACTTGAGGTTTTCTACCTTTAAATAGTATTTTTGTTTGTGAATATCCAGTGGTATTTCCAGGTCCTGACAAATAGTTTCTTTTTCCTCTTCAATACATGACAACACTTTTAAGCGTGATATATGATTGCAGATACAGTCTGCTGTGATGGGCTGGTACTAAACTTTAGGCTCATTAAGTACCCCCAGCTGATTCAGTCAGTTATGCTTGACTACAAATACATTCCCACTGTGTTTTTTTCCTTCTTCCTCCCTTTTTAACTCTTCCTTTTTTTCCTAATTCCTGAGTATTTTAGCTTGACACAATTTAGCATCTTCTGTAATTCCCAGAGACCAGAAGGGGCACCAACAAACTTGCAGACCAAAGCCAAATTTTATTAGGCTCAACAGGGAAAAGGCTGTATGGGATTCATCATGGTTTTACATCAGAGACACTAATTGACAGCAGACTAAAGACATTACACAGTTCTGATTTCATGATTCCCACCACAGCTTTGCAGCTTCTTCTTTCCTTTTTTTTCTTAGGAAACAGAAAAGGATCAGTAAAAGTTGAACCAAGTAGTCTAAAGAAGAACTACGCATTGGTATGAACCAAATTGTTGCAAATATTAGCATTAAACCACAGTAATTTCATGCCATACTACAATAGAAAGCAGGAGAAGGGATTTAGTAGCCACAATAGTCACTGCTTAATTTAAACATAAAATATGTAAATAACCACAACCAGACTTTACTACCAATGGCCAGGTAACAATTTCTGCCATAAGAAGAACACTCAGACTTAAATGCAGACATTTGAGCACTTACTCTTAGTTGGAAGGAGGTGGTTAGATTCACATGAATATATCTTACAGTAGCCAATTTCTTTATCACTTTTCCACTCAAGTCTGAAAATAATCTCCCATCACAACTAAGGGCAGCAGTTCCTTCTGGACATCTTCCTGTGCCTCACAGGAATTCAATGCACACATGCCAAATCACCTAATATGCTAGAACAGGGGATCTCTCTCTTTCCACCTGCTGCCTTCGCAGTTGCAGTGTTTCTAATCAGTCACACACCCTGGACTGCCCCTCACGTGGGCAGGCAGGGCACTTGCTGCTGGGTGACTTGCAGCCGCCTGACCAGCAGCACCAGCAGACAGGCAGCTCTGCTGCCTTTAGTCTCCACTGAAGATACGGAAAAAACGCTAAACTTCAGCTCTCCTCCTATCCTTCACACGCATATATAATCAAATATACAATAAAAATGCAACCTCTAAATTCTTGTACAGCAGCAACCATGATGAGACACCAATCTTCACATAGAGAATAACTTTTGTCATTCCATTCCTTGAGAAAGTTTAAGGTTATCTCATCATTAAGTCACCTTCGAACTATGGTTCGCACAGGGGTATCTGACAGAATTTGAAAACCAACAGATAACATTTCTTTCTCTGAAAAAAGAGACCACTTATTTTTCGTTCTCTAAAGCAAAGGGGAAAAAAAAATCTCTTCTGAAAGCTGAAGTGGAAGAGGGAAGAAGTGATTCAACTTACTTCACAACTTTAGAGCAACTTGTTGACTTCTGCCACTCTTACTGGCTTTATCACCACATGTTTTAAGAGCTACTAATTCCATGAATGCTTAATATTTCCACTCAGGTGTACATAGCACATCAGTTCTGCACAGTTGCTGAACATTCAGCTGCTCCCCTCCTTTTGTACACACAGAGCATTACTATCCTTAGCTGCACTTAATGCATAAAGTCACCGAGAACTGAGGGAGGCTGCCCACACCTCAGCGTCTGGCTTACCACAGCCCTCAATTCATTCAACTAAACCATTGCCTCCCGGCTCCTCTCACGAGGACCAAGCAAGGAGGTGGCACACACGCATACACACACGCTGAAATGATCACATCTCCCCAGCAGAAAAAACATTTTGGCTTTGGGGGTTATCTGGTAAAAAAAAAAAAAAAATAATAAGGTCACATACCTTTACATCATGCAGGTATAGCTTTGTATATGACCTACAACAGTTCCCTTCTGAAAGGGCATCTTTGCTCTGTGTTGTTCACCTTCACTCTCACGTTTTGATAGCATCAGGACAACATTTTTGCTGCTTCTGACAGTCCTAGCTGCAATTTCCACCTTGTGAAACAAATGCTGTTCAGTTGACATTTACCTTGACTTCACCTATAACATTTAAACATACACTCTTTCTACCACTCACTATTCCAATTGGCTATAGAAAACAGGGAATAAAACAAATTTCTCGTTATTCTCGATATTTCCCCAAATATCAACTGTCTTTTTCAAATTCCCACCTTATTTCCAAAACCAGAGTAATAATTTCAAGGCACTTGTATATAGCTTTGGGCAACAATAAATGTCACATTCTGCTCCAAGCAAAACAAATGCTCAAAAACTTCCTCTAACTACCAGTCAGCCAACATGAACCAGTATTTTCTGTGGTACTTTTGCCAGGGTTGTTTCTTCTTTACTTTTTAAATCACAGCAAAAATATTAACAGGCAGGATTCACTAGGGGTAAGGAGATTCTCAATGTCTAAAATGTTTATTCAATTTAGACATTTATAACTCAAGGGGGTAAAAAGCAGAGAATAAATATTAGAAAACATACTGAATAGAAATGTATAGAGTAGTAACATGTAAACTTTGAATTTTAGAATTTTTAGGCCTCAGAACAGTGCTCTGGGAACTTTATGCTCTTGTCATTAAATACTACAGCAACAAGTGGCACACATTGAAGTCCCTCCCTTACAAGGAAGCTTCAGATGGAATAAATAACTGCAAAACCTCTGCATGACCAGCAAAGAAAAACAGAATAGTAAATTTCAGTTGCATAGTAATTTGATTTCTTGGTAATTTTGAATTGTCAGTGTGATGATAATGAGTATTTAATCTGCAGTGCTTCTTGTTCTGTATTGACTTTAGAGCTTCCAGGAATGCAAGTGTAACACAGATGCAAGGTAGATGTAAATATTTATGATGCTGTAGAAAACCTAAATATAAAATACCATTTCCATTACTATCTGCTGGGAGCAATACGAAACGCTATATAGAGGAAAGACAGATTGTCCATGAATACGCACATAGTGGGTGCACCGTGAGATGAACCAAGCAAGATATTGTATTATAGAATCAAAGTGATACAATCTTAAGGAAGCTTCCAGAAAAATGACCTTGCCTTTCACTGCTGGCATCTTCCCGAAAGGTCTGAAAGGCATTTCCACCACCTGCAGTTTGGAGGCACAGAATGTCAGCGACAAATATCACAGTAGATTCAAATCATTGACAATAGAAAAAGCTGAAATAGTTTGTTGAGCCACAGCACTGTGGTTGTAATCAACAAGGTACCAACCTTGTTAATACAATTCATCATGTATCAAATGGAAAGATGATGCTGCCTTAGTGAAAGGATTGAGCCACGGACAGTGAGCTAAAAATACTCGCTCAGAACAAACCATGGTCTTGCAGCAACTGGAGTTTATAACATGGAAACCTGCTATGCAGTTAAAGAACAGTGACTGAATCCACACGCTTTATTAACACTCTACTATTAATCACCTAGGATAGAAAGCAGAGGAAACCACATGCATACAAAAAGCCTACATATATGCTTATATATATATATATAGAGAGAGAGAGTTAAAAGGACATGTGTCTTTAAATCCAAACCAAGAAGTAGAATATTAAGTGCTCCAGCAGTTTCCATATTAAAAATATCTAGAAAAGCAGTTCCAGTGCTCTCCTTTCCCCATCTTGTTTATAAGTGGCTGGTCTTAGTGGAAGTCTAAAATCAGTTCTATCATAACTAGAGTGTTAGATGGAAGTGGAAAAGAAATGCATAACCTTAAAAATCCAATACATTTTTGATAATTTTTTACCCTAGAACTGCCACCTATATCAACAAACTTAGATGACACGCACAAAAACATCCTTTGAATTGTCTTGTTTCTCAGCATCACAAAACATTAGCACCATTGTGTACTGAGCACACATTCAAGTAACTTTTTTTCCCTCTAAGGCTGTTACCTAAACTGCATTTTATAAGCCGCTCAAGGACACAAATTACTTCTGAGAACCGAGAGACTCTACAGGACATTGGAGGTGGTGTTTTAACTTCCAGTGCTGCAGAAATCCAACAGCTGATGCTGCAGGGAAGGGTTTGACCAGTTACATGGAAACGACGGGCAGAGACTACTACACCTTCCAAGCAGCTTTGAGATTCCCCAGACCAAGTATATCCAGAGATAATAGGAGTGGACTGGTAAACATAGGAGACCTAGTTATGAGCAAAAAGGGGTCATTTAAAAACCTCAATGTTATCCAATGACAACAGCTATATATATACAGCCACCAAAATGTTTAGAACATATCCAAACTTACAAGAACTTATTTGCCCAGTTATTTTAAAGGGGAATTATATTTTCAAGCTGCTTACCATGTACAGTAACCATTATTAAACAAATATAGACAAGAATCTGTACCTGCTACACAATACTTGATAACATCTGAAGGAGAACCACCAATAAATTGCTTACATGTTAGCTGCAGGATTTTAAGCCATTCCCACCTTACTCTACATACACTATAGGGATACCTTTAAAAGCCTTACAAGCTTCAGTGTAAATTTGCCAGTTTCATTCAATAAAACAGGAATGTTAACCCAACTTGCAAACTGGATAGATAAAACAGATAACATTGGTTGCAATTAATCTGTGTTGGCATAAACTCTCTCATCTTATGTCCTACTCAAGTGTTTCACAATAACTTCTTTGAATACATCAGTATTTCTCATGATAAACCATTTAGATAAAATGCCAAATAAAAATTAAATTCTTACTCTCCTCTGATGTGACACGTACGTGATACCCAGCCCTCAATCAGACATTGCAGCTCTGATGGCTTGGATCAAATTGTAAAAAGGAATGCTCTGCTCAATTTGTTTAATACAAAATTGAACCAAAACACATCTTTGTCAGACAAGTCATGATTCTGTGTGGGGAAAAGCAACTGCGAGTGTTGATGATGTGTGTCTATGTAGGCTGATTAGATGAGCTTTGTTGTGCTCTGAGCTTGTGTACTCTCTCTTCAGAGATCTCCATTCAAGCTATCTATTAGTCATGGCTAAGTGAGCAACAATTTCAAATATATTGAAATGAGATGCACTTAAGTCATACAAATTCTGCATGTGCAAGGCTACACAATAGCAGAGGTGACCCAGATCCAACAGAGCTTGGCTGAAGCTGCGGGAGCAGAAAGCAGAGCTGCTCTCCTGCCCCAGCAACGGCAGCAATACCGAATGGCACCTTCTCTTCTTGCCCTAGGCAGTGGGATGTATCACAGATTGTCTCTCCAGAAGCAAGCAGCAAGATTCGACAGATCATGCTTTGGAAGCAAATTTTTGCATCACTCTGTTTGTAAATATAAGACTTAACACACAGCAGATATCTGCTACAGGGATTTCTGGTCACAGAGCTTTATATTTACTCTTTGCTTCAGTGACTTCAGCATATAATCAAACTCCTGGTCCACAAAATTCAAGAACCGAGGTCCCCAAACATCTGTGCAACCTTTCTACTCTGCAGCCCCTTTATCAAGCTGATCTTCCAAGCATGATGCTCATGCCCCTCACCATATATGAAATGCCACAGAGTATTGCTTGACAGCTACCAGCTACTGTGATCCCTGGAGCTCTCAGTTCATCAAACAGAAAGGATGAGTAAGGGGAAGTGCAATATGATAGAAACACACATGAAAATACACACACAAATCCAGCCCTGAGAGTTGTAAATGATTACAGCCCTCCATTCACAGCAGCATATTTATTTTTTCATACTTATACAGTTATGTGGAAAATAGCACAAGTGACAGAATGATCTATATTCTATGTAAAGAGTCTTCCAAAGGACATCCCTACTAGAAGCCTAAAATTCAAAAATATTCTGTAAGCAGAGAACAAACTTATGGGGAAGGAAAGGGATTTTTCAACATATATTTAGCACATAAAACTATGTAGAAAATCCATAGATCCTGTGTGGAATGACAGTATGTATTATTTTTAACAATTACTGAGCTAGCATTATCAGTTTTGTTTTCCTGCTCTGGGGCACTGGGAGAGCTAGAAGAATCTGGATGAAGTTTCCCCACCTCTGAAGCGATGAAAAACCTCCAGTTTCCAAAAGTATCACTTCCCTCAGAAAAGTGTTCTTAGCCTAAACTGAGAATAACATGGGGGTGAGAGAGACCCACATTTGATTTAAACAGCTGATAGCTCCTATACTGAGGAAGATGACAGAAGCCAGTGTGAGAAAGTTTCCTGATGGGTGGAAATTCTCTTAATTAGTCTTTTCAATCCAGTAAAGCTAGTGCAAGTTTGATTCAGTTAACAAGTTAACATTATGCAGTGTTTTGCCTTCTTCCATCAGACTACACAGTGGAAACACATCCTTCCCAGAGCAACAGCATCAAATGCCATAAAATAAATAAATCCAGGAAAGCTCACACACGCTGACAGTAGCTGATATTTTCATGGTTGTATTTAAGATGCAAGTTGCATGAAATTTGACCATAATAATCTGGTAAAAAATCATAGCAAGGAAGGCAGATCCAGCATAGCAGCTAACCATAAAGCTAGAGCTGGTGGGAGAAGACTTGGAGCAGTGCATGTGCTATTGGTACCCATGCACTTGGGCACAGCTCAAAGCTCCCAGAACAGAGTTGTTTGAAAGGAGACCAGAAGGTACAGCAATAAAAGCAGAGGCCAAACTCAGTGATTTTTGTATTTTTTTTTTTTCCTCCTTTTTTGAAGTGTGGTGTGATATATGTTTACAGTAGCCTCAAATGCTCTTTTTCAGAACTCTGTTTATAGTTCATTTGTGTGCACTAAGTCTTGACCAGAATTGGTCTTTGACACAGACTGTAAAATACTAATGTTAAAAGGACCCAGTGGAAAATAAAAGCCAGTATCATGACAAAATGGATGATTTCTCATGTATTATATTCCCCCTCTTGCCTTCCATATAAAGGAAATATGGAAAATATGTTTCCTGCTATACAAATTAAGAATTCTGCTTCCATAAAAACACATCTGGCTGCTGTGATGTTGAAGTAAAAGTTTGTTAGTATTATTGTTGTTGTTATATCTGATCCCAAATGAACACATAGTCCTTCCTTCTGCAGCCTTTATTTGCCACACAAAGAGGGCCCAGGTGTAGGAGAATAGTGACATCCTTGCAATATACAAGTGGCCATGAGGGCAAGCAGATTCCAGCAAAAACACTATGGAACTACACTGAGGTATTTTATTTGTTGCAGATATTCTGAGAACAGTTTGGTTATGAGGATGGAAGCCACTGAGCCCCCAGACTGCTGCCAGCCATGCTCAGGAAAGATGATGACCTGTTGCAAGGCAGCTCACCATTCCCCAAAGCGAGGGGATGCTGCAGCCTGCCTTGAAGGGAGACCCAAAGGGACAAGACCTGGACTCCAGGAGCCATCAGGAACAAGAGTCTAACACAGTTCCACCTGCTCACACACCCGTTAGCTCCAGATAGCCAGGGGATCACATTCTGTGTTCTCCAAATTTTCCGGGGACTGCACATTCAGCTCATTTTGATCCCTCACAGCAGGAATACCTGCAACTTTCAGTCAAGTCCAGTTTTTCCAGCCAGTTTCTCCACAGTGCAGACCAGCTTAGTCCATGCTCCCAGACTGTGTGTCAGGCTCTCAGTAACAGCTTTCCTGGGCTTGAAGAGCTCAACTTCAGCTCATCCTGACCAGCACAAATAAACACACCTCTCAACCTCCAGAGGCTAATCCCCTTCAAGGGAGATTCTTCCCCCCTATGGAAAAGCCATCTAGCAAGCAACTCTTCAGTTACCCTGCTGACAAGTAGGCAGGGTCCTGGCCAGGTCAGTGCTCCATGGCAGGACTCTGCCACCTGCAAGAACTAGAACTAGAGAAGCCTTCCAGCGCAAGGACCAGTTTCCAGCAGTAAGCGACACAGTGATATCAATACTGCTCACAGAGCACTGGAGAAAAGAACAAATCGATGGTCCAAACGCAGTGATGGCTTCTTCCTTGAAACCACACATGCATGTAATGGTGTCTTAACAAGAATTAGAGCCCATGAACAGAATACTACCATATTGTCCATTCCAAAGTTTTTTCCTAAAGGTGGCCTACCCAGCTTTTTACTAGCTTGAATATTGTCTAAATGTCAAAAAATTAGCTTCAAGAGAACTTCCTTTGCATGTTGGGCTAACTCAGAAAAGAGTATCTATTAAAAAAGTCAAACCAAAACCCCCCAAATACTGATCAGTATTCAACATGTTTTGATATTTTAAAACAAGTCACCATGCCAGGAAAAATATCAAAGTGCTACACTAGTGTTTTATGGTGATAACTTAATTAGGCTATTCCAAATAAAGTTACATTCACCAAATACCTTGATTTTTTTTGTCATTTCAACCTCACTTTAATACAGATGGTAAATACAGTTGTGATTTCATAACTGATAATAAAAATAATCAGGAATAGGGGTAATATTTCATTATTATTACTGTGCAGTTAAAAGAAAACCTCACTGGAGTTTCTCTAAGAGAAACAAAGTTGAATCAATACTAAGCAGCTGCAAAAAGTCAAATTCCCCAGAACTACAACAAAGATGAATTAAAGTATCATGTCATGTAACTCCGCAAGTCTTCTAGAGGCATCTCAGAGAAAAGGAAGGGTTTGCTGCTGTTTTTTCCATATCAGTTAGAGAAGCAGCATCTTTGAGCATATGAACAACAGTGGCAGCAAGTGTAACAGCTGGGCTGGCAGCTGCTTGGTAAACAGCAGCTAAACCCCAGGCAAGTCTGAGGATGGGGTTTATTTCATAGAGGATACCAAAGAGTACCCAGACAGCACCCAAGTCACACAAGAACTGACACCAGCCACGTGCCCCAGCAATGGGGCATATTCCTTTAAGGTCCTTAATTATTTTCAAATATGGAGAAAACATTTCTTGAGACCCAGACAGGAGCATATCAGAAGTAAAGTCATCCTATTGTCCAGCTCCTAGATGGCATTAGTATTACTAAGTCACAGACAATACCTGGTTGTGCTCCAATAATTATACCTATTTTAAGGGGCTCATTCAATAAGAATTCATCTGTCTTGAGACGAGGTAGGAGGACATACCTCCAGCTGCCAAGCCAAAAAGCTGTTGAAGCCGCAAGGATACAGGTTGAAGAACAAAAAAACCATTCAAAATCTTTGTTCTCAAAAGTCCATTTTGGCTTAACTAAAATAAGATTTTGCCCATATGTTTTCTTTGAAGCTACAGATGTCAGGACAGAGAACTTAGGTAATTAGATGGGTGAGAGTCCCAGCACATCTGTTGAGAAGAATGGCCTTTTTTTTTTTTTTTTTTGAACGAACCTGCTGCACAGTAACACCTGCAAGTTAGATGGGTCCAATATTCACTGCATCTGGACAAACAATTTTATTTTCTTATATCTTCCATTTTCCTAATTTCAGAGCTGACCAATGATCGGCATTTAATAACTTTAATAATTAGCAACAGAAACTGCAGCAAAACAGATGACTATTTTGTTGAAAAATAAAATCGACCTATTTTCTTCACCAGCTAGTCTAGTCTGTGAATCTTGTATGACCAGAGTCCTCTAAAGGGCTGGAAGCCACAAGCCAGGTCATCTCTCAGTAGGATGGAATTTTATATTCTGTCGTATATTTCACAGAGCTTGAATCTTTCAGATTTCCATATAACTCCTTTCTTACTGCAAAAGTATAACTGATAAAGTGAAAATTCTTAGCAATAATTGAAATTCTCTAAACGTGCTACCTCGATTCCTGAAATTCAGCAGGGTAAGAAAACAGCTTGAGATTCCTATCAAGACAGACAATCTTTTGTTGTTTTTGTTTTAATCTTTTCTCTAGTTCCCTGAATGAACAATTCCATAAACAAGGACAAACTGGCTGGATGAGATCTGTTGATTAAAACCTTATAGGTCTTCCCCATCTAGATTGTTTTGTAACTTGCAATAAACTATGAAAGCTGCAGAATTGACTTAAAAATTGCTCATTGCCAGAAATACACACAGAAATATTTCTAGAGTTGAAAAACAAAGACCACCAATTGAGAAAAGTACTATTATTTGAAAATGTGACATATGCCAGTCATTCTAAATTTGATTTATTATACTATATAACATATACACAACACATGTATGATTACACATAGTATAATAAATCAGATTTAGAATGACTGGCATATGTCAGGGTGTTTGTTCTTAGTTTACAGTGATTTTTAAACAGCTCTAATTATGTTCTGCATCACACTTATCAAAACCACACCAGTTTCATGCATAAATCTCATTCCCAAGAACAAAAGCTACAAATCCAATCTTGAAACTGAACAAGACAATTTTATCTCTTCTGTCCTGGGAAGAGAGAGAGATGTGGTAAAATAGTTAATTTTTTTTCTTCAAGAGGGAGAGGGGAAAAGAAATAAGTTTAAAAGTAACCACACACACAAAAAGAAGCTTGAGTCTTATTCTAGATTCTGGATTTGTTCCTGCATTGTTTCCTCACCATTTAAATGAGTCTTACTTTATAGACGTGCATACCTGGATAAACCCTAAATGTGAGGGATACAGAAAATCAAATAGTATAACTCCATGACAAAACCATGCATCAAACAAGAAATGAGTACAACTAATAACAGCACATTACACCTGTCACTTAAAATGATTACACATGCCCATATCTACACAGTAATGCAGATGTGTTTGCATAAACCCAGGTATTACCTCCAGAGCAGGTATAGCTCAGGAGCAGATGGACAGAGCACATGGACCAGGCTAGAGCCAGCCTTTTTTATTCTTGGATGTGTCATGCAAGGTCAGAAATGCTTGAAAAAGCTAAAATAGGAAAATGATCACACTTAGAAGGATTAAGTGATTCATTCAGAGACATCTCTGCAAACCTCCCTGCAATTGAACAGCTTTTCTTCCATCTTTCTCCTGAAAACCCTTAATTGCAACCATTGAAAGGAAATACATTCCTGGCTATTTTTACAATACGTGTTGTTATGTCTCAACAATTCCTTGCCTTTTAACTCTGCAATACAGCTATAAAATGGTTGATTTGGTTTAGTGCTTTATTCCTGAAGTACCTTACACCCTGCACGGGGGAGCAGCCACCAGAGAGGCTCCGTTGAAGTTGCAAGATCCTGAACAAACTCCCCCAGCTGAGAAAGCTCAGGGGGAATTTGCTGCTGCTTCGGGGAGGGGGCAGGTAACTTTGCAAACCTATGGAGAGCTTCATTTCCCACTAGTCCAACTTTCAGTCACTGCCACTTTAGCAAACCCCTAACACATGAAGCAAACTCTCAACTGATCCCCTCTCTCCCGCTTTCACCCCAGACACAGTGGGGAAAAGTCAGGATGAAAATGGTATTTTCCAGGCACAGTTTAGGCTCTGGTTTACATTCTCACCCGCCTGCTCAACACCCTGTGAGCTGACAGCCTTTTCCTGCACGCGCCTGTGCAGAGGATCCCACTGCAGCCACGCGGGTTGAGCAGCTCATCCCTCATTAGCGACTCAGCCCAAACCAGTTGACAGCCCTGATGCTCATTTACACTAAAGCTAATTAGTCTGAAATTTCCATTTACTCTAAGCCTGCAGTATCAGCCTGGCAGCATAAAGAGGCTTTAAAATGAGTCACAGAGTAATTCATTCATTCTCCCTTTCCGATGCCAGCAGAGCATAAAGTGGCCTAAGTGTAAAGAACATTGTAGCCAAATGACTTCTGCCATCAGTTTCATCAAAGTTGCATTCAACCCTATTTTCAGCATTTATTGAATGGAGCTCAAAACCCAGATTTGCTCCACTGATGTAAGAGCAGTTTCCAGTTGCATCAGCAGGGGATTTACACTATGATAACTAAATGTCTCTGTATGTGTCACTTAAGCCCAACACATGATGATGAAGAGTTGAGTTGGAAGGTAGACACTAAACACAAACTCAAGTCCTTCTACTCCCTCGACATAAAAAAGAGAGAGATAGAAAAGTGTCTGATTCTTTCTGATCCCTATTCCTTTGTCTTTTTTGTTTCAAGGACTACATTAAATATTAGGTTGACAGTACAAAAAGCTTGTTACATTTTTGAGAATTTGTTAAATCCATTTCTCATCCCTTCCCTTTCTTTCCTGAGATCAATTAGCGCATTGGCAATGGTGCTTCCATTTCCTTCCCCAATGTCCAACTGCATCAGGCCTATGTCACCAAGTCAAAATTTTTGAGTTTACATTAGAATGTCCAGACCCCTAAAGCTGAATCTAAAATTCCCAGATTGTCTGCTGTTTCCTAGAGCCTTTTTCAAATAGCCCCAAAACACTGGGTCCTGATCAGAAATCTGCATGAGATACTAATCTGTATCTTAAAGTAAACTCAGTTCTAATGTTGTGGATATGCAATTGTATAGAAATGAAAAAATTACATATCAATACAGCATGTCAAGATATAACATAACCATTATATGTGGACTACAGATAGAACTTACTGGGTAATTTAAAGCATTCTAAAAAGAAAGTTGTCAGGAATTTGCAACACTAAGACTGTTGAAACTAACTGCTTTTGTGCAGTTCTGCAATCTTGCAAAGGATCTAATGAGCAAAACAGTACAATTTTCTACAGTATGTATTCATACAGCTTATTTCCTATTCTCCAATTACAGTTGGCACAACATGACTAATCACAGCTATCATTTCAGCACAGAAGTAGACTTGCATGTGGTTTGACTAGACTAGAATATCAGTTTTGAATGACACTCAATTAATATCAACTTCAATTTCATTAAGGGACATGACATATGCATCCTCTGAAACAAGTTCACTTAGGTCAAAAACATACTAACTGGAAACTGAAATCAGTGTTTAAATTGCAGTCACTCAGAAATCTGTGATGAAGAATAGTATAGTTTGAGGATTTGGGGTCCCCCCCCCCCCCAACAATAGCAAATATATACACATACATATAATCCTTTCAGGTTTTAACTTTCCTTTAAAAACTGACATCTGTAAAAGTAAAAGCAAAACAGGTTAGTGTTTTGTAGCTGGAAAATCATTTGCTTGTTTTCTACTTCTCAAAAAAAAGAACTGCTGCTTCATTCTTTAAGATGCAGTCTCCATTCTCTGGAAAGCAAGTGTTATACACACACTAAAGGGAGAACTTCTCCACTTCCTCTAACTTTTCACATTAGACAATTAACATCTTTCAGCCAGTTCATGAGTACAGACAGCTAATTGCAGATGTAGAGAAACAAGAGCCCTCATAGTTGTCCACATCCAAAGTGGACGTCAATTCAGATCTCATCTGACCTTGCACCTTTACTGTGCTGTTGTCTTCAGCCTTTCCTCACCTGTTTCCTCACTTCAGATTTTTGAGGACCATGTACATACCTTAACAGGCACAGTTTTGTGGAAAGACGTGAACACGCATCCCACAGCACGAGCTCTGCGAGTCACCTCACTGTTCCTTGTGCTTCAGCCAGCACCATAAAACCCGTTTGTAACCTCCCATTTTAGCTCCTTCTGTACCTTCTATTCAAGGGCCATTCAATAGGTTTTTTTTTTTTTTTTTTTTTTTTTTTTTTTTTTTTTTAATCTAATCATGGGCCAACACTATCCTTTAATTGGAGCAGCTCCCCTCCATGCATGCTTTTTAATCATGCTCTATAAGCAGCAGCAGCAGCAAAGTACAAAAACACACAAAAATTAACCTGCTCCAGGTGCAAACTTGCAGTCTGAAAATCTTGCTCAGGTATAACCAAAACCCTGAGGCCCAGAGCCTTATAGTATCTGCATTCTTGTGGAGGCCTCATTGGTTCTCTGGCACCAGCATTTCTCAGCTCCTCATGGAAATACCCACCCCAGCCAACCCTGCGGCTGCATCATCCCACCGCGTTGGTGGCAGGAGTGTTTCTGCTGGAGCTCCCAGCCCACACCAGCGATTCATCCTCCCATACACACGACACTGCATTTTGTAATGCTGAATTTCATCACATTCCTATTAGCCCCTTCTCCAAGGCCGTTTATTTCTCCACGTACGAGATCCAGTTCTCCTCTATCTAATAATCCCTTTTAATTTCAGTCTACCAGGAAATTTCATTAGCCCGAGCTCACTATTTCTGTGCCAAGGTAATTGGAAAAAAGGATATGCTATGCAAATGCAGGGTCACTTCTCTATTTGTCAGAACTTTGCATAAGAATCTCTGCTGAACTCTTGCACACTGAGCTCATCTCCACAGTTATATTGACTTTTAGGGCAATTCCTCCAAGTTATACAAGCAAAATCTTGTGCGAGTAACCTTTAAAGAGTGAAATATCTAAATGCACATGCACAAGATGGAAATTTTAAATGAAGGTTACATTATGAAGGGCAACTCCAATATCCAAGAATCAGAATAATTAGTGTCCTCCATTTACAGAAAACTCATATATACAGTATTAATAAAGGACAAATTACAAGGCATATTTTATATGCCCCATTAAACTGGTAGGATTAAGTTTGCACAAAATATAATTGCCTTTTGATGCGAATAAAACACAAAAAGCCCAATCAAATGCAGCACAATCTAATTTATGATACAGTCTTAGAATTTTTTGGCAATTAGTGTCACAACATCACAAGTTTAATATATTACAGTGTTAAGAGGTACACAGTCCCGCTGTAAATTATTTCACTTCTCTCTCCTGTACATCTGAGGTGTCAGAATGGAGGTAAATTTCTTCCTGACCATTTAGACAGCTCATTATTTGCCCAGAATGCTACTGTGCCATCACTAATCTCAGCAATGTATCATCATTCATTTAAAACATCATTCAGGTACGAACAAAGCTAAACAGTACACTTTGTTTCCCAGTTCTTCCATGTTTTTGAGGGGAAGTTCTCTGCTGAATTTTGTGACCACAAAGGCTGACAAACAGGAGCCCCTAAAAAAAGGGACAGTAAAACATCTTTATAGGTTTGCTTCTGAGCTGACGCAAGATGAAATTACTGCATTACAGTATATGGTACACTGGGGATTGGACCAGCCAGCACCAAAGCTGAAGGACACAGAGCCACCTCTCACTTGGTACGAGCTCAATCTGCTTCTTCACAAAAACACAGATAAAGAAAGAGGAGTCACTAGGCAAAAGCACCAGTGGAACAAACTGATTTTAACTCACAGATACATTATCAGAAGCATCTCCCCATTGTGGGGCTTCATGGATAGAGAGGAGAGAACAAGCAAGCACCACGAGGCAGAAGTGCTCAGGAAGAAAGTCACCAAAACAGACTGCAGGCCCCAGAACCTGATTTTTTTTTTTTTTTTTTTTTTTTTTTTGGGGGGGGGCGGGGGGGGGCAGGGGAGAGGGAGAGGAGGGTTAAAAACTTTTCCAGCTCTTCACACAGAGTTTAAAAAAAGATGACATAAGCTACCTAGAAATAGCTATGAATAAACAATTCTCTTTCATTCAAGATCCCAAGAAAGTCAATGTGGATCTTGCCAGTGACGCAGATGAACCTTTACCATCACAGGGGGCAGGAAGAGGAGAGAAAGCTGTATTCAGTTACATTTCCCAATATAAAAGCAGCATGCAGATCTCCATTACAGCAGACCACATTAGAGCTATTTGTGCTATTTAATTATTGAGGGGAAAGGCAACAAAAATAAAGCCCAGTCCTGACATCACATGCTGTACAGCAATGACAATAAAGTCAATGAGAAATTGCTTGGGATTCCCATGAAAAACAACAGGGCACTGCAGGGATAGCAGTTCTATAGCAGGACAGGGGCCTCACATGGCACATCAGGGAACCTTCAGGTCTTCTGAAGTCCCAGCAGTCAATTTTCAGCTCCACAATAGAAAACATAAATTAAAAATGTGCATTGGTGCAGCTTTGACAGGTTCCTGAGGATGCTGCAGCTTTTATAAAGGAAAGAGATTTGATCCTGAATGGTCCAGCCTATATTTATAAGCTTGTGGGAAAGACTGATAAAGTATTATGCATGGAAACATAAGATTTGCATTGGCTTGTTGCAGCACAGCAAAGAAGGATAGGGTTTCTGCAGAGACAACCTGGATGTAATAAACAAAACTTTAACGTATTTACTATGCATTTTTATAACAGCAACAAATAATAAACCACACTCTTAATGAGGGCAATGAGAGACTGGAAAGAGAAAGAATAAGTAGTCAGGGTCAGAGTAACTGAGCCTTTGCAGGAGTCCTGGGAGACCGAACACAAGAAAAATAACAAACAGGACATCTTCTAACAAACCTTATGTAAATTTAAGTTAAAAATATTGATATGCAAACACAGTCTTGCCTAGAAATGCCATCCCTACAACCTCTGCTTTAATCAGCTGTAATAAATATGCAGCAGTCTCATAGAAAGTCTGGGAAATTAAAGCTTAATTTGCAAACACTTTTCTTCTAAATTCTCACTACAGTCAAAACCCCTTTCTGCTATTTGTAGGGCCTCTCTGGGGCTGAGGCAGCAGCCTGGACAGCAGCCTTTGCTAAGGTATGAAAACCACTGGGCTCACCTGCCCAAGCGCAGCGCTGCCCACGCACTGGGTAGGATCCAGCTGCCCGTCACTGGGCTCCCCCAGAACAGCAGAAAGCGGCTGCTCAAGAAGCCTCATCTCCCAGGAGCAATCAGGAGATGCTCATGCCGCTAATTAAACACAGGCTCAAGTACTAGTCATGGGGCCTCCACACACGTCAAAGCCACCCCTGAGCACACAGCAGCCTGGTGGTCCCAATGCCGTGTCCCTTGGACGAGCTCAGGTCCGAGCCAGGCTGGGAGATCCACACTGTAACGTGGTCAAGGAACAACGTGGCCTGGGCTTGCCCAGCAGCCAGCAGAAGCCCGGAGAGCACCAGGCAGGAGGAAGGGTAATAAAACACTCTTATATCACCTGGAAGAGCCTGAAATTGAACCAAGAGCAGTCATAACATGGCCAAAAAGAAGAGGTCAATAACAAGAGCTTCTCTAGGCATCCATGAAGCCTCTGCAGTGTCTCCTGACACCACTTCAGAAGAAGATGAATGAACTGTCAGCCGAAAACCAAATGTGATATTTGTCATCTCAAACTGATGCATGACTCAAGGCCTGACCAGGATGGATAGCTGGATGGGAAGTAATGGCACAGCAAGGGAAAGACACACAGGCAAGCCTCAGGTCTCAGGACAAAATTAGACCTTGTAGCCCAAGGTAAACAAGGACCTGCTGTGCTCTGGGTAAAAGACAAGGAGGAATCGCTAAAGCCCCATGTTCATTCAAGAACAGTGCTCTAGAATACTACTTTTGTTTACCTTTTTAAAGGTAATCCCTCCTACACAGTTTATTTTTGCTAGAAACAATATGCCCCATAATTTCTACAGAGAAGTGAGTAGGAATAGAGGGGCTACAGAAAGGTTTGAATTTAGTCATTTAACCACTAAACCCCCAAATTTCTGTTCCTACACATCAAGGAAAGAGAGAGTTACAAGAGCAAAACAAGACAGTCTGAGAGGTTGGGTCCAAGCCACACATAGGCTCACCAGAGGCTGACATTTCTCCTCCCAAATCTTAAACAGATCTTTTTAAAGAAATAAAGCTGATCACTAAAAGGGTGCCTCAACAGAAGCTAACGCTGGAAGGCAATTCCCCAAACTCAGATGAGCTAGAACGGCCTTGCTGACTGAAGGAAGAATCACATTTCTGGAACCCAAACAACCTGCTTTACTCAAAGTAATTAAGTTCAGCTATACTTCTACAAAGTCTCCTTTGCCTGAGAATTACTTTTACTCTTGTAAAGTAAAAATTCAATTGACAGCTTGTCCAGCACCATAACCTTGACTGTGCCACTGCTTCTCAGCACAGCTTTGTTCAAAAGACACAGAAACAGTTGCTGATGGGAAAGATTTCTTTACACATTTCTATGCAAGTTTTCAAAACAGGGAACTTTCAAGAAAATCTGCTGACTTAAACAATAATTCCTCAAGTGTCAAGTACCCTGCTTACACATTCACTGGCTTAGTGGTGAGCAAGCCCCATATGTAGAATCCTAATTCCCTGGCACTTTCATGAATGCTTTTTTCCCCCCTCCTCTAAAAGAACAGAAGCAAGATCTGAAGGCAGATCTTCAGTTGTTTTTATCTGATGCTTTCATATTTTATAACCCAGTGGTATTTAGAGAACAAAACATTTGGGCCCCCTTGGTGCACAGAGGTTGTATTAATGCTAAATTGGGAATACTGCAATTTCATTCAAGTTACTTTAACTTGAATTTTCCTCCCTGCAGCCCCCTGTGCATGAGGTTGGTTGACCTGGCTGGCAAAGTTACTGATGAGCCAAACCAGGCAATGAGCCCTGGTGTGGGAGAAGAGCCCTAGTCCCCCATCACTGACAAGGATGCTAATGCCACCACAGGGCCCCAGTTTTGAGACCACCTCCCCCAGCTACAGCCTCCTCCTTAGGCCAACTGCCTCACATGACGTCCAGCAGGGAACAGTCTAGTGCAGAGATCCCTGCAGTCTATATTTCTCAGCAGTTAATAAAAGGATTTAATACAAACACATCAAAAGAATTCTTGATAAAGGAAAATGGCATTTTTTGATTAATAAGCTAATTTAGCTCATTGCAGGGAATTCTATTCTTGAACTATACGGGCCTGTCACTGATAAGGGAAACTACCAACCCAATTTTTCCTGAAGTTATTTTAATTCAGTGGAAACCACAGATCCTCTGCCTCAGCCTGCAATGCTTTCTGTTCAGGCACATCTTTCCTTTGGGGAACCCCGCCCAAAGAAATTTGGCTTTAATCTTCCTTTTTTGATGTGACAAAAGAAAAGCCATCAGCTCACTAACACCTAAACACACACTCCTCAGTGCAGAGCATTTCACTTATTCATCACCCTGTGGGCAGCATAAGAATTCTGCCTTCTGACTGCTTTCAAATTGGATTCATAATTCCCCTGAAAGACACTGCAAGGTTCTTGATACTGGGGACGGCAGATAGAGTGAAGACATTTTGTAAAATTGACCATTTTTATTGGCATACAGCATAACCAGCCTACTAGCACATCAGGCGAAACTTTTATTAGGCTTTACAGACTTTTCAAGCACATTTGGAAAGAGTGTTTATCAGGAACAGAAATAATATGTCTGCTTTAAGCCTTGCAGTCTCTAGAAGATTTGATTGAACCAAAGGCATCTACCTGCTACACAGCAGAGTGATACAATTCCTGCTCTCAGCTTGCCTGGTACAAAAATGTTTCTTTATACTGCACCTGTGCTTGCTTTGTATTGCTCACCAATGGAGGTGAAACACAGAAGACAAACTATATTTTTTGGTTAAAACAACTTACCAGATGAAGAATTATGATAGATTTAATTCAAAACAAGGAAATTAAACTCTGGTTTACCTAAACTACCCTTCTCTGTTAGAACTGTTTCTTTTCTTCTTCTAGGATAGAAGAAAAAAAAAAAAACTTTCCTGGATAAAGTTATCCCATTCAAATTAAGATTTCTTTGCATGTGAGAGCTTTAGAAGTCTAAAAGTTTTTCTCTGCTGGTTAGTACATAATTAAGGTCAAATCCCAAACATTGTCCTGTTATGAGTTTTATTTTAACTCATAACAAGTGCTGTTTATCAATGTAAGTCTTGATTGTTTAGGGAATTTATCCATTTAAAGTTCATATTATCTGCCTACAACATTGGACATTTCACTGCACATTCAGTCAGCTGCATGGTGTAATACATCCGGCATCCTCCAGGCCAGAAACAGCTAATGGCAACTATTACGAGTAATCTTGCTTCCAAGGAGAAAATACTAAAACAAAAAGAGGAGAAGAAAGAGGAGAAGGAAAAAAATCTGCACACACACTCACTCAGCTTCTCTGCTTGCCTGTTAGAACACACATTGGGGCATAGAGGAAGGAACAGCACCACTACAGCAATACAACTGGCTCTTAATAAAATGCCAGCCTAGCAGAAGATGCTCACTGAGCAATAGAAACCTTTTGACCAACAACTACCAACATGTTAAGAGCAACAGCAGCAAGAACTAAAGAGGATCCAACAACAAGCAGCCGAAAATCCCGCTGGAAGAGCAAGGAAGGAGAAAGGAACTGTACATCAGCATCTCATTTTGCCAAGATTGCCCACACATTGTCAATGACTAGAGACTATTTAATTCATAAAATCCTCCGCAAGAATCTGCTTTCTTTCCTTCAACTGCTATGTCTTTGCAGAGAGAAAATATAAACTGTAGTAATCAGAAGCTGAAACTGCAGAGAGCATGGCTGAGGGATGGGCAAGTCCTGAGATCAGCACTCCTGCCAGAGGTGCCACTCCAGAGCATTTGTGCCAAGAAGGACGAGCATCAATCTGCACCCACAAACCTGCTCGAGGGGCTAGAAAGATTATGACTAGACTCTTGACAGATCAAAAAAAAAAAAAAAAAAAAAAAAAAGAATCACACAGCTCCAAGACAGATACTTAAATGCATCTGGTTTACTACCCAATGATGATTTGGCATCCAGGGCAATAGATGCCAAAAACATTGGGCATCGAGGTTTTAAACAAGGCTTTTGCAGAACTGAAATACTGCACTGTTTGAAACACTGAGATCCTAAAATAAGATATTTTGCTTTTACGTGCTTTTAGCCTGAGGGGTGCAGAATTAAGTTCCTACATCTGCAGGTTGGTACCTCATAGAGCACATCTACAGTGCTTTGAGCAGCACTTGTTCTCAGAGTGTTCTCAGGGGGCAGAAGTTAACACTTGCTCAGTTAAGGTGCCTAAACATGTACATTAGGACCTACCTTTAGGTCCTTAAGCTTTTTGGGAACTAAAAATAAGTCCACTGCTTGATGCAAATGAAAAAGCCTGGTAGACCTCAGGACAGAGATGGTGGCAGACCCTTAAGGACAGCAGCAAAATTAATAAAACCTGATCCAGCATTCTATAAGGAGCTAATCCTTAACCAGCACTACATTTGCCCCTCCCCCCCCCCCCCCTTAATTATAAATTCTATGGCTGCTGCATTTTACTACATACAACATCCCTTAAAGGGTAAATACAGCCTTTCACCGAGTATACCAAGAAGAAAGATAGTGGGAAAGTTAATTAGAAGAAAATAGATATTTCCTCATAGAGCAAGGATGAATTCAGTAGATATAAGAGCATAACAGCAGCAACCCCAGACTGAAATACTAGGGAGGGTTAAAAATTATTATAATCACAGGTGGTCCTTAGATAGCTTGAATACAGGCTGGCACTTGTCTTGTCCAAATTAGTTTGCTCAGCATGTTCTGTGTTCTTAAAAGGAAAAGAAATGCCTATGAGTCCAAAGATAACACTTCAAAAAACTTTAATAAAAATTGACCTGCCTTTTCATCTATGCCTCTAAGAGCAGTAAATACTTGTTAGCTAACACACTATTAATATTTTGGTCTGCAATTGATAGCCAAAGTACATCACCACTGATAATTAGTACTTCTGTGTTTCATTATTTTCCAAATCAAAAAAAGAAGGTGGGAAACATTTTCCACCTATGAAGGGGAAAGATTTCAAAGGAAATACTGTAAGAAATACATTCTGGCCAGTGCTAGACTTCACTTCAATCGCTACAAGACAGTTGAGTAAGAAAAGCTGCTTCATAAAGAATTTTATTCATTTTGTATCACACAGTTATTTACAATTCTCAAGCACAAGTAGCAGGATCTGGATAAATCACACACGGTGGGATGCCAGCTGTACAGGTTGCCTGCAGTACTCAGAGTTGATCATTTAACAATTATTGGTTTCACAACTTGTGCATTTGTCTCCCCAATGACAAGACTGAAGAACATTTCAATTCTTGGAGAAAATGCTGTTTTCAAGGCTTGCTCATCTTGACGGGAATAAGTAAATGAAGTTCTATGCTAAAGTAGGTTTTGGAGGAAAGACATGTGACTATAGCATGCAGTAAGCATACACCAAATTGCTGTAATTGATGTTTTGTTAATATTGAAGTTGAAGAGAAACTCATGTTTTCCTGAATCTCCTCCTGCATGTGGTACTTCAATATTTAGTATACAGTAGTTCCCATGAAGACACTTTACTGTAGTAGATTGTATTTAAGCTCATGCACCTAAATAAGCTCACAAATTGCTTGCCAGGGGCTCACACCTGCAGCACTGGCTGCCCAGGCAGCTCAGCTCTACACAGCTTCCCACTGCCCTGCCTGCTGCCAGCTTGACACCCTTCCTTTGCACACAAGCCCTACAGAGAGGGGAAACACCAGAGACCTTCTACAAGACAGTCCTCAGCAGTCTGTAGGATGCAGATGCCAAGGTCCAGGAAGAACTAGCACAGCAGTTAACAGAGGATCCAGCCCTAAATGCTTTGCCACTGCACTCAGGTAGTGCCAGTCCACAAACACCCCTACACCCCTTTCTTAGAAGGGATATTTCAGATGATAAATCCTGTATTGTATCAAGGTGCCATTCTGTCTACTCAAACCTGGATAAAACCTTATGAAAATGAAACAGGGCAAACCATGATAGAAGGAAAAAACCTATAATGAATTATGTGAAAGTCATGAGTTATTTTAATGCATAGCAACACAAAAACTATGTTTTTTGGCTACCACTAATCTTTTCTTGCAATGAAGCTGTTATGGAGGGTGCTTTTATTGTTAGCTATTTCTATTACAACAAAAATCTCACAAGCACTAATAGTACTCAAAAACATTCTTTACTTAAGTTAAAGCAAAGATGAAATAACTGTTTGAAAAAAGCAGAAGCCTGCCCTCAACTATTTTATAGTTTCTATCAATAGAAGCAAGAAATCCTGTGGGATGACAAAAACAGTAGGTGTAATTTAGAAGGTGCACTATCTCAAATTTTGTCCAGGAAAAGCTTTTTATTAGTTTTGCTATTGAGTGACTTTTAGAGGTGAGTGGAAAGCAAAAGAAATGAATGAGTATAATATTTCTGAAAGGAAAGTCAAATTAATAACAAGCAGACATGATGCATAAACAGATAAAAGAAAAGTCTTCAAGATGACAGCTCTGTGTCAGTTTTCAACAACACACAGTAGGAAGATTACATATTGCATTCTGCATTTTTATTTTGTCAATTGGTCATGGCAAAATTGCAGTGCTTCCCCTTTGTCTCTATTTAATATGTCACTGTTAGATGAAAGTAACTATTTTTACTTACTTCATTTTACTAAAAAGTGACATTGTAACAAGGGAAACATCAGCTCTTCTTTCACTTTTACTTACTAATGCCCAGAAAAGTAGATTAGGACAAACCAAAAAGAGTAACTAGACAAGTCACACAGGCAAATACTTTTTTACGCCCATGTGGAACTTGGTGCATTGGAACATTAGTACTCCTGTTACTTATGGGTCAGTAGAAAAGTTTAAGTGCTACTTTCATAGGTGACCCGCTAAGAATCACCTTCCCTTACCCCTCCTCTTTCCTTGCTCAAGAATCCAACTCCCTGATGCCACTTATAGGAGCTGTAGTCTATGCAAGGGAGCAGGAGTGGGTTGATGCAAGAGAAGCAATGGAGGTGCAAAGCACACTCTGGCCTTGCCCCAGACAAGCCATCCAGAAGGCACAGAGCTCCAAAAGGAAACCATGTCTATTTTTTCTGGAACAAGCCCAGAGATCCAAGATTTTTCTATCCTCACCTTAACTGGATTTAGGTCAGAAGATCCGAAGCTCCCCCTTTCCTAAAATAGTTCCTCCTGGTTCAATGATTTTCCTCAGTAGCTATTTGTTTATTATATAGTTGTGAGCTGCTCTGGCATTTCTGATAAAGCACTTAGTTCCAGTAAGCTAAGCTTTGTATCTCATTTGTCCCTGCATGAGAGCTTTTAGCTCCCCTTAGATAGGGGCTGCATGTGCTTACAATTAAATCACCGGCAAATGTAAAACCTACTTTAATCCCTTTTTAAGGTGCAGAAATATAAATAAGTGCCAAGAAAGACATTTTACAAATAGACAAAGTACCTCAACACAAGCTTGTAACATGCAACAGAGGACATATCCTTCACCTTCAGCCAGGCACCTCAGCAAGCCCTGCCTCCTGTCTTCAGGAGAGCAATCTCACCTTACTAAAAAGCACTTTAAACTAGTGTTTCAACACACTTTCTACCTACCTCTCCCCTTATAATGAGCCCTATCCACCTCTAGCTCCCACAAGACACAGGTGATACCAATTTATCTAAAGCACTCAGCAATTAGCCTTAAGTGGGCTCTGCTGTCTCTGCAGCTGAAACCAAGCACCTCCTCACAAGTGTATGCACTACACTATAATATCCCTACAGCAGCAGATATGTTGTCTGTTATATTATGCATCTCCCCAGCCATTGTCTTTTATGCTTGAGAAATGAATGAAATATTTTGTGCTGCTTAACACTTTCAGCTAAATTCAATAAATACCTCTGATCACACAAAGTTATTGTGAAACACTACAGCAAATACTTCGTATCTGAGTATTTCACCAACTATACTATAAATAAAGGTCAGTGAAAAGAAAGTGATCCAAAAAAATCATTGGCAGTTAGAAAGTACAAAAAGAAGTGAATGTAAATGAAAGGAATGAACTTTGTGTGCTAAATTAAAAAAAAAAAAAGAAAACTTTCATATGACGGGTAAGCACCATTTCCCTGAAAGGTGAATTGCGTAGCAAGTCTTTGTACCCAAATGGTCAGCTGGAAAGGAGACCCTCTGACCCTTTCAGTACCAGCTAATCAAAACTTAGTTAGTTTAGGTGATTTAGGCCAATTTAGGTAAAACACTAGATTAAGTGGTGCAGCCCAAGAGTGAATATTTTCTTGCAAAGAAAAATAAGTCTTAAAAGACATGGTGGGCCAGCTGAGTTGCACTGCAGCCTGATTATCTGAACATCCCAAAGGTCTCTTGATCAGTCCACAACACAGTAGTACAACTAGAGACCCTATTGCTTCTCTGTCTGGTGGCTGTGCACCAAATAGTTTGATAATATGTTGCCGCATAAAGTGGCACCCACTCAGCTCTCTTGAACAACACGCTGGTTTTGCCAGCCCAAAGCATTCAAAAGTCCTAAGCCAGAAGCTTTAGAACCATGCAATTTCAATTAAAATTTCTCTTTGCCTTCTGAGTCTTCTTTTCATCTTCATGGTTCAGTCAATACTTGTCAGTCCCTCTCCACAATCCCAAGAGATTAGCAGAAGCTGAAAATTCTCAAATAATTGCCAAGAACTGGAAACCAAGACCTTAAGAACACTAAACAGTGTAATAAAGACAGAAGAAATTGCAAGTCTGAGGAGTTTCATGTTACAAAAATAGGCTTATGCCTAAACTTTTGGAAATTCTTAATGATTCAAAATTTACAGCTAATGCAGGTGTATCAAAGCTGCTCCCAGCCTTGTCGTGCTGGCTGCAGACTTGGCAGCCCCCACTTACCGTAGTTAGGAATTGATACACTGGATCCAGCGAAGCTGGGTTGACTGACCCAGGAGCTGATTCCAAAGTTCGCCAGATAGAGAGGCCATCTTCAGCAAAATTTATGTCTAGAGCTAATAAGGATCTTCAAAGTGCCTATTTTTAGCCATACAGTAGAATCAAAGTAAATCTGCACTCTGACCCTGTTTGTCTTGAAATATTCCTGCTTTCTTGGATAATATGAA
The DNA here is from genome assembly GCA_034781795.1 of Crypturellus tataupa. Taxonomy (NCBI): domain Eukaryota; kingdom Metazoa; phylum Chordata; class Aves; order Tinamiformes; family Tinamidae; genus Crypturellus; species Crypturellus tataupa. Next base: position 1,111,867 of record JAWLRI010000857.1, on the reverse strand, counting down.
GTTCCAGCTCTTTAGAAACATCTCACAGTCCTTCTAGGTTGCTGCTTTGGTGACCAGTTTTTTCCTTTTATCTTGGTATAAGAGTTTTCTTTGGCGTGCTCCTTGCTCTCACCTTTTTCTGGTCTACTTCCAAGAACTGAACATTTTTAGTTTTGCAATTAGATTTTAGCTTTTGTGTATTTTGCTTTATTGGAACTGGCAACACGGCGCTGTTTAAACACAGCTCCATCTGTCAGAGTCAAGTCCTGCAGGTAGGGTGTCATGTTTGATTTCATATTATCAGTGGTTGTGTAGTCTGAGCTAAAGAAAACAATGTTTACTTTATAACAGCTACTTCTGTGAAGTTCTTTGGGAGCTCTCCCGCTGCTGTTGCAGGACCTACTGGTGTCCTGGCAAATGCCGCAGGGTAACTTGCAGCCTCCATGACGCTGGTTCAAGGAAAGCAGATCCTTTCCCTACAGCTACACGTGAGGCGTGCAAAGAGCCATTTGCCATAGGCCACCCTGACTCCAAAGCAGAGTCTGCAAGTGCATTTCACAAAGGATCTCATAAACTTCCAAATCACCCCTTTTCATGTGTACGCACTAATGACATTTTTTCATCACATGTTTACACCTAAGATTCCAAAATTAACCTATCGCTTGAGAGCAACAATGATCCTTTCTGCCCCACTTCCATTTTCTAAACTACACAAAGTGCAAAATACAACCCAACAGAAAGAAGGGTGGAAAGTTAATCAATTTTTACATATTTCTTCCACTTGTATTGTTTGATTTTTATCTCATTATACCCATTTAATTACAAAACATAGTCTACCCTCCTGCCCTAGACATTTTCTCCTGCCTTTTACAGTTTTGTTTCTCATCTTCAGCCTCTGTAGACAATAGATGCAAAGCAAGTCAGTCCTTGTCGGGAGAGTGAAACCACATGGTGCATTAACTGAAGCACTGACTGTCAGGACACTGACAACCAACAGAAAATCAGAAAGAAATATGTGATATTTACAATGTCCAGAGATTTGACTGCAACCTGTTGAAGCGCTTGTCTTCTCTTATTCCTATGAGAGACAAAATCTCCCCTTGTAATTCTCACTGATCACATTAAAAAAAAAATGTGCATGCTTTAATTTCATTTATCATAAGCACTGCATCAATAGCATTTTTGAACAGCCATCAAACAGTATTTTTGAAAAAGCTACTCAAGTATGGGAGGATTCTTGAGTTTCTTCCTAATCTCTTAAATTGTCTTTTTCCCTCCACACACACACACACAACAGAATTAATGTTTCTAGCTTGACAGTTTTTAAATAAAAATATACTGCTTGTAGAGCTTCAGCAAAAGGCAGGAAGCTGCAGAGAAACCAACTGGATCATTTATGTGCTCTTACTGGGAGAGACACCTCGGCAAAGAGTGATGAAGAACTGATCGACCAAGCGCTGCAGCAACAGCAAGAGCTGTAAAGCAGACACTTTCCCAAGGGACAGACATGTCATATCAGGATCGGGTAACACACAGGGGGCTGTTACCTTGCGCAAGATCTGGTAATTTGGAAGCAGGAGACACCCAAGGCGCAAGGCTCAGGCTTTGTGCCGTCGGGAGCGCGGCGCAGCAAGGACCGTCTCCCGACGTCAGACTGGGGGATGAGGGAAGTGTGAGCAGGAGCGCTGGAAGGAGCCCAGCCTCGCTGCCGCAGCCGCCTGCACTGCTGGATGGCCCCAGCGCCGCCTCAGCCGTGCCAGCTCCGATGCCACCGGCTGCTGGCAGCCCCCGGCCAGGAAAGCCACGTCGTAGGCAGCAGCGCCCGTCTGCGCGCCGCGTGGGAGCTCCACGCGTGAGGGCCTACGCTATCCAGCGCAGCTGACCCAGCACGAGCCTGCACGAGCACAAGACACTGCGCACAGCGCAGCAGACACACGAACCTTGGGCTGGTCTTGCCCAGGGAAGCTGCCGCCATTCCTGGGCCTGCATACTCTGTCTTTACCTAGCAAGCTAGGCCAGGGCCATCTTCTTTCCTGTTTAGTAAGTGGATGTTCTGGATCTGTGGAAGCAACCAGGGGCAGAACTGGGAAGCACTCACAGACCACTCCCTGCAATGTGCCAGGGAGCTCCAACTATGTCACTGGGTGATTTTTTGCTTCTAAAAACAGAAGGAAACAAGGCAAGCCCTGGTTCATGCCCAGCTCACACATGAGCACTCAAGCTGATAGCACGACCCTGGAAAGAAAGACATATTTTGTTTGCCTGCACCCAATTTACAGCTGCAAACTTCAAAGTCTGGCTCACACACAGACCAACAAATACATTTAAGTACCAGGATTAGCTAGAACAGCTGTTGCCTGATCAGGATAACCATCCTTCAGGGGCACTGTTACTAATAAGTGTTTAATTTACACTGACGACAATGCAAGAGAACAAAAATGGCTGTTGTCCAGTTAGTACCAACCCTCAGCTGGACAGCTTGTCTTTCCCCAGGGATTGTGTGTACCCCCCTTCAGTTTAGGAAAAGATAAAAAGCTGGATGATGAGAGCTAGAAAACATCTACCGGAGTAGGAATATGTCCCAAATTGGCATTAATATAGTATAACCTACACTCATATGAGCCTACACGCACTACATTCATATTTGATGGATTTAGTAATTAATTTAGCAGCTGATGACCAAACATATGCTGCAACACTTTGCCAGTTCCTCTAGGCAGGACCATGAGTTGGACCATGATGACACAGATCCCCAAATGACTTGGAAGCAGACACTTCACAAAGTTTTGAGCAGTCCATTTCTTTGACGGATCATAGTAGTTTGCCCTCCACTATTTCATAAAGGGTTTGACCACCCTAGAAGTCCATGGGAGAAGTATCGATACCTCTGGCAGGCATTTTCCAGGCACCTAGACTACATGTTCCAGAGACTCTGCAGTTTATAAGGATGAGGTAAAACAGGGACCTAATAACAGATAATTTCTTCTCTCCATCTTCCCATTTTACAGACTACGTCTCCTCTTTGCAGTCAGTCTCTCTATACCACTAGCAACAAGCTCAGAGCATCTTGCCCTGTCCCTGGGGAGAGCTGAGCTGAGGATATCACCAAGATGACTCGGGTCTAGCTCCTCTAGTCCTGCCAGTGCCTGAACAATCCCAGTGATGTGAACTAATGCCCGGTTCACCTCCAAGCACCAGCAACGCTCAAGCTCCTTATTTAGCAGGCGTTAGACACTTGGTTTAACCTTTTGCTTGCTTTTAAATGATGTGGGTGACCATTGGAACAGGATTTGGCCCAATACATTTGCCTGTGGGAACGTATCAATTGTCTCATGTCACTCAAGGAGGCTGTGATAGATTTGGGAATTGATACCAAAGACCTAAACATCTTTGCTATTGTGTGGGATTCTGTACCCAGTGCTGGGACTATAGACTATGATTTTTCACCAAGGCACTGGCTCCCCCTGGAATTGGAGCAAACAATAACACGGAGTTTCCCTTTAAGAACTGCTTTCTGATCCTCATCCTTATATTTCTTTTATTCACTCTTATCTTCTTGCTTTTGTTCCCCTGTAAGTCATCTTTTCCCATACTGGTATTTATAGCTCCTAATACTCCAGACAGTTCTATTTCCAGGCAGTGATGAGCTCCTTCTCACAAATTTATTTGTGAGCCCGCCCTGTCTGTCTCCTCTGTCTGCAGCTTTTGACACTGTGGTGCTTAACTAACATGGGATTAAAATAGCTAGAAAAGTGCTAGCATTTTTAATCAGACAACTCTGAGAGAGCTTCAGGTGCCCTATGATTCATGAATAGATTTTGAGTAATAACTCGAGATTTCTTCCAGTGCTTCTGAAACAAAAACAGCTGCAGCTCGTCCCCCACATTACTGTAACTTACACCCACTTCTCTGGTTAGACTGTACAGAGATTGCCTGCCCTACCTATAGATAACAGAGATGCAAGTAAGTGTAAATCAGTGGGAATAAAACTGATTTAGTGAATATAGTCCTAATTTCAGATACGAAGCAGTCAATGCACAAGATGTGTGTTCTTCCCACTCTGAAGTCATCTTCCTCTCATATTCCTGTATAGCTAATATAGCATAGCTAATCCTTCTCAAAATCTTTTCCATAGCAAGGCAGAGGAGATTGCTTTGGTAAAAAGAGGTATATTCCTTTTGTATTTTATTTCCCTCTCTTCTGCTCACCTAAGCACTCAGAGAATATGATTTTTTCTCTCTTTCATACATATATGTCAGATTGCTTAATTGTTATGGTGCTATGAATTTTAATTTCTGCCCAGGCTTGTTGTTTCATAAATTCTTTGATTTCCAGTTGAGTTTCTCCCTGACTCAAACTTCCACAACATTCCCCATAACCTCAGCAAGGAAGGAAATGGGGCACCTCCAAGCATCAGTCATTTCAAATATTACCATTATTAAGGATGGAAAAACTGGGCAGAATGGATTTATGAGTTGCTTCCATGTGGAGTCTATTCATCAAAGTCAATAGTAATGCATATTATGCCCTGCTGTCTCTGCTTCAAAGTTAGGAACACTGGGTCAGTGTTAAATAGTTAGAAGTCTAATTTAGAAATAAAGTGAAAAAGAAAGAAAAATGTTCACTAAAAGTTGGGAGCTGTTCCTAGGTTTCCTCCTGAGATCTGTGGAGTTAGACCTATGATTTGACAGTGCAGTAAAAATGCATTCTCCTTAAATAACCACTTTTTTTAAGTTAGCATTGATTTTTATTAAATACGAAATGCCATTTTTCCTTATGAGAAATACTCTCAGGGCTGGGCTACTGTTGAGTGCTATTGAAGAACAGATTCATGTAAAATGGCATCACAGGTACATCTAAATCTGAATTTAAACTGAGCAATCCTCCAAGTTAAATGCACAGACAAACAAGGGTTAACTTTCATGTTTATCATGGATGGCATCTAATTTCCAGATTTCAGATTACACCTACAGAAATTCATAGCAGTTCAGTTATGACCAAACTGGGCATTATTCATATTTTTCCTTCTTACTTAGAATAAACGTGGACTTCAGAGTTCAGGTATGTAGAGCTTCCAAAGCTTCCAAATTGTGGAGGGATTTGAATCCTCTGACCTAAACTACTCCAGTCCCTCCAGTATACTATATACGTTCACAGTGCTGTGCTCCAACGACCAAACATAGCAGTAATGCACAATATCACAAAGTTCATGTGTTTTTCATGTGAAGACATCAAAATAAATGAATTTTCAAAGACAGGATTAGTATCATTGGATTAACAGACATCTCTATCATTTTTCATAGAGTTCCTAAGTAAATCCATTTTTTATTGATCTCATTTAAAGGTTTAGCATTGCTTTGGCTGTAGGAATTACATTTAAAAATACTGGTATTTATTGTAAAATCTTAAAAAGCCTTTCTTAAGTACAAAATGTCAGTTCTGAACTTTGAGCCACTTCCTGATGCACTGTCTGTCACAAATTGCCCACTCAGAGAAATGAAATGAGCAAAGAGGAATATTCCATAAATGAACAAACAGGAGATTTCAACTGATACTTCTATTTTAGAGATTTACTAACACCCTTCTAGCAACAGATGTGGCATCCTGACACTGCAATTCTACCAAATATGAAAAAAATAGTGTGATCAGAAGTTATTAAAGGTACTTAAATATATTACACATTGGGTACTCCCTGCCCTCTGTATCCGAATTTCCAGACTTCACTTGTGTGCCACACACCACCTTCCAGCGACTGAACCTGTCTGTTTAGAAAGGAATGGGCAAGCCTGCTTGTGCTACAGCCCTATATAACCTGGTCTCTTATCCTTGGCCTTTGCACTGGGGTGAAAAAGAGAAGAACTGACTTACTGGCCATGTCTAACACTCAGTGGTTGCCAGATATCTCTTTGAGTATCCCAATGGTTTTTTGGAAAGCTGTTGTTGTAGATTTACTGGAAGAAGGTGCTGCCATCACAGAAATGACTCTGCGGAAGAGCCTACCTCAGGACAGGTACCTCAGGACAGGTGTCTGTCCCCGTTCACTGAAGTGCTGAGACAACCTGGCTGAGAAGACGAGCTCTTCAGGTAAACGTGTGGGGCAGAAGAGTTCCTCAGCCTATGGTCCATGGGACATCAGACAGCTGGACAGATCTGTTTCAAAGGCAAACAAACAAAGGGTGGGAAAACAAAATAATGAACAACTGTCCAATTTTCAGCCATTTTTTACTTGCTTAACAACCCTTACCTTTGAGGAAACCTCGTTGTTTTTCACTGCAGTCCTGTGAGGTCCCAAGGGAGGCAGATGTTCCCCAGGCAGTGCCAAGGCAAGTCTAAAGCAGAGCTGGGAACTGGGACATCATGCAGAGCCTTGAACCAAGAGCCATCCTCCTTCCAGAAGACCTGCAGAGACAAGGGCTGTATTTCAGATTTACTTGGGTACAACTGAGGGCAGGTTTTAGCCCAGCCAGTGTGAGAGCAACTGGGGCCAAACACTATATCTTGTTACTACTCAAGTATATCATTTGAACAAGGACAATTTATGCTAGATCTTAAGGCTTCACAGATTGAGTACTGTGTATGCCTGCAAAAATGAAATTACAAGTATTTTATAAGATATCTTTAGGAAAAGAAATGACATTGTACATTTACAGTCAGTTTTCAATTTTTAAGAATATGACAAGTGAATGATTGGACAGTCATCTTAATGCTTTAAGTCTTATGCTGGATACATTGTAGTGCCAAAAATACATTTCAAGTTTTAAGTTGATCTCCAATTTGACAATTGTTTAATATTCAGCATTTTTCTAATCCTGGAGGAGAAAAAGAAGGATGAAGTAGGCAATGTGGAAGCCTTTCACAAATTATAACAAATTATGGCAATATATTTGTCTGTTCTGCAGTGCAGAGATGCTAAAAACATGCTTTAAGAAAGAATGAGTTCACCACAGTCAAAACCAAAATATATTTGGGTGACTTACTACCATCAAAGATGGAACACTGGATGGTCTAAGTTTTCTTAACTAAATAACATCTTCATTAGCTGTAGACAGGGAAAGTTACCACCATTATGTGAGGGCTGTGACTGTGGTTCCTGTGGGCACTAGGCATGAACCACACTGAGCTCGTGAACATCAGTATCCATCATAGACACGCGATGAAACAAAAGAGAAATCCCAGTCTCCTTGGACATCCAGTGTGATGATGCTGGTTTGGGTGCAGGGAAATTCAGGATAAATTTTCTCCTTTGGCATTTTCCCATCTATCACAGCTAAACTCCTTACCAAGAGCGTAATGACTGTGCTGGGAGATATCCGTCAGCTTCAGAAATCTGTATCCTGAGAATGCTTTCACAAAGTAAATATATTAAAACTCACAACAGTTTCACATAGGGCTGGCTTTTCCAGATGTTTTCACTTTTAACAGCTCATGAGGAGCTGGCGTAGTGTGGGAGGGGATTGGAGTTGTTTCATAAGAAATCTAATATCTCAAAACTTCTGAAACAGCCCTAATTCCTATGCAGAGTAACTCACAGTCTAAATGAGCAAGACAGGTAAAGAGCAGTAAAAAGAAAGAATTATTCCTTTATGGAGGTAAACAGAGAAGTAAAGTGCCTTGCCCAGTATAAATCTTCTGAGTAATCATGTAGTTAGCACCTTACTCAGAAGGCTATTCTAAGCTTCTTTTAAATGCATTCCTTTTACTTTCAGTCCTACATAATAAACACTAGGCAGCTGCTTGCGCGCTCATAAATGCAAATCTTTATTTCTTCTTCTGTCATCTGTTTTAAACAGCAGAGTATGATTTTGCCGTGATAAAGTTCTGGAATCATAATATATAAATCTGTTTGTGATTTGTAAATGTCAGTACACGCGGTACTCAGGCATCTGATTACTGACTGCCTCGAGCATATAAACTAGCATATTAAAACCTTAGCATTCTTGTCAGAATTAACTCATCTTAATTCCTCCAAAAACATCCCTCCCATGCAGGAGCAATTTCTTTCAAGGCTTTTAAAATATTCTTTTGTTTAAGCTATTCCACTTGCCCTTGTAAAGGCTAGAATTTCCGAAAGGAGGCAGCTGACAACTAATTTATATGGGTCATGTGCTGTGTCACTTCTTTAATTTTCAGGGACAATATGAAATGAGCAGAAGTCTAAAAGTCTTTGAAGAAATCCCATTTACAGTCATATGCCAACAGCCAACATTTGCATGCAACTACCACAGCTGTGATGGTAAACATGGATTCAGGCTAAAGCTGTGAAGAAAACAGAAAACTCTCCTCTTTCCAGCTGCTAAAATTTCAAACATTCACCAAAAACAGTTTGTTCTAAAGTGTCAAGAGTCAAATACCAGCTGGTCTTTGCTGGCAAAAGAACCTTCTGTCTCCAGAGCTACCCTGTCCTTGCTGGTCTTGTTCGATGAAGTCCCATCCCATCCCATCCTTCTTGGTCACATTCTTCTTGGTGGACTTTACTTTTGCCTTCTTGCTTCTCTCTATCACTGAATGCCTTTCCTTTCAATCCAGCGTAAACAGACAAAAAATAAACATTTTCTCATGCTCCATGTACTTTTAGTTAAAAGTAACCATCTATCTTTTTTCCTTTTTGTTTACTCCAAAATTAACACTGAGTGCTGTCTCATACTGCAGAGAGATACAGAGCAGTGCAAGCTTCAGTGTCTCCATTTGACTGAGGCACAAACCAAGAGAGACAGATAAAGCACCTTCCCTATTACAGCTTGCTCTGTTTTCTGTGTCCTAGTCTGTCCTGTCCTTATATGCTTAAAGACACATTTTAAATTAAGTTGTACAATATTAAAATGATTTAAAATATAAAGCATACATGTACTCCATGTTTAAATGGAAAAAAAATTATTTCTTTTCTTATTGTCTTGATAGGATCACTTTTCATATATTAGAGTTCAGTCCTATTTTTGTCAAAACTAGTTCAATAGAAGTAATATTAGACACTGATGTAGTTAGTAATAGTGGAAAAAAAAGATTTTTGACACTAAAATGTAGTGTCTTCAGTAATGCAATCACTTGTGAATAAATGCAAAGGAATTATTCTATAAAACATTAAAAAGATGAAAAAATGTAATTTAGCTGGTTTTTGCTTTGTTTTTCTTGTCCATGAATATCAAGTTTGAACAATAAGAAGGTATCCCCTTTTTCATCTAATTTACAGCTGACAGCATGACACATCTTCTTGAGAAGCCTGCCTGGTGAACATATTCTTGGATTTTATATAGGGAGGTTTCTTTTTCTAAATGAAAACAAGGTTTAGCTACAGGTATAATATTGTATTACTGGTTGCCTGAAACTCTGCAATTTGTAAGAGGCTCACTGGATCCCAGAAGATGAATAGTAACATTCCCTCATCCTCACTTTCAATTAAATGAAAAACCAGTAGGAATCCTACTCTTCTGCCATGGGAAAGTGGAAGGCTTCCATGGACAGTGCAGTATGTAATTAGTGAAAAACATTACTTTGGAGCACATTGTCAGCACCCTGCCGGAGGAATTTGATGTTCATAGCTGCCAATATGCCTGATTTCTCATATGCTGCATGGAAGTTTACTCCACTGCGACTTGAGACTGAACAATGAACAGGAGTGAATTTACATGTGCGTTTTTGTTTTTCTAATGAAATAAGAAACAGTAGTAATTCAGTGTGATAAAATATTAATGGACGCATCCATGTACATAGTCACTTGGCTTAGAGAAGGATTTAAAGTCTTTCAAAACAAACTACAGAAGTTGTTAAAGCAAAAGCTAAGGACTTAAAGATAAGGTCACATCGCTCTGATGATGATGCTCTAGATTTTTCACAGCAGGAATTAAAAATCTATTGCAGATGGGTTTGAGCCTTACCACTTTGTCTGTCTCAGCTGTGACTTCCTTGGTCGGCAGGGTCTACAGAGGATTACAGTGTCTCCACAGCTGCCCAGCTCTCCCCTTAGACAGCAAATGATCCAGACCTAGACTGTGCTCAGCCGAGACCTCTGCGCAAAGCACGAGCAGCATCTCCCTCTCTGGCTGCCATAGCAAATAGCATAAGTTCGTTTTGGACAAACTGGACATAAGTAGGAGGGAACCAGTGCCAGGTGTTTACAAAATGAATATTGAGGTACTGCAAAGTCACTAGTGAAAGCACTGATGCTTCACTGTTCCCCCCATGGATGCCATCAGTACATAGCAAATTTAAGCTTTATTTATACCCATTGAAACAATAAACGTGTGCCCAAACAAGGTGTACAGATTTATACCAAGGTCTCAGAAGTGATGAAAACTACCTGCCACTTGCTGCGTGCGCTCCCACCACAGTGTGCTGCGGAGCTGACATGCACTAACCTCCCCTTACAGCCAAGCTGCAAGGCACTTCCAAAGGAAGCAGGGAGAATAAGCACCAGGGTAAACACTCTCATCAACTTGGATTCAGTCTGAGCCCACAGACAGATTTTTAGTACCTAAAATAAATACCAAATCCCCATACATGAATTTCTATAACCTAGACACATTCAACAACACAGAATTAGCTGACCAGGCCCATCAGCCAGTCTCACTCTGTTTTTAAAGGAGTGTGGATTATTTTTGCTTCTCTTCTTTCTGAAGGTAAGACAGCCCAAGAAAAGACTATGTCATCTTGAAATAACCACAGACACATTTTCTTCCAAATTCAGGCAGAAAGCCTCAGATGTTATGCATGTTTGAGAAGTAAATAAACATTATTATTTAAAGCAAAGACGCTTCTGCAATTAATTACTGTTTGTACAATACCCATTTATGAGGTATTTCTCATTAGAAAATTAAATTAATTGTTCATCCCCACTAGTGAAATTCTACACTGGTCTATCCTATGATGAAAGTAATTTTAAAATAATAGCATAGTGGTTCCTGGTTATTAACAATTTAACAGTTATGTGATCAGCATTTTCAACTAACTAATATAATTCATGAAGCTGATCAAGGCAGCAGCACTCTCCACTGCGCACAGAGTGTACCTACAAGCCTGTGTAATCACCCGCAACACTTAAGGAGGAGTTACAGGTTAAGGAATTAGCCACTGAGCCGCTTGCCTCATGCAGGTGATTTAAACCACATACTAGACTTCTTAGTGACAACTTTTTATAATTACTACAGACCTGCATTGAAGGGCTCCCCAGTTATTACAGGTTTATGTTCATTAAGCCTCAAAAACGCTACAGACACCCACATTGCAATTAAAAGAAGGGACTCATAATCTGAATATCACTGCTTGCCCAATGTTTTAAATCCCTTAAAATTCAAATATCCTCTGCGGGCTGAATCTAGTCTGCCTGTTATAGTCTGAAAAGGCTATAATATCATCTGTTATGTGTTCTTTGTTAGCTCATTAAGGGATAACATATACTGTGCTTCCAACATTATATCTGGAGAATTAATCCTTACTATGAGCTTGAATGACAGCAACTTCTTTTCAAACATAAAAAACAGCAAAAGTAAAATTCCCAGGAGTGAATATCTCTCATTTCAATACTGGCGGCTCAACTTCTAAACTTCTCAAATCCACACCTCCACATGTGTGTAGTATCAACTTATACAACTTCTTACTCAGACTGTATCAAAGCAAATTCCTAGTGAGATGTATGTCATTAACTTGCACTGGGCTATGAAAAAAGTCAATCTGATGATGCCCATCAGCCATTTTATGGACAGCCCAAACCAGACAGATAGGACTAACGCCTCTTCGCTTCCCGCTCCAGACTCTGACGACTACAGCACACGCTACACTGAGAGACACTGCAGGACTCTCAGTGAGAGCTGAATCCTATGGAGAACCTTGGAGAGCGCATACTCGCCGTCGCCTCCATCAGTGAGCTTTCCCTGCTTACATCAGGCTTTACCCACCTATTATTTGCACTAGTAGTGCCAGGACAAGCGAGGTCCACTCATATGAAAATATTATTTCAGCATAAACAGCAGGCATGGTTATGGAGATGCTGATCTTTGATTTAGTCCTGCCCCCGTGTGGTCTGTTACGCAGTTTTCCTTTAATAGACTAACATTACTAAATAGTAAAGTCAAGACATATTTTGCTTTCTAATCCTTCTTTTTTCAGATTTCTCCATCTGCTTTTTCTATAGTCTCAGCCTGGTCTAGCTACCACCTCCACTCCTTGCCATTTCTAATTCTGCTTCTCACATTTCCGACTATGACCGATAAGTTCTACCTAGACGAGTACATATCTCCCCATGATTCGTTTATGATGTGTGATTGCTATATTAGGCATGACTCAGGTTTGGACAGGCAAAGTGATTTCAGATAACACTATAATTCAGAGGAAATGTAATCACTTAGTTGCAATCATATCACTGGCTGCATCTAGAAGTGGGAGGAAATTCTCAGTTCTAATTCTGTGGCGGAGTTCTGCTCTTGGGAATTGTCTCCACCTGAGAGGGCACCCAATATACAGTGGAGGGAAAACAACCCACTGGTCTCCAAAATTCAGGATAATAATGGCATGTAAAATTGAAACTATCTCCCATTCCACATCTTGCATTCCCCTGAGCTGCAGATTTCCATCCCAGTTCAAACGGTGTTTGAGGCCAGCATGACACAGAGCGGCACATGGTCCTGAGTCAAGGCCCTCTCTCCTTGCACTCAGATCCTGCCAGATGGCACAGCCCCAGTTTATGCTTTTATACCATATGAGGCCCTATATAGAAATTAAGGGAGAGGGAGGTTGCAAAGCCTATTTACAGCAGTATAGAACAGGGACACGCAGTTGTCAAAGGCATCCACAGCTGGAGAAAGGCAGTTACATGTTTCCAAGAAATAAGGCAAGTAAACACAATTGTCTGTCTAACACAGAGACACATCCACCGATGTAAGTCAGAGTATTTTACAGTGAAGCAGAACAACTACTGAGACACATGGCAATCTTTCCTTTTTTTTTTTTTTTTTCATTCCTATCAGAAGCTGGAACCTGAGGTCAAACTATGGAAAGGCTGCTACTGTGGTGGAATTTATAGGCTGTGAATGAGAACCTTTGAGTTACAGGTAGACATCTCCAGAAGACATAAAAGGCAAATATGACAAGGAAGCACTCTTTATATAAGTCTGGAGAGGCTGTATGTCATGAAACTTTTTCTACACTACAGTAGATGAGCCCCCTGTGTACAATAGAATATTGTACTTGGAAAAAAAATGCTGTTTTTCACTAAAAATTGTACACCTTTGATATAATACACTGCCAAGGTACGATCAATATTTGAAGCTACTCTCTTTCCCAACTGATATGGCAGATGTTTCGTGACAATGCCAATCCTTAGCAGAGTACAACTACACATCTTGATGATACCAACACTCTTCACTAGGTCTGATTTAAGAGGCGGCTTTTTACAGGTACAGCATGAAGTCCCCTATTCTACTTTTGCACTCAAAGGCCTATGTTAGAGGAACCTCAAGACTGAAGATACAACTCCTTGAAGCCTGAGACTGCCAGGACGGGCTACGTGAACTTCTTTATATTACCACCATGTCGACACAAACACAAAGCACCCCAAGATCAAATGATTCCAAATTTAAGGAAGCTGACAATAAGGCCTTGTATCAGGAAACCCTAGGCAATGCAAAACAGGTATTTTTAGGCTTTTCCACAATCTGCTTCTAAGAATGACTTAGAACATGCTTTCTTTCGTGTTCATTAAATAGTACAAAATTAGAGAACTGAACATACTTTGAGGTTTTAAATTCTCTTTGTTACCTGATTTTTCAGTCTTAAATTAACTGGAAATCTGACATTTCTCCTCAATGTCAGAAGAATTATACATAGTTTGCAACATCTTACTTTGTTCCCACATTTTCTACCTTCCAGCTCCAAGTGGATTTGCAAGTGGATTTCTATCAGAGAACATTTTTGTGTTTGTATGTTTGCAGAATAGACCATTGGTTAGAGATGGAAGTTTAACAAAGGAGGCTTCTACTGATATACCCTGGTTCTGTTCTTTGCTTTACAAGCTTATCCGGAAAAATTCTATATGATCTTACTTACTTAACTCCAGTTCAGTGCAACTCCTGCAGTTCAGTATGGTTCCCCTGTAAAGTGACCGCACTCAGCCTCTAAGGCATTTTTAAGGAGTTTTGACATCCCACAGTGGTCTCTGGGGACACCATTCTTCCTCTGCCCCAGACATATACCGGCAATACTTTTAAATAATAGTAAAATGTGCTCCTCAAAAATATTTTTTCTCATAAAAAATGAGAAGCTTTTTACAGACAACTACCTACATTCCTGCCTTCTGTCCTATCTCTGATTTCCTGTGGACATTCATTCTAACGTTAAAAACCTGGAGATGAAAATGCTGCCCTTGAAGCTGGCTGACCTCCTGCTCTGCTGAGCAAACAGAGGTCAAGCTTTCCTTTTTGCTAGCAACACACCCCTTTCACTAATACCTTGGCAGTCACTTATCCATGCATCTCCCTGCTGGAGGGCTTCTACCTTTCCTGATTCTGCTTTTTATCTTTGTAGAAAGACTCCTCTCTTTATCCCTTGCTCTGCTTTCTCCACGCTACTCTCTCTCTGGAAAGCTCTACAGCCAAAGATCTATAGATACGATTCTCCCCAGGGCCCACTGCCACATACTAGCAATAAGACAACTCCATGGTGGCTTGAGACATCTGCAATAGCACAGTTTGTCCTTAAAGTACATTATGCTGTGCCCATGTAAAACCCTAGCCTCAGACAGAAATAGATATAAATAAGTACTTCTGACTACAGATGCTGACTTCTGATGATAAACTACTTAATCATGAGCTAATGGCTCTCTTGCAGTCAGCGATACCAGTGCCAGAGTCTGTTGGCTTGAGTTGCCCTATATGCCCTTGCATTAATTACTTTGACTAACTATAGGGGAGACTTATTAAATACACCGATTGCACTGTCCATAAACCAATATTTCTTCCACATCCATAACCACAGTACATCTCTCTCCAGTGTTGATGCTTTTTGGTTGTCCTTACTATCAATGTTCAAACTCAGTGAAATTTCCCCTTTTCTTAGAGGGCCAACATGGAACACACTAAGATTCAGTGATTAAAGTTGTCTGCGTGTCTTTTTCAGAGAACAATTTTTCTTTCAGCTTTAGGGCTATGAACATTTTCCTTGATGGACAATCAGTAAAGGCAAATATTAGGTATCTTTTGACACCTAAGTAGAGGGAACCACCAAAATATTCAACTCATTCCATTGACATCTTCTTACAATTTTTAGAGATGCTGTTGCCGTTTAGACCTCATTATTAACACTGTCATTTTCAATTTCTTTCAAGAACAAGACAATGAGGTGTCATCGCTGGATGTCAGTAGATATAAGCACCTCTCTTAGTCTACAGATTATGCAAAACAGCAATCAGTAAATCGGACTTGTCCTCAGTGTTATTATTTTGATGCCAGTATATCTGTTAGTTTTGATATGTTACCAAGAAATATATTCTTAAAGCAGATTCTCCTGTATTGTTTCCATTCTCTCTCATAGAAAAGTCATTGCTTAATTTCTATTTTTTTTTAATTCAATTAACTATGAGTTATTGCATTTTGCTCTTCCAACACCACAAAATTAGATATCCTCTTTGCTCAGCATATCTCAAAGCCTAGTCAAAATGTCACCCTTCTGCATGTGCATTAAACCTTGGACTCTCTCATCCAGACTTGGTGACTATATTTCTCCACTTTTAATTAGTATAATTACTTATCTCTGTGCTTCACCAGTTACTATTGGTAGAACACAGGGAAGGGAGCTATATACTATTGCTTCCTTTACTACAAGGTAACAAACCCTGGACTTTGCAATTATTTAAGAGACAGTCTGAAATGGAACAGAACTCTAATTTCTGGTTCTCCTAATGCATTATCTTCCCCACATTTTATTCCCCTTTGCTCTTCAGATAGTTATTTTGCGTAAGAGTTTTTGTGGCAGCACAGCGCAGACTGCTCAATACAGAAGGATTAAGGCATCATTAAATACCTTGGTACTCAGTCCTGGAGTGAACATGGCATAATTAGGAGAGAGACCCAAGGCTTCTGATGCACAATAACTTCTCCAGAACGTTTCACAGCATTGCAGCATCATCCAGGATTCCAACAGTGCTCCAGCCCTTCCTGTAAACACCCTTTACAGCTCAGTCTGCCCTGTGCAACCTGCCACTTACTTTCCCAAGGAGCTTTCAGGAGGAGGCAACTCATCGTGCTTGAGTGAAGAAAATATTTCCATGGCTAAATGAGGGTTTTTTTGAGTCAGCTTCCAACCCTTGGGTATAGAACAAGGAGTCTGAAGAAGAGGCAGAAAATGCGTATATATATGTATGTACAATAAACATCACAAATGTCATGGAAATATATATAATGTATTCAAAACATAGGAGACATTTAGAAGATTAAAACTAAATAACAAGTCATTACACTGCATTTTTTGTCATTCAGCTGCTATTTTAACAGGCATATGGAATATGGTAGTTACCATGCTAGATACATAAAACATCATCATGCAGTACCAGATTTGGGAGCCCATGGCATGCTGGAAATAAAACAGGCCATAAAATAGTGAGGGATTTGAACTTAAGTCTGAAATAAATTATGCTGAACATGAAAACTTAAAAAAAAAAAAAAAAAAAAGGAGAAGAAATGTTATTGGTGACACCAGAATAAAAATCACAATGTTAAAAATGAATTGTCATTTTTTCTAATGTGGAAGCTAGAAAGATATTGAAGAACCTAAAATAAAATGCCCTTATTTTGCAAGATTCTGAGAGTTCACTCACAGAACTGGAATGGTCTCTGCTCAGTTTGTATGCTATTCCTTTCCTTATAAAAGCATTTCCCCCACTATTGTCTGTCAACTCTCACAGTGTTATGACTACAAGCAGTCAAAACCTTACAATGAAACAGGTTTCTGTTGGAAAATGATCATTAGTAAAAAAAAAAGATGCAATATTTCATGCAAAACCTAATTTTTTACAAATTTTACAAAGCTTATCCTCCAAGAACCTGGGTTGTTTTTTTCACCTTTGGTGTAGATTCAAATGGCAAATATTTATAACACTTTAGCCAAGGAATGAGCAGAGGCCTTATGAATCCCATTACAAATCAGAGAATTCAGGGTCAAGGCAACATGTGGGTTTTAATGCATATAGTTTCCTTGTCACAAAACTATGATCTTGAAATTACAGACTTGCCATTCCAAGGCACTGATATTAAACAAACTTCCCACATCTGCTTTATTCCTGTTCACAACTCCTGAGGATTTTCTGAACTGTTTCCTGAAAACTACTTGCTCAATAAATAAGTAAATAAATAAAAATAAAAAGATCCAAAGGCTACTGACTTCTAAAATCTTCTCTCCACAAATGGATCAATAATGTTGCTGGTGATAAGCAGCTCATCGCTCATTCTCACAGCACTTGCTTCTACGTTCACCGAAAACAGTGAGAGAAACAAGGACCCTACTGATCCTGTAAACTTCCCAGGACATATGTGGGAACCATTATCATGTGTGCATGGATATCTGGACTTCATCAGAGATCTCCAAAAACATCACTTAATTTGTAGGCAAAGGGGGAGAGAAGAATGCTTCTTACAAAAACTTTCTCAAGAAGTCCTCAGGATGAATTGCCAAAGGTGATTACAAATGTTCACAGAAAGTAAGATCTGTGGATTTTTTTCCAGGTTTCTTAGTAGCCAGCATTGATTGGCTGGGCTTAGTGTAGCACTGTGCATGCAAACTAGGTCCGAAATTGTTGTTAGCACTAGAAAATCACCTGCCATTAAGCTGCATAGAGTGGATGCAAATTTAGCACACTTGCAAATGGAAAGCAAGCTTGAGAGGAGTACAGCATGTCCCTACAACTACAGCTTGGAATATTAATCGCCTTGAAACATATTTAGACTGGATGAGTTGGGATTAATAATGTCTTAGAGATAATAGAACTTTTTTTCTTTAGATAATCGAGTCATGGTTTGCTTTATTACTATTGTACAGCTGTTGGCGGCCTATCTGAAACGAAATGGTTGATTACTAGAGCTCAGCTTCAGATCTGTCACCTCACGCGGGGCCTGTGGTCCCAGCGGAGAGGCTGGAGCCGGTGGGCAGCACTAGTCTAGGTTGCCTCATGGCACTGACTCAATGCAGAACGCTCTTTCCTTTCCTGCACCACCAGCTCAGGCCTGAAGAGCTCCCTGCTGACTTCCCCGTGTTACCCCAGCACTGACAGATGCTCAATGCCCTGTCAACACAATGTTGTAGGAAACACTAAGGGACTGGCTTCTGCCAGAGGC
>JAWLRI010000857.1:1062023-1093477 GCA_034781795.1 Crypturellus tataupa | reverse complement strand
CTTTATTACTATTGTACAGCTGTTGGCGGCCTATCTGAAACGAAATGGTTGATTCCTAGAGCTCAGCTTCAGATCTGTCACCTCACGCGGGGCCTGTGGTCCCAGCGGAGAGGCGGGAGCAGGTGGGCAGCACTAGTCTGCAGTGGCGTTTCTGAGGTTCCTAAGGTTGCCTCGCGGCACTGACTCAATGCAGAACGCTCTTTCGCTCTTTCCTTTCCTCCACCACCAGCTCGGGCTGGCAGAGCTCCCTGCTGACTTCCCCGTGTTACTCCAGCACTGACAGATGCTCAATGCCCTGTCAACACAATGTTGTAGGAAACACTAAGGGACTGGCTTCTGCCAGAGGCCAGTGGCTACAGAATTCTCCTGGGAAATGGGGATATAGACTTATAAAGTTTTATTTGCATGCAAAGGGCTATCTACTTGGTTGTTTCTTTTGAGTATAACCCATGCATGAGATTACAAGGCTTATGCTCTCTCCCCTTCCACCTTGCCTGGAAAGTCAAGTCAAGAGAGGTACCTTACACGTCTCTGACATTTACCCAACAACTGAACACCCAGAAGTTAAGTGCAGTGGTGCTCTAAGTCAGTGTGATACCGGCAATAGCTGAGTTTCAGGAGATGGCTGAAGCTGACCGAAGGCCTTCTTGCCTCCCAAGACTGAAATCCAAGCCCACCTTCTGCCCCAGCATTTTGCCTGCAAGCTTCATACCCACTCGGGCTCTAACACTTGTCTTTACTCACAGTCAGGGCGACTGATTAGACCTGAATGCTATTCAGTAAGGAATTCGGGGTTTAGGAAGCAAAATGCTCTCATTAATGGAACCAGAAGATCACCAAATACAGCAGAAGGAAAGCACAAGAGGATACTGTCCATCTCCTCTGGACACCAATTCCCTTCAGCACTCTCATGAAACCGTCCCTAAATCCTTTTTTTTTCTTTTTTCTTTTTTGATCCGTGTCCAGTATTAAAGACATGCCAATTTTGGGGTCCGTTTAAGGTTAGGCAGCTCTTTGACCAGCGTGCTTAAACTTTATTTTTCTATGCTATAGCTTTACGTGCTTAACTCAGCTTTCCTGAATGCCCTGCAGGCATCAGGTCACACATCTTAACAGCAGCTCTGCTATACCTGGATTCGGACCTCAGAGGGCCCTTAATGCAGATGCCTCCCGCTGTTTTCCATTAAGAAGTCAGGAGCTTAAATATTTCTTAATATTTGATCCCATAAGTCCTCCTTTTGTAGCCTCAACCCTTAAGGTTTTAGCCTGCATGCCTGGGACTATCATTTTTAATGACAAAGGGCTTGCATTCAGACCTCAGTGATGGCATAAATACCAGATTTCTGTTTCTGAAATTGAAATATGCGATAAATATGCATCGGTTCCTATGAAACATGGTTTCCAACCTATTTTACTGCTGACTATCAACCTAAAATGAGATTTTATACAACCCAACTTAAAATGGGAGTTTATCATAGAAATGCTGATAGACTCTTTGTGCTATGCAATATGCTAATGCTTTTAAAAGTCCTTACTTGTAATCTATTTATTTTTAAAGAAATGGAGAGGAATGAAACATGACCACTAATAGTCTTTGCACTGTGAAAAAGATCTCAGGGTATTTCCACTTAAATGCATTACCCGAGGGTAATTCACCTTTCAGTTGCTAGCAAAAAAACTGCTATCCTCATAAAAAAAGAAATGCCTCAAGGAACTTGACAAAAGTTGAACTCTCTCAGTAATGAGATTTTAATGAGCTAGCCAGTGAAGATGAGGGAATTGCATCAGGATTATTTTTTTTCTCTTTTACAATTACTGCTGTATCATGATAGACTAAATACATCTCCACCGAAACCGCTGTGTTTCTTTATGGTTTTTCAATAGAGATAATTTCAGTTTAATATCTTCTTTTGTTATTCCATTTGTACTAGCTACAAAAACACCTTTGTGGTTTCTTCTCAACAGCAAAAAGTCCTTGTTACTCCGGGTAGGGGAAGTGGATGTGTCTTCCAGGATCCATGGTTAGCTAGTGTTGGCAAAACAATGTCACTGCAGTTTTTCTTCTTCAAAAATTTCACCACAAAGCACAGCTTTGCCTCAGCTTTTTGTTTAGTTAATACTTGTGCCTTGCGTCCCCGGAATCAGGGCCTCCACTTTTAACCTTGTTTGCCTTCCTCTGCAGGCAGACGTTGGTATGTGCAGCACCCAGCACGCATGGGTCCGAGGTGGGTGAATACTCATTCTCCCACCATTTGCCCAGTGTTTCCTGTTATCAGGATTACAGTCGTATTGATTTGGGCTTAGAAAGGAATTTTCCTTCATACTGAATGTCAAGTATTTTAAGTATTAAGTTTTAGGTATTTTAAGAATTATTAGAGGAAATGCAAAAAAAAATAAGCAGAAAGAAAATCTTCCAAAGCCCAGACGTTGTATACATAGAGACATACTCCTTTCCTACACCAGCTCATCAAAGAGAGCTGCTTCTGCCTGGAAACCATTCCTCCCTATCTAAACCCCATGGGCTTAAGACAGGGTCGTGTAGCAGCCTGTGATAGAGGAAAATAAATAAATAAATAAAACAGATTTGATGGTCTAATGGACTCCCTTTCTTTGAGAGCCAGACATGAATCATATGACCTTGACTTTATCAGATGGTACAAGACTCGCTAACAGTGCTGTCAATGTTATTGTGTTGCATTTGCCTCCATGATGTCTGAAAGCTCTGGGGGTTCCTTTTTGCCTAGAACATAACTAAAATCTTCCTGTAATGAAGAGCAGTATTGAAAATCTCTGACTAGAGAAGGCGAACACAATTATTTTCCTCTTTATTCGTGTTTTCTGATAAAGCTCATTTCTTTTAGCTATATTTACTAAGTTAATGCAAATAATCAAGCGACTGAGAAAGGAAATGAGCAGCAATGAAACTCTAGTTTAAGAGAATTTATATGCAGACATACGGTATTATTAAGCTATGCAATAATTGCAGACTGAAAAAAATTGAAATTGAATTGCTGTGATCAGTGACAGGGAAAAACAATATATGATACAGTATTTATTCAGTATAGATAAAAAGGTAAAAGCCAAGAAGAGCCAAGAGAGTAACATCTCTCTCTGAGCTCATGGATTGCCTGTTTCAGTTAGGAGCTAGCAGACAGACTCAGTAGAAGCCGACCACCTCAGAGCCAGCAGAAAGGACTTCAGATCTCTGCAGAGAGCATTTACAACAGCAAACCAGGTCAAGGAACAAACACAAAGGAGTAACAGTCTGAATAAAACCCAGCTCCATCACAGTACTCAAGTTGTTTTAGGTATCCCGTGTTAACAACCTCTCTTAAAACAAAAGCAACAACAAAGAAGGCTTAATTACAAACTTTTACTAGGTAAAAGGAGGTATTACTTTCCTCACTTTACTGAAAGCTGTGGCACAGGGTCGCAATGTGATAGCCAAGGGCAGCGGCAGGACCAGAATAGCTGCCCCAGCAACCCCCTGTGCCAAGGGGAAGCAGGAAGCAGGGATCACTGCCACCCCTTGAGATCCCGCTTACCCCAGGGAGTTATTACGTGTCTGAACACATTCTCAGTCAGCTAATCTGGAGCCCGTGCAAAGAGGAATCAGGACCCAAGAGCACATTTAAAGTTATTATCCAGAGCATCCGAGTAAAGAAAACTGGGTCGACAATAAACCTGTTTCATTGCATATCCACTTCCTCTTTACATTCCTCTGCAGATGAACCCTCTTTCCTATTCTCCATCTCTCATAAAAAAAAAAAAAAAAAAAGAAAGAAAAAAAGAAAGAGCACAGGAAAATCCAAGTGTGGAAATATTTTTTCACAAGTGATCCAAAATCAGCTGCTCTTTAGGATGACACCATGTCTCTGGTGTTTGGTTTCTCCACTCCTCCTCACATTGCAGATTGCCTAAAATGGCACAGGGACTCCATTGGGTATGATTTATTGCCTTGATATATTGAACTGAGCAATGACAGAGCTCCCTCTTGACAGGTTTTCGTTTCTTCATGGCAAGTAATTAGCCTTCATATTGCCAAAGGGCTCCTCAGCTGCCCTGTCAGTGCTCTTCCAACCTAATGAAAATACACCATCTTATCATAGGAAGACATTTACATTATTCACATACTGCTTTCCAGTGGTGTCTCACTAGTCCGGCCTGCCGGCTTTGCCAGTTTTACTAAAACAGAAAAGTGAGATGCTGAGGAAGGACAGGTACCATTCTGCCGCAGCCTTGCCTCACCGCTGCATTAAAGGCCTTCAACATCCCTGTGCCAACGATTTTAAAGAGATGGCGTGAGCACACACTGCCTAGCACACATTTGCACTATGTATTTGCTCTTTAGCCTTCTCGGAGCTGCCTCTTGCTACTGAGCAGAGCCCTGAGTAGCAGGTAGCATTATAATCCACACCAGAATCACGGCCTCCCTACTTCTGCTCTTGACAGGCAGCTCCAAGCTACCTGCTACTGACCCCAAATTCCTCTCCTACCAATCTGCCAGCAAACAAAATCCATAACCAAACCTCTGCTGTTCCCTAATGATCTAGCCAGGGAAGAAGCTGTAAGCAGGTCAACAACCTTGCTAATTCTTTCAGGCCTGGACCAAATCCTACAGACACAAAAAAACAGGGACAAAAGAGGCGTTATGAGGCCGTGCACTGCGGGTCTCTGTGCAGCCAGCCTCGCACAGAGGGGAGCACTCTGTTAAGATCCCTATATCCAGGGCAGTGTTAACATCCCACTACGGGTATGAGAACTATAATGTGCCTCATCACGTGCCATGCAGCTGAGCTCTACCTGAGCTGGCCTTCATACAGGTGCCAAGAGCAGCTCTGTGTGTCTAGCAGCAGGATCTGCAGGAGGGCTGCCCAACACCACCTGGGACCGCTGGTTAGGAAGCTGGCTGCTCAGGCAGTCAGATTTGTGCGCGAGGGAAAACATATGGTGAGAGAGACAAGAGAGGATGACAAGCTGCCATAAAGCATGCACTCAGCTGGGTCCCTTGTATAAAATTTCAAAGATGATACTAAGTCCTTTCAGAATTTAATGTAGCCTCTTCATCAGTCCAATCCACACATTACATGAGATTAGAGCACACCCCATCATTTCAGCCTTCGGTTTTCCCTTGTCCCATTTCCCTCACCTCACAAAAATTCTGTTTCTCAGAGGAGGGACTTGGTTCCTCATCCACAGATGTTTCAATACACTGGTATTTCTACTGACCCTTCCAGTGAAAGCAAATAAGAAGTGAAGCAGGTATTTATGAATTTCACCTGGTGGATTTCAAAGCTGTCAGTAGTTGTTCAGTACATTGCCGACAATTTCAGTCTACCATCAGTAAGTAAAGAGGCCAGGACCAAGAGAGCATCTTGTATTTCTTCCTCTTTGAACTTTACTTTTTTTTTTTCCCATTGCTCAATATTCAGTGACAAAAAACTACTGCAATTTTGGGACAAGGGAAGGAATGAAGTGACTGAACCAGAGAGGAAACCAAGTTTAGCTTAGGTCACACTGAGACAGGTTACCATTAAATTGCCTTATGCTTCATTTACAAGGAGCTAAATGTTTGCACATTGGCTGTGACCCTGGAACAAGTAATAAACACTCATTTTTAAGGCCACTACAACTCAACTGCATAGCTGAGCAATGCTGATCACCTTGAGCCATTCAGGCAGTAGGTTGTACAGCAACGTGTACGCATGAAAGTATCTTAAGGAACAGTAGTAAAGAAATGGGGTCCAATCCTAAGGGTTTAAGAGTGAAAACAAGAGTACATCCACATTTGCAGAGAGAAAATGAGGTGTCAGGGAATATTTATATCTCTAAACTACAAGATGCTGCATGCACATAGAAAGAAATGTTGCATTCCCCCCCTCCATGCAGACATTCATATGGAGATACCACACTGACTACAGTACTACCACTTCCCGTAGCCACAGCTGATATTACTATGGTTGGGAGAACAGTGCCAGAAAGTCAGCCAGCAAAGAATGCAACGAGAGAAATGGTCTTACCTTAGCTACAGGCACCATCTCTCTTAGTTGGACTGCAAAGTGTATGGAAAGCATTGACATGTGTGTATGTAGGCTAATGCAGAAGACCTCAGCCTACAAGACTGTGTCATGGATTTACCTTCAAAAGGTGGAATAAGAGGATTCCCGCTAACATAAAAGCAGCAGTAATTAAGAACACACGAAAACAAGAAATATTGCATGGTGAGAGAGTAAGCAGGAAGAATACATAAATGTTGGACAAAAGCGAAGGAACCCCATCTGAAAAGTTTCATTCAAAAAGAAAGAAAAAAATGTTAAATAAAAGTTTAAAAAGAAATGACAATTTCACCTTCAGATAAAAGCTACTAAAGGAAAAAGAAAGTACAAAATATAAGGAGTTATTTTCTTTAAAAAAATACTTTACATATTTCAATTCTTGTATTTCCCTTGGGGTTTGCATATTTCGGTCACATAGTTATCCAATTAAAATGAAAACTCTGCATTATCCTTTAGGCGAGGACAGCTGCCAGCTGCTAAGTTTTATAAAGTCTTTAATCTTGTCCATAAATATTTAACAAGAATTGGTTGGTACACAAGCCAAAATAAAGTAAGAAATCAAAGGCATGAGCTCTGCAGTAACCTCTGTACTGTCTGAATGGAGACAAACAACCGGAACAAAATTATGACTTTTCTCTTTTTATGTTATTATTATTAAAATGTATGCAGGAAACTTTTCAGATCATTTTCTGACTTTCTTCTCCTCGCACAACGTATGGAAGTAAAGAACTAAAAAGATTTCAAAATTGAGATTCATTTCTCCTTTCTAAACTGAATCTATAGCTTGCAGCATAGCAAAGAAGCAATCTTTGCCCTTTGGAATTTGGAATTTTCCAAGATAATTAGGGTTTTTTGGGGAGGATACACAACATTTAATACAGAACAACATTTTTTCAGGATCCTTTGGATACATAGCGGTGGTACAGCCAACATCTGCAGGCAGGAGTGCCCATAAGGGTGTGGGATGGCTGCGGGCACCGCTCACAGCAGAGCAGAGGGTCTTCCTCACAAGAGCAGCTCGTGCGGAGCGGCGCCTCCTGGACACACCACACGGCTGCCACCTCAGCTGCCTCCTTGGGCTGACAGCAGCCGAGCAGAGAGCTTGCAGCCAGGGTCACGTCTAGGAGCAGGGGGGAGCCCTGTGACCGCTTCTGTTCTGCAGGCTATGTGCAACCCTCCAAGGTACATATCTGAAGAAATTATGGATACAACAGCACCAGAGCAAGGCTGGGAAGACTGTCAACCTCTGCCTGGATATAAGATAATTTCAAGCCTTGCCTGGATATAAGATACATCAATAAGTTCTCAAATGGGGAACTCAACGACTGGTACTTGTAAGGCTGCATGTGATCATGGCCTTGTACAATCCCATTTTGCATGAAGCAGAGGACTAGCCCTGCTATCCATGAGGGAAAACCACACAGGCCTTTGGTTCCAGAAGTCCTGACAGCAAAGCAGCAGCAGCAGCAGAGAGGACCCTACCTGCATGATGAGCAAACAGCAGTCACAGTCCACCCAGTGACAACATTAAACAACAACCTCTCCTGGGCTTCAAAACAAGCCCAGCCACAAGTCTCACCTGTGATACTGGTCCTTCTGGGCTTCCACCTGTGTCACGTCTTTGCTGACCACCAAATCCCACCTGGACTGCTCAGACCATCAGCTCCCCGGGTTCCTATTCTGATGTGGCTGGGGAATCCAGAAAACATAAAACAGCATGTTTAAGAGCGCTCTCCAAGTCCTGTCTTGGACTTGGCCAGGCCAGACACTGATGGCTGCTGATCCACACTTGTAGAGTTCTTTTTTAAGGATGTTTGCAAACAGAAACCTAAGGTGCCTAAGGGACTTTATCCTGGTTTCATCTTCACCTGAGAGCCTTATCTTACTAGACTGCTCTAGACTGCTCTACCCCTACCAGCTTGACAGTATCTCTTTAGACATCATACTATTGCAACAGACAGAATATTAAACAATGTATTTGTATCTGAACACAGAAACTGCTCAAGGAGAGGACCAGCTAGATGACCTCATGGTTCTTCTCTATCTCTGCAATGAAAGCAGACATGTAAGTCAGCTGAACCCAGCATGGGTGAGTCAGGAGCTGCTTTTGAAATGACTGTTTTTTTACCAAGGCAGCCTCAGCATAAACAAAAACCATTTTAATTTCCAGAAAAGGTGCATCATTTGCAACAATATGAAATAACTATCTGTGTCAGGATGTCAAACTTGACATAAACAGTTAAATATTGGAACTGTGCTCAGTAAACTAAAGCAGCATATGCTATAAATTGGTCATAAGTCACTCCCAGGCACAAGGGAGCAAAGTACACACAAGAGCGAGATCCTTTTGCTTTCTGAATCAATAGAAATATTCTTCTCATTTTAACAGGATGGGATGAAAACACTAGAATCATATTCACAGAAGAGGCAGAGTGAATTGTGAGGGATACTGGAGATTAAATCAGGTGAAAGGGGTATTGCCAGAACCTTTGTGAGCGACAAGTGCTTTTCAGCACTTGAATTTGGTTTTTAACTTTGAATTGGGTTTGAAACCTGGAAACAAAAGAGCCTGACTTTTCATGGGAAGATCTTTGGTGATCTTTTTTAGGGCAGACGCAAGAGTGGGAAAAAGAAAATGGTTCTTTTGAGATCTCTGCAAATTAAAACCTTGACGTATTGAAATAATCACTAGTCTTTAAAGAAAAATATCCTTCATTCTCCCCGCTCTGTCTCTGATGGGTCATGGAAGTTTGACAAATTACATTGTGAAGTACCAGTGAAGTCTCTCTGAAGCTAATGAAAGCTGCAGTCTAGGCACACTGAAAAAGAAAGTCATGTTATTAAAAACCCTTCAACAAAGTTTCATATATTTAGATGTAATTCTGAGGCAGTATCCACTCCTCCTTCTTTAAGTAAACAAAATAAAGCCTTCCAGGGAGGGAGAAAGGAAATGTCTGAAGACTCTGAGTACAAGGGCAATGGAGTATTCCATCAAATCTATGATTAAGATCCTATCTGAACATTGGATCCAGACTAAAGAGCCATTAGTCCTGGGTTCTGTTGGGCAATTTAGACTACAGCACAGTCCTTTGTAGGACTGTGAATAATTGACCAAAGGAATTCCCTGCTATGGTCAATGTGAGCAAAACTTGGTAAATATTTTCATGGAAGACCTCATCCTTGTAAGAAAATTTTAAAGTGCAAATTCATCTCTGACATGTATTCATTATAGATGAGGGAGCTCGATGCAAAGACAAGCTAGTCAAGATAGCTACTAGGAGAGCCTCAGAAAATGTGCCCTTAGCCTAGCAGGCAAACTCGCTTGTGCTAAGGAAGGGTTCCTCAGGCTCAGGGCCCAAGGGCAGAGCTAATTAAAGTTCAGAAGGAGCAGCAAGAAGTGATGAGCTGACAAGTCTTCTGAGGGAAGAAACAACCCAAGGGAAGGCTGAGGATAATCACCAGGGGGTGAGATGTGTCAGAGCGAGGGGAAGCCAGATGAAAACTGGAGATACGTGGTTGAGAGGAGCTGGGGTGAACAGGAGGCAGTCCTGTTTTGTGGTGTGGAGAGGAATCTAGTAAAGAATACTTTTTTTATCCTTGATATGAACTTAAGCTTGAATTCAAAGGAAAGACAAGCAGTTTGTGGGGAGAAAAACAATCCAACCTGTAGACTAAAAGTCTATGCCCATGTAATTAGTTCTTCAGCCAACTTTAATGTTACAGTAATATAATTCTACTTGGATAAAGCCAAGCCTATTGGCAGAAATGTGAGGAGCAGCTGCAAACTCGTTTAATTCAGCTGTACAGGCTTCAAGGGACATTCAGTTTCTACAAGCCAAAATGCGGCTCATGACTGGGGTAGGGCACGGGGAGGAGAGTTGGGGAGCACTTCACAGCATATCATGTCCAAAACAGCAGATTATTCAGCAGACCAAAATCAGAATGGCAAAAGAGAGCAAGATATCTTGCCTGTGAGTACTCATAGAGCACTGAGGAAGCAGAAGGGTAGCACAAACAGCATCACTCTCCCGTTTCCGATCTCCCCTGTGGGCAGCACATCCAAAACACAGCACAAGACATATAAACAACTTGAAAGACAGGGCTTATTGCAGTTGTACTTTTACCTGACACTACATAAGAAAAGATTACTATTATGCTAGAAACTTCTAAAACAGGACCAACTGTCTTTCCCTGATGCTGTTACTTTAACTGATTCCTTCAGCAAATACCAGCAATAGCTTTTATTTCCTAGGTTACTTTCCCACAACAGCAATCGAATTCTTGTTAACAGTTTTCAGTCATGGAGGAAATCTGAACAAACTAATCTCTGATAAGGCACCTCTGCTCACAGCGGCGCAAGCTGAAGTATTTCTGAAGGAGAGACATATTAAGCCTTGAAAATCTTCCATTTATTATCCTCATGCCAATGAGAAAATGGAGTATTTTAACTGAGTTTTGAAAGACTGTTTTCAAACTGCTGACCTAGAAGGAAAGACCTGCAAACCATTTGCCGTAGATTTCTTACGGCGCTCGTGAGAAACCTGACGTGAAGCAAAACAGCAGTTTTCCACAGCACTGGCGGATGAGCAGTGCATACAGATCGAGTTAAACGCTGGCTTTCATAAGCCTCAGCCAGAGATCCGTGTGCTTTCCTTCAGGAACAACAGAACCATTTTGCACTGCCACGTCATATGCACCATTTAAGTTTCCCTTTAAGAGGAAAAAGCATGTATTTATATAAACAGGCACAGATCCCCTATTTTATAGCTCTTGCCTCCCAGCAATGCAAATTGGTAGAAATATTGCTTAAGATGTCATCAGCTTGTTCTCCAATTTGGGTAATTCCATATGAATTACCATAAAACTTATACGGACAGTACATACGCTCAGCTCACTCTGGTAAGAAAAGGTTCAGTATAATTCAGCTCACCAGAAAACAGCACAACACTATTAGGCAGAAGGAGGTATCTGCTCTAATCTAACCATAATTCCAAATAATATAAGCAATCTGTGTTTGTTTCTAAGACTTGATTTATGATAATGAAATGAACAGCTAAGCCCAGGAATGCTTACAGGTGGAGAGGAACGAGCAGCACAGCTAGCAGACAGGAACATATGAATGATATAACCCTCATTCTTGCACTTTCAGACCTGGAGATTACATTTTGGATTATCTTGACAGGCTGGATTGCACTACTTGATATTTTACTGCAGAGTATTCTTGTGTCAAATAATTGTTCTATCAGAAAATGAAAGACACATTTATCAGTGAGAGACGGTGGAAAGCAGAGATCAAACACACTGACGCATCTCCATTAACCTTCCCATACATGTGACCTCACATGTTAAAATATTTTAATGTTTGACCTGGACAGTGACAGTGACAAGGGACAGGGAAGCTGAGGCACTCGTTGCTTTCTCTGCCTTGGTGTTCACTGCCACCAGCCGCCCTGGGTCGACGAGGCCAGGGGAAAAGTCTGGAGCAAGGCGGATTAATCATCACTGGGGGAGGATCAGGTTCGGGAGCATTTAAACAAATCGCACAATCATAAACCTATGGGACCTGATGGAATGTATACAGCAGGACTGAGAGAGCTTGCTTGATGACACTGAAGGCCACTCTCTGTAAGGTCATGGCAATCAGGGAGAGATTCCTGTACTGAACTAGAGCAAAGGTTGCTCCTATCTTCAAGAGGACAAGAGGGAGGATCTGGGAAACCATAGGCCAGTCAGCCTCACTTCAGCCTTACTTGCAGTGGTGCAATTCAACAAAATTGTGAGATGTGTATCATTTCTTCTGAAAAAAGGTATTTGTGCCATTATAAGGACATGCTTGATGCTCTGTGCGTGCTTATGAAAGAGTCCAGCCTTTTCGGGAATACATAACAAAACTGTAACTTAGGTTTTATACTTTTTACACGTGTTGTTGGTCATGTACACGTGTTGTTGGTCATACTCATGATTCCTAAAGTCCAGGGACTTGTCCCCCAGCACCAAAAATTACCTTGGTTCTGTTATGGAGATCCAAAAGGTCCCTTTAATCCATTTTTATTTTTATTGAACCATAGCTTTTTTACCTACACTATCACAACACCTGCTTATAGTCTGTTAGTTGATCATTGCAATGGAGCATTCTTGCTCTTAGTCCTAGTGTGTCTTTTGACAATGATGCTGTACTGAATAATCTTATCTAAATCTAGTCTATGTATATCTCAAATAGCATGAATATGGGATTTTGAAACACCACTTTCCATTGTGGTACTTCCCTGCCTCAGTTTCCCTTCTGAACCTGCCTGCTTCATCTATTTAATTCTTTGGAGCAGGGAGCATTTCAGCTGAGGCTTACAGGCACTCCTATGACACAAATAGTAGGAAATATGAGCAATAAATCTCTCTCACTGCCTGCAGAAAGAAGGTCTTGCCTTCTCACTGTGTGCATCTTCAGAAAACAGATTGAGATTACTGATCACAAGGAGGCTTTGCCCCTTTGAGATGAACATAGTGAGGAGGGAATGCAATCAAATCAGACTTGAATAAATACATTAAAACCAAACCAAAACAAAACCACATTTTCCTTTGAGAATTCAATATCATGCCCAGCCTTCTTCATAGATTTTCTCCCAGTCAGAAGCATTAAATGCTGCTATGGTGCCAACTTAATTGGCCAGTAATGAGTGTCTGGGGTTGGACTTAATGTGGTCTCATCAGCATTCAGTAGCACTACATCATACTGCGGCAGGGAGGAGAAAGAAAGAAGAGGGGGAGGGAAAGGAGATAAAAGGAAAGAAGGATTAAGACAAATATTATTCTTAAATTACACAGTAGGTTTTCATGCTAATGTATACCCCCTTCCAGACTTCATGCTAGGTAAAGAAATTGGCATAGGATTCAGTGAAGACACTAGTATGTTTATATTTCCTTTTGGTGGTTACATTTGGCAGGAATTTTGGCAGCCTTATTGCACAGAGACATGTAGACAAATCACTCACTCTGTAAACAAGCTTCCATTACAGCCAGAACAACATCTACTACTATTCTCCTCTTCTCCCTCGGCGCTCCTGAGCCAACACCATTTATTTTGTCTCCATAAAGAATTAACAGGGTATCTGAGGGTTTTACCGTACCCCAGTGCCAGGCCTTTATTTGGTGCTAACGACCACAGGGGACAAAAAGACCAACCTGGGCACGCGACTGCCCACGCTCCTCGTGTGCGAAGCCCCAAGCAAGGCACCCCGGGGCTCCTGGCGCTGCTGCCGCTGCCCACCGTGGCTCGAGCTCCTTGTGCTGCTGGGCTGCCGTCACCTCGCCCAGCTGTACGCACATCACCCTAGTGCTAGTACGGGCATGGGTATCCTATACAATGTTGTTCAAATGGTCTCCGAGTTCTGTTAGTCTGTAATTATGCTTCATAATGAACTTTTGGAGGATTTTATTATTTTTCGCACTTTGGCTCAGTTTTCACCTTTTCAACTGGGGCCAAACAAATGGATAGTTTATACCTTTAGGGGAACATTAGCATTTAAGAACAAATATCCACCTTACTTAGCAAGGCGCTTGCACTTAGTAAGGGCTCTCCAGGCACCATCTCAGCTGGGACTGTCCCCCAGCCTGTCCCAGCCTTTCTGGCATTCCCATTACCTTCCCAGCTCCAGAGCTCACCAGCTGTTTCGCTCCCGAGGAGGACTGAAGAGGCGTCACAATCCTAGTTTCATTTCCATGGACTAGCACCAAATTTGGCAGGAGGGAGCAACACCACCATTTTCTCTTCAGGATTTTGGAAGGACATTCACCACAGTATAAAATAGAAAGGGAGAACTGTAATGACAATACAGGTTTAGATAAAGTTTCACTTGCAGTGTTTGACATGGTGTTACTGTGAAGAGAAATGTCTCTAAATGTCTTTTTATTTAACACTTCCCCAATGATAATATTGCTGTGTGCACCAATAAAAAACTACAAATACATCAGTTAGCTACATGCAGACAGTTCTACAGGAATCTCTAACTGATTCATTCCATCTGCTTCAGAACTCTCTCTGAAACTTTAGGACTCTTTTAAAATATAATTCCTATCTGGTCGCTTGCAGAGATTCTATTAAAAGTGACCACAGAGATCTGATTCTCATTTATATTTGTAAAATTAATAATTTCTCTTATAAAAGAGAAAGAGATTTGTTGTTAAATTGGAAGGACAGCAGGTCATATATCTATGGTATATTTCTATCTTGAATCAAGCGTGCCTGTGGATCTAGAGTAAATCATTTATTATTTGTGTACCTAGTTTTCTGTGTAGAAAATATTACTTAATTTGCAGAAGGGTTGTAAAAAACAAAGTACCGTTTATAAGAGACTTGAAATCCTCAGGTGGAAGCACAGGGCTAATATAACCAGATTCATGTTAAATATCTGTTACAAGCAATGGAAACTAAGCTAAATAGCAGCTATTAGCACACAGCAATTAGTCAAAGCCAGTCCAGTTGCCTTGACGCTCTTCCCTTTTTAAGTCCCCTACACACACTGAACAAGGCTGGAACCCTGTAGAGAACTAATGTAGGATAATATAATTTAAGACTCTGCACATATAGTTAATGTTGCGTAGCCCACAATAAATCTGGCATTTTTCAGCTTCCAAGTACTTGACTTTGCAACCTAAATAACTTTCTTTATGAGCTGCATTGGCTTGAAAAAGAAGTGGACTGTAATCTAGACACACATCACTTCAAAGAGAGAAGAAATATAAGCAAAATAAGTTTATATTTAGAAGTTTTACTTGGTTTTACAGCCTACTTCCCCTAGAGTCAATTTGTCATCATTTCTCAAACACACGGGCTCGGGGGACAGCCCTGTTCCGCGACGGCCCTGGCTGCATTTGCCTTGAGCCACTTCTGTTCTCAAAGGGACCTGCAGGACTCAGTCCCTTGGTCACAGAAGAGTTTACCAAGGGGCTAGGATGGACAAAGCATCTTTTTCCTCCCTCAGGTGCTGCCTTTGCTTTGCCTCCAACTTTGCCTCTCCCCTGAAACGAGAGGAACTCATATCCCAGCACATACACCCCCACATCCCAGCACTCACACCTGGAGAAGTCCTAAAGATTTGAATTAATTCCTGTTTGAAATAAGCCATGACTTTCAGTGAAGGAATATTTGTGCTATCCAGAGAGCAGGCAACGTAGGCAAGCTTTCAGCCTTACCCTGGCCAGTTATTTCTTGTAATCATCATGGAGGAAGGTTGTGTAGGTCAAATGAGTGCCCAGTGCCACCTGCTAACGCCTGCAGCTTCAGCGCATTTGCACAGCGGTGACCTAGCAAATGGGTCTAATGCTGAAGACAGGGAAGGCAAGAACTGCTTTTCTTTGTGGTAGGGGCTGAGCAAACCTCGCAGGCACTCAGCTAGCAGGGCAGAAAATCACTCTAAGCTGTCTCTTGTCACAGCAAGCTTCTGGGTAGTATCCTTGAGAGCAGTCTCGTTGACAAGAGGCTTTACACAGTTAATTTTTGATCTACAAATGTATTTTAAGGTAAAAACATTTTAAAGTAGGAGTACAGACACCAGGTGGAAGAGAAAGAAAATGCCAGTAATGGCAAGGAAGGGAGGACTATGATATTCCTACAATCCTTTCTTCTGCATGTGGGTGCTCAGCTCCAGCAAGGCCCTCACCAGACCCTGGGGGCTGACCCAGGCCCTGCAGGAGGTTTCCACACAGACACTTTCTGGTTGCACCCTGGCTTACGGCAGACATTTACACATTCTTTGCCATAGACAGAGTATTTTGTATCTCCTGACAAGAGGCACCATCATCACCCAGCCTGTGGGTGACTGACAGGTTTTCCATCACGTGTATGTGGGACATGCAGAGCTAACGAGGCTGAGATCTGCCTGTTTCATGTGTCAAGCTGTCCTTGTGGCAGCGCTGTGTGACTCATAACAGGCCAAACGCAGTGTCAGATCCTTCCTAAGGCTGTTTTTGACACGGTTTACCTGACACATGGGCTGCAATAAGGTGTACATAGGAATCCCATGTTGGCCTCCAGAAGGGCCTGTACCCAACCTTGTCCTTTGGTTTGACTTTCATAAATAATAAAATGAAAAATTTGGCTTCTCATGTCAGAGAGTCCCTGCAATCAGATGAGCCTCTCTCCAGAGGCAGGAGGAGTGAGTGGTAGAAGACCATTCAAAGTTAAGTTGGCATTAAACATATTCTTCCTCGCCTTAAGAGCAAAAACTGAAGAAATGTCTAGGAAAGTGTAGTTGCTCTGAGTAACTAGACTGCCCTTCATTCCACAGAGCCATGTTCCCATTCCAGCCTCGGCTGCTCTTATCTCTCTAGCAGGATCATCGCTGGGTAAGGATAAAAGGGTCATACAAGTTCCAAGCCGCAGTGTGCAATTTCCTATGACACCAAAAGCAGATAGAAGCAGATACACCAGGCAGATGCACTATGTGCAAAATGTGCACTTGCTCTCAAGTCAGTTCATAGGAATATTACTCGTTAGCACATAGTTTATTCTAAACTAGCGTAATTTGAAATTGCCCTAGGAGCAGAGAACCAGAGAAGGGTCACACTGAGAAATAAGACAAGTGCAGTCATTAAAAAAAAGTTTTGATTACATTTCATATATATATGTGTATATTACATACTGAAGTGAACAGAAATGCATTCCCTGCAACTGTGAACACAATATTTACAAAAATGCACTAATGTGTAAGGGGCAGGATGGTGGTGAATACTCTTCAGTTGTTTTACTTCCAACTCTGCCCATGATTAAATATATCATATTGGGAAATCACGTATTCTCTTTGTATGACCTGCAAAGTATAGGTGACAATAATCACAACATTCCGAGAATGTATTGAGACAACAGTAATGAATATCTGGATAACACTTTAATGTCCTAGAGATAAAAATTATAAAGGATATTTATTATATTATTCCTCCAGTAACAAATAAAATCATGTGGTATAACCCAGCTGGGGGTTTTGTGACTAATTCTTTTATACAAGAATCAGTTGATCTGTGCCAAAATTTCCTTGCAAACAGAGATAGTACCTGCCTTCAGTTTGGGATGCCCAGCCTGTGGCACTTCAAGGAGACTTATTTCTCTTCAAGGCAAAACATCCTATAAATCAAAGCACACCCAAAAGCTCCCTGCTTTGGAAACCATGAGCCATGCGTTGAATGGGCAGAATTGAGCTACAGGAAGATGGCTGTGTCCTCTAAGGGCATGTGTGATCTCTTACAAAAAAAGACTTGAAATGAACCCCTCTCCGCTACCCTGGAGGAGGTGCACAAGCAGTTGGGGTGCAGGAGAGGAAGGGCTGCAGAGCTCGTGCCTCCAGTCCACTTGCTCTGCACGGAGCTAACGCCCGTGTTGGGCTCAGGCTGCCTCTGCAGTTTCTTTAGGTTCTGCACATTTTTCATTCTTAGGTAAAAATTACTTCTTGAGCTTTTTCCTGCAAACCCAACCAAATCCAAAATGGGATCAACAGATCATGTACTTGAGAAACTAAGTGTCATTTTTCATATTTAAAAAGGAGCAGACACGCAACGTAAATATGAAGGCAGAGAGTGCTCTCTTTATTTACAACGTCCTGGTTAAGGGGTGGTTTCTATGGCAGCAGAAAAGCAGAAGGTTTTTGTTGTTCCCCTTACACACACCCCAGAGGAGCTATTTCACTATTGAATTTAGGAAGATTCACTTAGCTTATTAAAAATATTTTTCTCTTCTTTGACAATATGTCAGGAGTGATAACTGATCAGCTATTTGTATCATATTCCACCTTAAATATTTCTTTCAGTGCATCTGCAACTATATTTTCTATTGCTGTTCTGTGCTTTTTAAAGAGGTATTTAGAGAGACAACAAGAGCATTTGATTATTCACCAACAGTTGAGGTGGAAAAAACACATTGATTAACAACATTAAGCTGGAGAGGGTCACAAAATTAGTTAACTTTACATAACTTTACATTACACCTTTACAGGCAGGTATCTCTAGGTTCATAAGAATTACAGTAGTTTTTGGAAAAACAGCTGTATAGCTGATGATCATCTCTACTGTGAAAAGCAGACGCATTCACATTTTGCTATTTTTATATCTAATAGCAGAAACTGTAAGCACTGATTCATTGCAGAGATATGGAAAGTCACATGCTAAAATGCTTGGGTTAGGTAAAACACTGCAGAAAAAAGCAGTCCTTTTTAATTTACCACCCCACCGCCCCGAATCAGCAGCCAAGTTCTGAGACAGACCCTGCGCTCTCTTTGGATTGCCAAGGAAACACTTAGGTACTCTCAAACGCACAATATGCAGATACATGGTAATAGAAACACACAGCCTGGCATTCAGGAGTGGTAAACAACTGCAAGACGACATTTAGGATATCACTTCAGGATTATTTAGACTGTTTGGCACTCACAGGCTAATCTTGTTTCTGCTCACAATAACACTTCTGTTGACATCCACACTAGTATATGACACCTCGACTGGGTGTTTTTCCCTCTTGCTTGATAGGCTTTTATGATAGAGTATCTGTCAAGTTACAGAGCTTCCCAGCACCACAGGTGTGTCTATATAGGGCACATTTCATCAATCCTGTGCTCAGTTCAAGTATTGCTGTGTGCACCTCGTATGAACGCAGTTCTGGGGTTAGGACTGCATGATACTTATTAAGACAAGATGATGAGAAAGACTCGATCCCTCATGTCCCTTTTCACAAACCCAAACACCTGCACTGTGGACAGGACAGATACATTACACCTGACCTGGATGCCATATCCCCCTTGCTCTTGCAGCACTGCAGATGTCAAGAAGACACCCAATCTGCTAGGTCCTTTCTAGGACTCAGTTATTTGCTTAAAAGCAAATATTT
The DNA here is from genome assembly GCA_034781795.1 of Crypturellus tataupa. Classification (NCBI taxonomy): domain Eukaryota; kingdom Metazoa; phylum Chordata; class Aves; order Tinamiformes; family Tinamidae; genus Crypturellus; species Crypturellus tataupa. Next base: position 1,074,553 of record JAWLRI010000857.1, on the reverse strand, counting down.
CAGGGACTCTTGCACTCCAATGGGCAAACTATGGGCAAACTGTAGACAACTATGCACACAGACAGCATGTGCACATAGACAGAATTGCCCTCCCAGGCGTTCCCCAGGCCCACCCCTAACAAGCAACTTTGACTCGATGAGGAATATCTATGCAGATGCATTGCACTCCCTATAGGACCTTTACCAGTTTCTCTGCAACTGCAGGCTACCTGCCAGAACACAGCAAGCAAACAAAAGCCAAGTAATTTCCCTGGTGTTTTCAGGAAGATTCGGGTAAACAAAAATGGTAGCTTTTGGTCTCCACTCAAATAACATTGTTTTATGGAATTTGCATTCTCTATTTGCAATTCTTTGCAAACCCGATCGGACTTTATAACCTCAAAATTACAAACATTTATACGGGTAAGCAATTTGGGGGGATAATCCCATTTTGTTTAAAGTACAAAACCACACTTAAGGAATGCAGCTCAGCTACTCACATCCCCACACGATTATGGCAACAGCATCCCACTGAGTCTTTCCAAAGGCTATTTAATTTGGGCACTGTATCCCACCAGCATACTTAACATTTCCATTTAATCCCGAATGTCTTCCTGTTGAAATGAACTTCCTGCTTGCTTCCAGCAGAGAGGTGGACAATCTGGGTCCTGATTCTGCAATCAGATACTGCCCTTCATTGACCTGAATGAGATGTGGATCACGCCAGATAGATACTTCCTCCATGGAGAAATTCACAGCAACTGCGAAAAACAGGGTTGCTTCATCTTCCTGGGAAGACTTTCAGCTCTGTGGCTGCTTCAGGGAAATATTCACCCAGTAAAAGAGGTGATGCCTTGTTCCCGCTGACTGCAATATGAATTACCCTTCATTTCTATAGAAATCTCATCCTTCCTTTTTGCAAATGAAAAGTGACTAATTTTTGCTGGAAGGAGGAGAAAAAAAAATCCATATAAAAGGCAAAATTGTTACTGATTTCCTTTTTACCCCTTGATGATACACATTTCTCTGTCTGGCAAACACTGTCCCAAAGAAGCTCTCCTCAATTCAGATGAAACTGAATAATATATTTTAATATCACTGCAGGATAAGTTTGACCTTTAAATATTAATGTTTAAATATTAATGAAATAGCAGGAAGAAAGCAGACTGACAGGTGTAATACAAGTCAGCCAAAATAGGACAGTAAAATTATACGCTGCTTTGAAATTCTTATTAGTGATAATGAGATGTGCACATATAATCCACATACTGATCTGAAAAAGTACTCCAAAAATCCAGGTAGAATAAACGAACAGAAAATTTTACCAAGAGTAATTATTCTTATTTTATAACTTGCAGGCAATTCTTTAAGAGAGGCAAAGTCAGACACCTGTACTTATGTATATAAGTGGACTTATTTTTTTAATTGGCCCCTCATTACATTCACTTGCCAAAATATTTTACTCAGAGGCTTTATTTCCATTCCACCACTACAGGAACATCTAAATCTTTACACATTTCTTCATAGCAGTTCACCAGCCTGTTTTTATTAGTCAAAGTGTATCTCTTAAACATGCCCTGAGTACTGCTTATACCACTAAAGCTGTCTGAGAATAGTAGAAAATTACACGCTGAAATTATAAACATTTCCCCATGAAGTGCAATAAGAGACACATTGCTTAAGCAGGTTCTGTTCTTCATTCAAGACCTTCACGGCAATATAAAAAGGCAAAATCGCATAAGCCTGGTGACTTTGTCAAATCATTCACATTTCAAAACATGTGTGCAAACCTAAAGGATGTCTTTTGAAAATATGGCTTGAAGAATCTGTCATAAAACTAATGAAAACAAAACATTAGTAACAGTTTAACAGATCGACAGCTGCTACCTTACAGACCTGTGTCTGTTGAAGTTGCATTGTTTACTGAAAAGGTAATGCAGTGCTGGAAGTTATGCAATTTAAAAGTTATTTACAATTAACTTATCTGTCCTTTTTTGAAGTCAACTACTTGGGAAGGTATAAAAATGCGAAGTGGATGTGGACATGAGGTTCACCTTCCTTGGAAAAAGTAAATATTGTATGGTCATGTCAGGGAACTCAACTGTTTATCTCCCCACATCACCTACATGAGAAAAAATACATCCCTTTCAGCATCTCCTGAAGATGATGACTTATTCAGATTTATTCAGACTTATTCAGAGCTTTGACTTCTATCAGAAGAAAAGTGATTAACAGTAATTTAATAGTGCAACATAAATGACTTTCCTTTTGCATGTGAAGGCTTACCCACAACAATCAGATTTCAAAGAAAGGCTCATAGTGACCATCAAATAGCTCAACATTAGCCAAAATAAGTGGCTAAGTGAGATCATGAATGCATAATACAATTGAAAATGCTACTTTCACAGTGCTCATTTATTTTGAGGATACCAAAATCTGTGTCCTAAATCTAAGTTGTCGCCATAGTGAATTTTACTTAAAGTACCTGCAGACTCCAGAGACATCCTGATTTGTGAAGTATTGGGCTTTTTTCCTTAAAAACAGCTGTGACCTAGTATTCCTCCTGGAAACATAGATGGAAAGTAAGAGGAAGTAAGGGAAGCAAAAATGAGCTGAAATGTTGTAGTCAGGGGTTTTGCTGGTGTTGCGTTTGGGGTTTTTTTGTTGTTGTTGGGTTTTTTGTTTGCATGTCCATAAAAGTTTGGTAGGGAGAGAGATTTTCTTTCTTTTAAGAGAAAGAGAGATTTTCTTATGTCCTCTTTATGAATCCTCTTTATGGAGGATTCATGTAAATATTGAGGGAGAAATATCCAAATTGAGTAAACTGTTGCAGCTCGGAACATCTGAGTCTGAATGAAAACTGATGAAAATTATCCATAAACGACCTCTCTGTGTCAAGAGCTACTTGAGACTCCAGAATGCGGAGTTCAGGGACTGTGTCTGTCCTCTCTGGGAGTCTGGGCCTGGAGTTGGCACTCAGCCCGAGGGCCCTGGTTTGGGGAACGCTGCCTGCGGGCCTGGTGCGTTCTCCCTGAGCAACAGCTCAAAACGCAGCCCAACAAAGTGTCCTCCCCTCTCCTTTCTTTCCCTAATGATGTCTCATGACTTTAATGTGGCAGAATCCTGCATCAGGCTCATGAAATTAAGTGGCAACAATGGAGAGGAGCTCATCCAGAGCTTAAACCCATGTAGGACATGGGCTGGATGAGGCAGACTCAAAGCACAGGGAATGTGGTTGACCTCAGGCCAAACATGTCTTGATGTTCATAGTGAATATGACCAGTCAAGAAGATGTCATTGTCCTTCTGAGGGGTGAGCCATTAACTTCAGGATGTAGCGGGTCTCTTGAGAAAATGCATTTTCCCTTTGAGGACACTTGACATGCAAAGATAGACGAACAACCTGGCTGTGCACAGTGGGGAGACATGGGGGACTGGGGTGTTTTGGCACCATCAGAGCCCTGTCCCACTGCTGCTGGCAGGACCTGGACAGCAAGGGGAGGTTCTCTTTCCAGAATTATGTGATGATATTCAGGGCACAGCAAAATGAAGTCTTCTTGGTGAAGTCCATTATCACTTCTCTTTTTCTTTCTTTCTTTTTTTTTTTTTTTTTTTTTTTGTCAAACACTTAAAGGCACTTGAAGAAGCATTTTTACAACAGAAATCTTGTTGCACATTTACTATTCAGACAAGTAACATTAAAAAACACTTACCCTTGCTATGGTGTTAAGGTCTGGAGACTAAGACTTCACACAGAGACCTTCATTCATCAAATATTGCTGGATATGTGTAAAACACATGTATGCCCTGTGCTCCAGATCTGCATGTGCATCCCTGCTACATTTTTAGTTTGAATTGTACAAATCCCAGACCAGGATTTTTTTTTTTTTTTTTTACCGTCAGAACCAGAATCTCACTTTTCTTGCTTTTCTTAATTGCAGATTAACACACTTTATCATTCAGGGATGATGTACTTCAATCTTCATTTAACGCTGTAAACTGCTTTTTTAAATACTAGTAGTATTGAGTGACTAGTATGTAATGAGAACGTTTGCTCTCTGCATGGAATTTCCCTATGCAGATTTGCTGCCTTCTTTTCTTTCTTCTTTGAAAATCTTTATGGCCATGGATGGGAAAGGAGCAAAACACACTATTTACAAAAAGCATGGGCATTATATTGAGGCAATGTCATTTTCAGATAACAACAACAAAAAAATCCAATTCACTGAAAAAATGTTCTTTGACCCTTTTACCCTCCAGAAAATGAACGAAGGCAGAGACATAAATTGCCACAAAGCAAGCTGGGCATCAGGACTTTCTCTTATGTTTTGTGGAGAGAGGGTTGAGGGAGGAGAGAATTGATGGTGGGTTCAGAGAGGCCGGGGAAACACCAGGACAGCAGAACAGCTGAGTAGCCCAGACTTTGTCTCTGAGAGGGAGCAGGTGCCCAAGAGGAGCAAACATGTAGTAGAATTCCCCACAAAATGTCCTCAAAGTCCTTGTAACTTGCTGGCATTTATGTAGTTAAGCAAGAGAGAGCTAGTATATGCTAAATCCATCCACTCTATCACAGACCACTACCTCCTCTCAGCTGACAGGAAAGCTTCAAGATCAAAGAGTAAAAAAATCATCTCATTCATTTCAGGGTAAATTGAAATGCCACTACAGAGGGCTTAGACTCACCTGCTTATTTTGTCTCAAAAGCAACAGGATTTCTCATGTGGTCAGAAGCTGCTGGGGAACAGTTCAAGGAGCTGCTATTAGCAACTGCTTCTATGGGATAAAATGCCTGATCCTCTGCATATTACTTTGGATTTCTCCTTTGAAGGATACATAGGAAAAGGAGAAAGATCTAAAGCCTAGCTAAAGGAAAAGAACAAGTGAAATTTCCATTTCTCCTTCACACTACAAGGATGAAGGTAGCACTCTTCCAGTGAAGCCTGTGACCCAGAAAATAAGAATATTCTGTGCAAACAAGATTTTGAGTTCTGCTTTAGTCAAGGGTGTAAGCAGCATAGTAGCATGGGAAAAGAGGAGAATATATTTCTACCCAAGGATGCAAAGATTCTTCAGCTTCAGCTCCCTACATGCCCTGAACCTGAGGCAAAGATTGATTGTTACCATGTACAGGTAACCACGAGTAATTACTGAGCTCTGTGCAAAAGGGTATCAGGAACCCTCCTGGAAACTAATTCAGCATTGCCACTCAATCAGGCCACACTTAAAGTCTACACAACTAGGTAGAACATCCAGCGCTATTTTCAAAACTTTCAACTTTCTTAGTCACAATTTGCTCCAATGAGATTTTATTTCCTTAGACTTCACGAAAATCTCCTTCTATATGTACCTGGATATTAAGAAACCACTTCTGAAGTTGAGCAACTGAGATGGCTTAAGAGTATGAACAGCTTTTGATGACAGATCAGCTGATGGGCAGGCACTTATTAATCTAAAGTAGCTCTACTGCATTTTTGTCTGTATTCTATATGCATCTCTCTTGCTCTCTCTTCTTTGCCCCCCCACATCTCCCTTGCTCACTCTCTAACCCTCATAGTCCCCCCAGGATGCTGAGGGGCCTGGGGATTTCTATTTGGTTAATGTGAGTTAGGTTTGTAATTCGCTTGAGTGCTTTGGAAAAACAGAACCTTAGAGCTCTCACCTGGGACTGTGACTAGCTTGCATTAGACAATTTACAAACACAGAATACAGGTGCTCCCCACATTGAGGAGTTTACTGTTCAGATAGAAATGACAAAAAGCAAGGAAAAGGAAATATTGTCTGTAAAACAGATCTAAGGCCAGAAATTTTGTATCATGCAACCATATTTATGGACCTTGCCTATGTTAAGAGCCTCTTGAGCCCCCAACTCCCTGTAGTGGATAAAGAGATCCAGGCACGTTAGGGAGCTCCCGTGACATTTGAACTGCTTTCTGGATTGAGCACTTTAAAACAGGCCTCTCTGTCAATGTCCAAAGTTCAGTGTCTGTTGTCTGAGTCCCAGTCCCATAGCTGAGAATGGCTCAAACACTGAAATAATTTTCGTTATACTATTTATGTTGTTTCTTTATACCTACCAATTACATGAGAATGTTTTAAGCTAGGGAGGAGTATGGAAACTAGATTGCTTGCCAGGGCTGCACATTGTTTCAATCGCCATATACTTGCTTCCTTTACTAAGACATATCCTCTAATAAAGCTCTGTTAATTCCTTTCAGCAGAACTCCAATAGGTGATGTGCTATTGCTGTGCTTGGTAAATGACCTGCATTTTACCGTTATGTAAGTTAAGACAGAACATCTCTCTCTGCACGACTCAATGATCTAATAATTATTAATGAGACATTAGGTCTCTGTACATTTCTGGCAGATGATTAAGTGCACTTTAAATGTTTAACGTAGCTTTTAGAGGCTTGCATTATGATGCTACACTGCAACAGGAACTTCATATACACAGCTAAGTGAAATTCCATTATAGCTATGCAGGAACTGCTCCCAAGTTTTTGTGAAGCAGACAAAATAGCAAGCTTCAGTCCAGATACTCAGTGTCATTTGTGTATGAAACATTTTGTCCCACAGAGGAGTTCTGTACGCCCAATCTATACATACTGTAATTTTATATCCAGATACTTCTAACCTTGGAAATGATTTTCTACTACAAAGTCTAGTCCAAAGACATTTGCCTTTTGCTAGATGTGCAGAATCAGCCTTCCAGCTCTTGCCAGGGAAAGGATGCAACTGCAGGGTGCCTGCTCAGAAAAGCAGTGGCAAGATTCTGAGTACCTTGCACCAAACAGAACAGGATGAGTTGAAAAGGAAAGGTTAACCTCTATACAAAACTTGACATGGAGATCTGTTATCATTAACTCAAAGAAAACCCTTTTCCTTATAATACTGCCAAGTGTGAAGAGTAAGAAGATAGCTGGACATGTGGAACAGTTTATTGTTTTCCTGCTTCGCTTGGTTCTGCAATAGGCACAGGTAGCAACTACAATATATAAGCATTATCTGTCTTCTGTACCATCTCCCTTATTCAGTGTGGTCTAAAAGATGTTATCCATCAGTTGATTGTTGCTGTTAATCAGGGCAGAGTTGTTTAAAGTAGTTTGAAAGGGTTGTAAGTTGCCAAGCAAGAATTGCACAAAGCAGAGGATAAAGCAGTGGTCCAAAAATGCATAAACCTGGTGTGATTATGAACAACATGTGCTCTTGCTCTGTATACAGCTGGTGTTCCCATGCACACTACCGCAGTTTGAGAGAAGGAGGGACAATAGTGACAAGTGGCTTCCTGAGTAGAAAGGCCACGGGCAAATACAGGAAGGCAGATCACAGTTTTCCTAAGTTCTATTTGTGCAGGACTGTGACGATACGGACAAAGAGTAAATTTAAGCCCCTTTCATGCTGCCCTGCATTGGAGTCCCTGCTGCTTGCTCTATGGAAAAACATAGAGAGAGTGGAGGAGTTCCTGTTTGTTTGCTGCCATCAGCTCAAAAGAAACTGATACCTGCTACTTTTGTACAGTTCTATACACCATATATGACCAGGTCAGACAGAGGTAGCTATGGTATCAGCTTTAATGAGATCTCTACAGAAAGGACATAGTTACTTCTCCAGTAAAAATATCCAAACATATTCCTCACTTCTGTGGCATCCCAGCAGACCATAAATTGATATGACCCAGCTTTTTATCAGGTTACACAACCCAGAAGCATCACAAACAGTCAAAACCATCTCAATTCCCTGCAAAGGTGCTGAGTTGCAAAGGTCTGTCCAATGATGATTTGTATCTGATAAAGAGCAAACTATCAGAAACAAGGTCAGACAGTCTCCGGGACAGCCTTTGGTTAAGTACACGGTAGGTTAGACATGCATGGACTGTGTTTTGTTTCTCAGACAGTTTTCTCTGAAATATTATTTCTTCATATAAAGTATGCAGAGTTTTAGGAAGGCTGCCCCATCAATGACTTTTACTGCTAGCACTACAATAGAAAAACACACATGCTAAACCATCCAGCTAAGGCACTGTGCCAGCCTGGGAAGGTTGCGATTGTGATTCCAGGCTCCTTGGCTGTACATGATTGATCAAGATCTGCACCTGGGAGAAAAGGCACCGAAAGGAAGCAGAGGGCTCAGCTGTGCCATGATCCACTGCTGGCAAAATAAGAAGTGTGACAACTCTTTCTTTTTTTTTTTTTTTTGCCTACTTTGGGACACAAGGATAGAAAATCTTTTCCTTTTAAATTGTCCCATCAGTTTGTAGAGAAGAGCTAATCACATAAGCAAGGGCAAATTGTATGAATAGTATCATAATACCAAGTTTATAGTGTTAATCCTATACATGCCCATAGCCACTAGTAGAATTTAGCTGTGAGCCATTAAGAAACATTGCCATCTACTGGTTTCTTCAACAAGTCTTCCATAGATAAAGAAAATAGAACCCATCTAGTTAAAGCTTATGGCTGATCATAAAGTCATGCTTGCTCTGAACTTCTAAAGGAAAATGTCACTGATAATAAAGGACAGGCAAGTGCAAGTTGCAAAGGCTAATGCATTATGACTACACTATATAGGTTATGGCAACGTGTGCAATAATTATAACTATCACAGCTTGACACAGTTTATAAAGGCTTGAACTATAAAAGCTCTGAGTCCAATAACACAAGCTATTGAGCATCTCTTATAGAGTGCTGACTGTCCAAGATCCCACTGAGTTTCAATCTGAAAGTGCAATAATCAAAAATAAACTGTGAATTCATCATTCGTTTCCTTGGGAATATTAAAAGCATTTTAAATGGCAATTTGAAGGGCTCTTAAAATTAACTTCCACTAGTTTTGAGAATATGCAATACTACCAGAATGACATAAATCAGGAGAGTAGTATATAACTATGCATATATGAACATGTCCATATTGAGCAAATAGCATGATAGAATTGAAAGGTGCAGAAATGTGTAGAAAAATTTGTATTACAACTGTTTTGAAATATTGACTAATTTACACTTGCTCTAAATGAAGAAACAGATGTGATGGACAACTTGTTAAAAAAAAAGAAAGAAAAAAAACTCAGCTAAATTCTTCCTTCTCTTCCCTCTTCAAGTAATGTCATTTTTACTTTGAAGCTATCTCACAACTAGGGTGACATCTTGTGTTCATTCTCTCTCAGATTTCATATTTTTTGTTAGTTTATTGAGACTTTATATTATTTTAACTGAGCCATTCTAAATGAAGATATATTAAGCATAAGGCAATATAAAAGCCATACTCTCACTGAAAAGGAGACTAATATTTTTATTAGTATCCTTTAAATTAATAAGGGCAATGCAAAATTAAAGTATTTTTCACCTGATAAAATTATTTTAGAGATTAAGGACCTGTCAGTCTGTAAGTTATGAGCTAGCTAGTATGTCTGCAGCTTGTTTCCTCTGTTAATTAATCACACAACTCTACCAGTGGCCCTTGCAGTATTTTGAAAAGCATTCATTGTGCTTATTTTTTCAGAACATAAAATAATAAAAAATGGATTTTCATATGTACAGAAAAAGTATAATGATTTAAAATCCTATGTAAGCACACTGTATCTACAAAAAAAAAAAAAAAGGTCATGCTGTGTCATGGAATGACAGAAACAAATAGCTGTAAACAGTCTCCTAAAACAAAACAGAAAATAATTTCATCCAATTTAGAAAAACATTTAGGTTCTGAGGATGCCCGCAGTATTGTGTAAGTTTGAATTGCAGCTGTCAGAAGGAACTTCCACACGCTCCCCTGCAGTCATCCTCACGGCATCCCGACTGCCAGCAGCTCCTTACAGGTGCACTGCACCTGTGCTGTGTTCGCCCTCTCCCTGCCTCTGTGAGGAGAAAACTGCAAAGCACCATGTTTTCCTGAGAGCATTTTGTCGTGCAGTGTGTTAGTGCTAAATCTATTTATCCATTTATCTACCATATATTTATCTTCAAAATAGCAACATTTTTTTACTAAGATGAGTTACACAATAGAAAGTAACGCTGTGAAAACCGTGACAACAAAAGGGACGTGATGGTTCCCCTCTGCTCAGCAGTGGTGAGGCCACATGTGGCATGTTCAGGTCCAGGCTCCCCAGTGCAAGAGAGGTGGGCCTGGAGAAGAGAGGGCCTCAGGGAGATCTAATCAATATCTATCAATCAATACTTGAAGGGAGCATGCAAAAGAGCTGGAACCAGACTCTTTTCAGTGGTGCTCAGCAACAGCATGAGAGGTAATGGGCATAAAACAACACAAATTGTGTTTCACCATAAGGAGAAGCTTTCAGCTGTGAGGGTGGTCATACACCCAGTGCAGGTTGTGGAGTCTCCATTCCGGGGCTGTTCAGAACCTGACTGCAGGCAGCCCAGGGCAGCCTCTTCTAGCTCACCCTGCTTGAGCAGAGGAGTTGGACCAGACGACCTCCCGATTCCCTTTCAGCCCCAACTGTTCTGAAATTTTGTCATTCTGTTTTCTTCATTTCAAAGTTTTAACCATTTTTTTTTGAGAATCTGGACCCAAGTGATGGTGCATGGATGAGAACAAAAATACTTAATTTTGTAAATCTTAGTGGGAAGCAGTTTGCAGGAAAGAGGCCACTTGTAGAAACTCCAGTTATTGCAGGGATGAGCTACAGCATTTTATACTAGGTAGTATTCCTAAACACTGAATGTTTTTACCCAGAAACATACCATTTGTCTAGCGGTAGTGACATCTATCTAGCTCTCTTCAGTTTAATTAACCTCCTACAATGAGTTGATCACCTTTGCGGTAGCAGAGTGGATGATGTAGTAGTCACAGATGGTAACAAATACACGCGGCTGGGCATCATCTGCAAACTGCTGGGGTGCTGGGTCCAGACACCAGCATGGCTGAGCTCCACGACTAGAAAGGAGACAAGAGAGAACTGGTTTTTGCAGGTCTCCAGCAGTGGGTGGTCAAGAGGGCAGGTCTCACTTCAGGAAAGGCCCAGACTAAGGTCGTTCTGTGCCTTGGGCTACTGCCACCAGGCTGGGTTTTGGTCTGGAACACGTGCAGGTACTTGCAGATCTGCATTTGCAATTTGACGCACAGAGCAGCTTCAGTTGTAAAATGGGGAATAAAGGAGAACTTTACTATAAACCTCAAGAATTTTACTTGAATTCTTCTGCATTCCATTCTCTATGCAAAATGCAGATGGTGTAGCGCTCACAACTGAGAAAATACCTCAGAATGACCTACAGAGGTGACATTATTTGGAAATGATATTATCCCAAAACCTTTAAAATTTTTGATTATGATAATCCTGCTTTTTGCAAACACAGATGTGTTATTCTTCTTATCTTAAATTAAAAAGCTTACTTAAAATTTCCTCATAGGCTCAGCAATATTCAATAATAAACTATGGAGATATAATTTGCACCTGGAGATTTTAACCTAAGATGACATTCATACCTTCTATAGATCACAGCCTCTGTTCTCCCCATGATATATCTTTCAGACTACACCATTTACATTGGTTTAGGGTGGGTATAGCTTTTCTCTTTGAAAGTCCAGATTTTGTAAGTATATATTTCAATGAAATTGGAAAAGTGCTTATTTCCACAAATGCCTTTATATTCACAACTTGCATAGATATACAAATTTTTTCTTATGTAACAGACAAATCTGTAAAAAAAAAAAAAAAAAAACAAAAAAAAAGATATGAGTCTGTCTGATACTTGATTTTAAGTATCAAGGACTGGATCTATCCAGGACTGATCATTGCCTGACAGATAAATTTGATGTAACAGGTAAAATTATAATTTGTTAAAAGATGTTGAAATATTAACAGTGAAAAGACTTCTGAAAGGCTTTCTGGTGTATGGCTGTAAGCATTTAAAGCTAATTTTGTAGTTCAGTGTTTTTAGCTTAATGGTGAAGATGTCATAAATGGCTGCTGATTTTTTTTCCCATATCAGAGACAAAAGAGTGAGTGACATCAGCAGCCCATTATGGTTTCAAAAACATTTATCTTCAGATATAAATTCAAAGTTTTTAATATGGACTTCTTTGGTGCTGTAAAAACTTCACTAACCTAAAGCCTAGTTCCCTACAAACCTTCCTGCAAGATCATGTGTTGAGAATTGGACACATTTTGACAGCAGCTCAATAGTCATTTCAGAAAATCCTATTCTTAGTAACGATTGCCTAATAAGTCAAGCAATTAGGAATGAATCTATCGAACAGAAATAAGACATACGGACCAAGGAGAATTCATATGACATCTAACAAATGCCCAACTTCAGAGAAAAAAAATATTAACATGAGTTAGTGATTTAAGCTATTGTCTGGACCTGTTACAAAGGAATTATCATTACTGCCTTCTGAGTATTCTTTTTCATGACTTCTCAAAATTGCTGTCTGAAGAAAAACTACAGCCACAAAGAAAGAAGCTGACAGAACATGCTTTGAAATTCCCACAGCAGTAGGCACAAATATCTCTGCAAACTCTAAGCAATAGAATCATAGAATCATAGAATCATAGAATGCCTAAGGTTGGAAGGGACCTCTAGAGGTCATCTAGTCCAACCCC
>JAWLRI010000857.1:1002479-1059636 GCA_034781795.1 Crypturellus tataupa | reverse complement strand
CTCTCTCCAGCAGCTCCACATCCCTCTTGTACTGTGGGGCCCAGAACTGGACACAGTGCTCCAGATGTGGCCTCACCGGGGCTGAGTAGAGGGGTAGAATCGCCTCCCTTGACCTGCTGGAGACGCTCCTCTTAATGCACCCCGAAGCTATCATACTAGCTTCTTTTGAGTCATGCTATGTTTTCACATTATCGGTCATTCAAATTCATTCAAAACAGGATTGTTTTTAACTAATTCAGATTTTCTCTTTCTCACTTTGCTGTATACAGGGATATTTTAGCAGCAGCAAAAACAGGAAGTGGCAAAACCCTTGCATTTCTTATTCCTGCAGTTGAGCTCATCTACAAGCTAAAATTCATGCCTAGAAATGGTAAGGCTTTCCTTTTGACTTGCCATTGAATTTGACAAAGGCCCAGCCATCACGGAACAGGGCTACACACAGGACGGGATGAGCTATTTTACTTAAATGGATCTTATTTTTTGTTTATTTGATCGTTTTTATTTTTTTTCTCTCTTTTTTCTTTTTTTTTCTTCCCATTCAGGGACGGGCGTTATTATTCTTTCACCCACTCGAGAGCTCGCTATGCAAACATATGGAGTTCTTAAAGAACTTATGAATCATCATGTTCACACCTATGGTCTGATAATGGGGGGCAGTAACAGATCAGCAGAAGCACAGAAACTTGGAAATGGCATCAACATCATAGTGGCAACACCAGGAAGACTTTTGGATCACATGCAGGTAGAGGATATACTGTTTTCTCTCATGCATTATTAAACAACAAAGCTAGACCTGTGTCACTGTCTGACTGAGCTTTTTAATCTCTAGAACACTCCAGGCTTCATGTACAAGAACTTGCAGTGTTTGGTAATTGATGAAGCAGATCGTATCTTAGAGGTTGGGTTCGAAGAAGAAATGAAACAGATCATAAAACTTCTACCAAGTAAGAAAAAAAAATCAATCTTTCCAGAAAATCACTTGACTGACATTATATCGTCTTTATGACTCGATTACTGTAAGAAAAGTCATTAATTTTTATGGTTCTGTAAACACACTTAAGAGTGATTGTCTTATTCTGTTTTTTTTTTTTTACATAGCTAATATATAGTATTTAGTGTGATTTACTTGATGCACAGAATGTTTATGTGCGTTTCATGGGTATTATTCATGTAAAATGTTCATGTGAGATCCTTTTAGTTTAACTTTTACATGATGTCATTCATCTTTCTCTGAGTGTATGTTTATTTCTTACAGTTCCTTATTCCCTATTAATTTTTAAATGCTATATTAAAACAAAAGTCTTTCTACGTGCAGTTAGAAGTTTCTTCATATCTCCAAGGACAGTCTCCAAGGAATTTTATTTCAATGCTTACCCTATACATTTTCCTTTCCTAATTTCTTATTTTTAATTTTGTTTTTCCATGCAACTGATCTGCAAAACACTTTCAGCTTTTCTTGGAGTCACCAAGATTTTCCTTTAATTTTTAAAATGGAGAGAAAAAGAACATGGAAATACTATGTTGATAAGTAACATCAAACTCTACATTTCAAATTCTGTATTTCATGTGTGCCTGTTTAATATGCAGTGTATAAATCTAGAAGAATTTTAATACACGGTGCTAACGTGTATCAAAAAATACTTACTTCTTATAGATAATAGGATTTGGGGTATCAAAGCAACCTAAGCATCATATGCAATATATAATACAGCTACACTTAGCTCTGTTTTATAGAAGCCCTATGTCTGAATTAGAATTCATGATTAAATTCAGTATTACTTTTCGCAAAAAAATGAGCCTGTTTCAAAATTAATATTTCCAGAGCGCAGACAGACCATGCTTTTTTCTGCTACTCAAACCAGAAAGGTTGAAGATCTGGCTAAGATCTCTCTAAAGAAAGAGCCACTGTATGTTGGGGTTGACGATAACAAGGAAACAGCAACAGTAGATGGTCTTGAACAGGTAAAAACAAATGTTATTAAAAGGGCTGTGATCTGTGAATGTACCAATGTCCTGTTTTCATGTTGGCCAGTGGGTTGTATAAAAACGGTTTTAGAGAGTGTTTACCATGCTAACGAGCAAAAGCTTTCAGTTGCCTAAAGGGATTTATTCAGTCTGCTCTCTGTAACAATTTTTACAAAATTAGAGAATTTATTTCAAGTTACTACAAAAGGATTCTTGTGAGGTTCATCACCTTACTTGAAGTGATTCATATGCCAGAGTGAGGGATAGATTATAATTGAAGAGTTTTGCCAGATAATTTGCTTCCATCAATAACTATCATGTTTGTTTCAGAACATAACACACTCAAGATGCAGTTATATTAGTGAATTAAGTGTATTTCATACAGCTTTGTTTTACAATATCTAATAATTTCCAGGGCTATGTAGTATGTCCATCGGAAAAAAGATTCCTTTTGCTGTTCACTTTCCTCAAGAAGAACCGGAAAAAGAAATTGATGGTATTTTTTTCTTCGTGTATGTCAGTCAAGTATCATTATGAGTTACTCAACTATATTGATTTGCCTGTTATGGCCATTCATGTAAGTATTTTAATCATCAACTTTTTTTTCATCTATTTGGTAGTACCTATAAGTTGTTACTTACTTTTTTTTTTTATTTTTTTTTTTTTTTTTTTGCCTTCATTTATTTTGTGGTAGTTTCTAATAGAAAGATACCCTGCTCAGAAACTGATGATGATCTTGACAATGCTTTGTAGAGGAAGGAGATAAAACAAAGACTGTAGTAATAACATGTCAATATTGTTACCTTGTTAGTTTCCAAACCTGGGCTGAAATACTGATAATAGTTTATGTTGTGTGTGGAAAGCTGGTGTTTCTTTCAGAAATTGTTGTTGGTCTATATGAGTATGTAGGTATGTAAGATGTCAAGATGCTGTAGATTATTTTATGTTTTTGTCACTGATACAATAACAATATGTAAAATAGGAAATTACATTTAAGCTTACAAGATGACAGACTTTCTTGTTTTAAGTTTTGTCTTTAATGTGTTTACTTCTAGGGCAAGCAGAAACAAACCAAACGTACAACAACATTTTTCCAGTTCTGCAATGCAGAATCTGGAATACTGTTGTGCACTGATGTAGCTGCTAGAGGACTGGATATTCCTGAAGTGGACTGGATTGTCCAGTATGATCCTCCAGATGATCCAAAAGTAAGTTGAGGAAATAGAACAACTTCCTAGAACAAATCAAACCCTAGCTCCAAATGTAGCTGCTGAGATCTGCTGTCAATCTGCTGCATCAGGAGTCAGGCTCCAGCCATGTGCATATCAGCAGCTAATTTTTTCCATTTCCCTCTGACTGGCTTCTAGAAAATGGGTAAAACCTTTGGTATCTTTTTAAAAAGAGTGGTGTTTTAAAGTATTTCTCTTCATGCTGTTAAAGCAATTTAAAATATAATCAGCTAAACAACAAATTATTTTTTAAAGGGAGTATGGTGTTAAGTGCATCCCCAACTTTCCTAACAGGTTTGACGATGGAAATTTGATTTTTATTTAAAAAGCCAAATTCTCATTTGAATAAACGTCCATCTCAGACAATCAAAACTCATAAAACTCATAAGTCATCAGAAATATACAGAGCTTACATAACAAAAGCTTAATTTTCAGTTACTGCAAACCAACGTATTATTCACAATGGAAGGTGAAACACAATCAAGTATTCCTGTCTTATGTTTTACTAAGAACAGATTATAAAATCTAATTAAAGAATCACTGTCCTGTCTTAATGTTAAATTAGTTTTTCTGTGAGCTGTTCACAGTATGGCATGTCTAAAAGACTGACTGGACTTTTGTTTGTCCTTTCCCAAAGGAATACATTCATCGAGTTGGAAGAACTGCCCGAGGAATCAATGGTAGGGGCCACGCTTTGCTCATTTTGCGACCAGAAGAACTAGGCTTTCTGCGTTATCTGAAACAAGCCAGGGTAAGCTGGAGTACAGCTTTTTTTTTTTTTTTTTTTTTTTAAAACTGTGCAAGCAAATTTTTAAAGGCAGTGTCTGTAATGATTAATCAAATATTTTAAATTTTAAGCAAAAAACATTTTATTGCTTAGGAAATATTTAACTGAAAACTTAGCTGAAGTATTTAGGGAGCAGCACAAAGGTAACTGTCAAGTATATTTGATAATGTTTGCTTTGCAACTGAGCTTAGAAGTGTACTATAAAAGTATTTTCCTGCAGGCTTTCCATGGAAGGAACCTTGTGGCCCTCCAGTGGGGTTTAAAACCTGGATGTTGTTTTTTGCAGTTGTTTTTCTGCTCAAAGAATAATTGCATTTTGTTCAGTGTCCAAAGAACAGTAGCCCTCTTCCAAACATAATTGTTCTAATATGATAGAACAGTTTCTTAGATGTTTCCTGTTGCCTTTTACACTGCAATTTTTTGCCACTTGTAACTAAATTGGTGTAAAGTGGTAAAGCATCATAATGGGCATCCTTACTGCACTAGTTTAAAGAAAGCAATACTATTGGTGTAAAGGCACTTTATAACTACATCTTGGAAGGTAATAATGGTGAGATCGTTATTTTGAATAAAAGAGGATGTCAGAATCCTAAAACATATATCCAGTTACGCTTTTCGTTTTCAAAAGTCTTTGAACTTCAGAGTTAGTATTGCATATCAACTAATAAAGTTCTTTTTTAATATCATAGCTATTACCTAACAGAGCTTTTCCTATTTAACCTAGGTCTTAAATTCAGTCACTCTTTACACAGTATATAAATAATTCATTCACTTATTTTTGTTTGTTTGTTTTTTAAGGTACCATTAAGTGAATTTGAGTTTTCGTGGTCAAAAGTTTCAGATATCCAGTCTCAGGTATAAAAATGACCTCATATTGTGGCTACTTTAAACATTTATATGACAGTAACCTAGGTAGAGAATGTTATAGTCTTTAAGGATTTTCTTTTTTAGTGCAAATGCTTTGTAAAGTTCATATAAATAAATAGTGGTAAATTCCTCTCCTATATGACAATAGAGATACAATATTTTGAATTCAAAGTTATTTTATTATCCAGTACCAAATTGTGCCATCATTATTAGTTTGTATTTAAGGATTGTTTTTTTCATTTATGTCGCAGTGCCACTGTAATATAAGACTTGCTTTTAGCTTCTGAGTTTGTCTAGCATAGTAAACACAGACTTGGGAAAGCTTTTATTGAAGTTATATATGTTCAGATTAATTATTAGTAACATATGTCTTGCAAGATGATTTCCTCCAGCAAGCTAAAAGACATGTATGACCAACACTAAAAATGCTAGTATATGTTCTAGATATACCAGCCTGTTTAGTCTGGAGAAAAGAAGGCTCAGACGAGATTCGGTAAACATGTTCAAGTATCTGAGGGGTGATTGTAGGGAGGATGGGACCAGGCTCTTCTCTGTGGTGGCCGGTGACAGGACAAGGGGTAACAGCTGTAAGTTGCAACACAGGACGTTCCATCTCCGTATGAGGAAGAACTTCTTTACTGCAAGGGTGACAGAGCCCTGGCACAGGCTGCCCAGAGAGGTTGTGGAGTCTCTTTCTCTGTTCTCTGGAGATCTTCCAAACCAGCCTGGATGTCACCCTGTGCCATGTGCTCTAGGTGTCCCTGCTGGAGCAGGGGAGTTGGACTAGGTGATCTCTAGAGGTCTCTTCCAACCTTAAATATTCTATGATACTAGTGATATTCTTAACTTTTTGATGGGAATAAAACCTGTCTGCAGCCAAACCTGTTCTGCGCTCTAATACTGCCAAAATAGCTATTGAATTGGAATAGAGTAGTACAGATATTGGAATAGAACAGTAGTACTGTTCTATTGGAATAGAAATTCACATTGACAGACGATCTATACTTTTGGAATAGATGTGAGTTTCTGTTTCTATGTAAATTATTCTTTTGTATGAGCTCTGGAAAACATCTCTACTGTAGCTTAAATTTAAATAGTCAGTACAAGAAGCACTGAACACAGTCCTTACAGAAGAGATTCCTGGAGAGCAGTAATTAGGAAGCAACGTGATCAAATGCAGTTTATATTTAGTATGTCAAATCAATGTCAAGGGTCAAATTAGAGGTGGCAGCATTGGGAACTTAACCTTCAACTAATAAAACACCTCTGTTAACACTAGCGAACGTACATTTTTGTCTTGGAATTAACACTGCTTATTTGTGATGAATTTGCAGCATTAAAGAGACATGATACGAAGAATCTAGATGGCTGGTTTAAAAGCCTAGTGGTGTCAGCCCCTAATTTTCAGGCTATGTAGTTTTCTGGAGTGGTATAAAAGTGTTTTGTGCACTCTGCTGTAATAGAGCAGTTTTACTGAGGTGAATAGCAAATATCATTGCAACTCACACAGTAAATAATTTGTTTGCTTGTAGCTTAAGCAGTTTCTACAGGCGTAATTGCATGTGTCTTTCTGGCTTTTTTTCCTCACCAGCTGGAGAAGTTGATTGAGAAGAACTACTTCCTTCACAAGTCGGCCCAGGAAGGGTACAAGGCTTACATTAGAGCTTACGACTCCCACTCTCTAAAACAGATCTACAATGTCAACAACTTGGATCTGCCCAAAGTCAGCCTTTCGTTTGGTTTTAAAGTCCCTCCATTTGTTGACCTCAGTATCCTTTTACTGCAGTTTTTGCAGAACTGAGTTTCTGCTCTAAAATGTTCAGTGCAAATTGCTGAAGTCCCTAAGGTTAAATGTTGATTTTCTTTCCCCTGCCACCCCTTCACTTTTGATATTAATCACATGCATCATGCTCAGAGAGCAGTTGTCAAAGAAAAGGTTAATGTTAATTTCTCTAGTGTTAGTATTTGCTTATGAACATCTGTGCACATATGTTAATACTTCGGATGCTGCAGGTTAGCAGATGTGAAAATAGTGCACACATGTTCTAGAGTAATGTGTTATTTCATGTGGCCCCATTTTCATTCTGAACTATGTACTGAAGTGCTGAATCATAGAATGCAAGGACATGCAATAGAAGATTGTTTCTAGGTTATTCTCATACCAGCCAGAAGGTGGAATTTGAAGCAGTGATCTACTCAGCTGGCAACAGAAGGATACAATGTATTTATTGAATGGTAGGCATTGAGTAAGTTCCCAATGGCTTCTTCTATAGTTGCACAAATTATCTTTTTGTATAATGCCATTATTTTTTCTCATCTTAGCTCTTAAAATACCTTAAAAAAAGGCATTTCAATTTGTTCTTTTTTAAGTTCCTTAACCAAAACAATTCCAGATGTGAACAGCAACCAAGGCAGAAGACTACAGAAAAGAGGTGGAGGTGGAGGATTTGGTTACCAGAAAGCAAAGAACGTCCATAAAGCTAAAATCTTCAAACACATTAGCAGGAAATCAGACAATCGGCAGTTTTCTCGTTAAGCATCCCTTCATTTAAATGGCTTCTCTCATTAGAAAAGACTACCTTGATCAAAACTAGCGACAGTTACTTCCAGTTTAAACTGCTCTGTTAATGTTTTATTTTTGGTTGTTTTGTTTTTGCTAACTTTTTTTCAGGATGACTTGTGAGGAGGGAGAATGAAGATAAGCCTGCCAATTTTGCCATGTTCATTTTAAAGAACAAGATGGTTAAATATCATTATTTTTAGTCAGTGCTATATTAAAGAAAAAATATTTTCAGCTTTTTTTAAGAGAATTTGCTTTCCTTTTTCCCTTTTATATGCATGTGTGCCCTTCTGAAAAGGGTTGGGGTAGGGAGAACATACGGACAGATTCCAGTGTGAGATCACATGCAGGCAAGACATCAATGCTCAGAAATGCAGAAGAGCTTTGAAAATACTTTTACAGTATAAAAGAGATTTTTGTTCACATGAATCATTGCAGAATTTTCTAGTGCTACAAAATTGCTTTGTCAAAAAATGCTGAAGAATACTTCATTTTACTTTGCATTCTGTATCATGTAAGATATTGTCCAGGACCAATTATGAATCTAAAGACACTGATATTTTTTTTCCAATGTAATGTGGATCGTAATCCATCATTTTATTTTTTAAAATCAGCATACCAGATTGCGCATGACAATTTGGGCATATAAGTGCTGGAGAAGAACGTTGGAGGTCTGGGTTTTCACCCTGTGAGCAAGGAGATCACTCTTGGGGAGAACAGCGTGACCAGTGCGCTAGGGCCACCCTGGCTTGCGAGTGCTTGCTCCAGGCAGAACTGGGAATGTTGCTTCGTTTTTCCTTTGTGAAACATCTGACTTACAGCCCTGTGGGTAACTTTGAAAGGCTCTTAATTAATACCGGTCTAAGAACTTGTGCTATGTCAAAATACTTTAAAAATATTAAAATATATTACTTTCATTGTTAGCGGTTGAGGGTACCATGCTTCCAGGGTTGCAATGAAAAAACTGAATCTGCTCTTATGAGTGGGCAACATTAATTAGGAACAAAATACTCAGCTCATTGAGTTCAAATCTTTGATTCTGTGTTTGCTTAGAAATCTATAAATGTATGTGAAAACCGCTCTCAATTCTGTTTTTAACAGTAGATTTTAAGAACTGTCTCTGAGATCTGCCACCTCATAGAGTTGAAAAGTTTTTGCCTCTTTTTTCCAGCTGTGCAGTTACATTATGGGAGTGAACTTGCATTACAATCAAATTAATTGTTGGACTCATTTAATGAACTGCAAACTTAATCACTTGAAGAGATGTAACCATATTTTCATCTTTACAGCACATGGGCACAGGCACTGTAAAGGAGTATTCATTGGGAATTAAAAAGAAAAAAAAATTCGCCAACAGGCACAGTCAGCTACTCTGTCAGAGCAGTAGCTGCAGGTGCTGCATGGCCAGAACTAGTTTGGTGCAAAGACGCATCAGAATTCCTGGCACTTTCTTGTGCAGGCAAAAATCTGCTTCTCAGAAAGCTGCTTTGTTCTGTCATATTGTGATTTGGGGGCAGACAACCTCCAGCTTCACCTAACTTAGTGTTGGAAGAGTTGAGGCACTGTCAGGTTCAGAAGTCTGTCCTCTAGAAAACTGAAGTGTTTGGTTTGAGAGCACTCCACTCCTCCCACATATTTTCTTATATACCCTAATATAAACAAGTCTTTAAAATAATTTCCTTCTACAAGGTAAGACTAGATGATACTGCCCTACAGAAGTACTAGCTTACCCTAGAGAACATATTTTCGGAAACAGTTTGGAGCATTATCTCTCTGCCACCCCACAAATAAAAGTTAATGCTGTTGCTTTTACGTATTGCAACTGTATAATGGCTGTCCCATGTGCAGTAACTATACAGTGTATCATAGTGTCATTTCCTGACTGCCCAGAAGAGAAATTCTAGAGCTGAGACTGGATATTGAAAGAGAAGGGCTTCAGTTTTCTGACTTGTGCCAATCTTTTTTGCTTTATGAAAGTACATATGAAAAGTAGTTTCTAACGGAGGATCTGCTTGTATCAGGCCCAGTCCATTCTACTATAATGCTGCACGTTTAAAAAAGATTGTCAGACTGATTGGAAATCTACCGTTTCCTTTACAATTTATCCTGTTATCAATCTTGTGAGCAGTTAATAGACTTGAGCCATCAGCCTCTCAAGGCTTGTCCCATAACAGTGACTGATAGATTGGGAACTAATACTGTAAGTCTTGAGAAATTGTCTCTTGTCTCTGAGAACCTTGACAAAGAAATTGGACTTTTTAAAACACTTAACGGGGTGATCAAAACTGTCCTGCTTGAACTGGAAGGGTTTTTTTGACAGTTCTCAGAACAGGTCCATAAAGGAGCATTTAATTGCTAAGCTACTGCTCATAATCATGAAAAACCTTGTCATGACACGAGTTTCCTATGCTGTAATGTTGCAGTTACAGACAAGTACAAGACTGGCCAAATAAAGCACTGCTATCAAATTTTTCAGGGTGAACGTCATGGCTAGAGAGCATGTGGGTTTATTGACAAAGTAGAGCAAATATATTTGAGAACTCTACCTGTTTCTGCTTCACTGTAAGAAATGTGTTTGTTTCTTGGTGGTAATTAACCCTTTTGTCTGGTGTTGATGTTTTAAATTGCTGACTTAGCTTAAGCAACCTACCAGAGCTTTACATACGCTTTTCAAACTCGTAATCTAAGGTTCAGGGGAAGGAGTATCTCCCAGGAAGGGCAAAAAGTAAAGACTGAATGTCGTTCTACACTAACATTTCAGTAAAGGCCTCCAACTTCTTCCCCTTGTGAAGTGTATAAGGAAGGTGTGTATTGTGTTGCTTTAACCTCAAGTCACTTCAACCCTCTATACCTACAAGCTATCCAGTGGAAGCCTTGAACACTAATACCTACAAAAGTCAGGCATTTTTCCTTAGAAGATGTTTGCTTTTTCAAAGTAAAGCAGTAATGCTGAATGGAGCTCAGAAGCAACTTAATGGACAAGGCAGAGTAAAAGCTCTTATTTACTACTGACTTCTGCTCTACTGCCTTGCTTTTTTTTTTAGGATTTTACTTCCTTGACTGGATAAGAGTATTCATGATACAGCTGTTCCTGAAACCAGGTTATAGAGGAGCTCTAACAGACAAAATCCAGCCTCTTCAGCTGGAATGTTCTTTCCATCTAAAATGTCCGGGTTTATGTCAAAGTCACAAACACTTCAGTGTTTGTGTCAATCCCTTTATTTCCTTTTTCTTAGCCATACTTCTGACAGGGAAGTAGGAGGAGAGTTAGATGTAGGATGCCCTTAGGAGAATGGAAGATGAATGGAAAATCAGGATGCTGGCTAGACGCCCTCTCTATTTGTTCTAACATTGTCAACAAGTTTAAGAACTGCATTCACCCTTAAAAATATCTGAGTAGACTCTATGATAACATCTTCCCAAACATTTCTGTAAGCTACACTACAAGAACATGAAGTTCTCCGCTATTTTTTTTTTTTTTTTTTTGTTTTGCTCTTAGGCAGAATTTAAAAAATAATGATCATAGGCCGTGTGAAATCTTGTATAATAATTCCACAGTCTTCCAGATAGTCCTCTTTGGCAGTCAGTCAGCTGCACATGTTTAGTCACGCACAGTTTCTGAGCTTGTCTGTAAGTGGTTGCAATCACCTATGATGTTGAGAGTCACCAGAATACTAAAAAGGTTTCCCTGATTACCTAAAACTAGAGTGACAGATCATGAGAATCTGACATGCTAACACTGACTCTTCCTTGCAAGTTCCTGGTAAGTGTTCTTGGTACACTGCCACTTCTAATTAATAAAGAGTACACGAGTACACTGTCGCTTCTCCTTTATCGGAAGATGGAGGAGTGAGAGAAGAGACTGGCTACCTGAGCTGCTCATAAATACCTGCTTTGCAGATGCCACCACTAGTAATGGCTGCAAGAGTTGCTACACAGATTTGAAGTGATCTAGAACTAGCATCCAAGAAGTATTTATGCACCTCAACTCTCCATCTTCATTTACAACAGCAATCAATGGATGTGGGCTCCTAAATAACTTTGAATCTAGCCCTTAAAGATATTAAAAGCCACCAGTGGAAAGTCCAGGTCATGTACAGCAAAGTTAAAACTATTTTTTACAGAAAGGTTCCTCCTCAACCTTATTGGTGGCAGCAGAGGCCATTAATCATGGCCAGGCAGACTGGAGTTAATTATCGTTTACTGGCCCATAAAATAATCCTGTTTTCAAAAATGATCCCATCCCCATCCCATACCAAACATCCCCATCCCAAAATTCTACGTTGTTTCAGTCACTGTACATAAACAAAAGATCTTCACCGATCTCCTTTGATCCTGTGTTTTATTTTGGCCACTGTCACCTCCAAGCCCTGCTGGAGAGCTCTTGGCAGCACCATACAGTCTGGGAATTTGGAAAACGACCTGCAGTTTTGTCCGGTATCTTCCACAGAAAGAGTGCTGGTATCTGACGAGGGGGGAAGTTGGGTGGAAATGTTTGTTACAATGAGAAAGGATGAAGCAGGCTGGACCTCGCGCGACTGTGCAGCATGGAAATAACCATCACCTCCCCAAGGCATGGCACTTACCGCCACAGTCCTTGCCCTTATGCAGGTCACCGTGCCTGGGGCTCTCAAGAGACCTTCAAAGAAGGATTTGTGAGAAGTTTAAGATGATTTTTGAAGCGCTTTGATTTTGAGTTTGGAGCTGCTTGTTCTGAAGCACCTGGGAGCGCAACCCATTTTCCAAAGGCCAGGAGGTGTGGTGTTTGCACCGAGCTTGCTCCTGCCGTTACTCTGCTTCAAAACAGCCCTAAAGATGCAGGGGGACATTCCAGGGATTTGTTTTAAATGGTAAATACAGCCGAATGACCTCCATGGCCTCAAGGGTCATTTGGTAACAGCCCAGAGCCCTCCGCAGACCCGTAGGAGACACAGGGCTGCGGCCACAGGCTCTAATGGCTGCCCTTAAACCGGCTGCTGCTAAGATGGCCGCCGCCGCCCGCTGGGGGGCGCTGAGGGGAACATGGCGGCGGGAGCGCAGCCACCTCGTGCGCCTCCTGCAGGGCCGCGGAGCCGCGCGCCAGCCCCTGCACTCCTGACAAGCACAAAACAGCCGTTTTGAGTAGACTTGTGGCTAAAATGTTACTTTTAAAAGAACATTTTGGGTCTTCAAAAATATATTTTTAAAGACTTTTAGGAAAAAATCTGAAATTTCTGGGAAATATCATCTGAGATCTTTTCATGTACTACAACATAGTGCAACCTACTCCCAGCTTTTTCCTACTTCCCTTTGAAACCCGAAACTGCAGAATAGAGATCCTAAATAGGCTAAATCTTCTCCCTTTTTTTTTTTTTTTTTTTTTTTTTTTTTTTTTTTTTTTTGTTTGTTTGTTTGCTCATCTTAAATGCTGAAAACCCAATTCTGGGATCCCCACAGATGCGAGTGCCCCTCCTGTAGGTGCCATCTCCAATTAAGCACTAGAGTCTGTCCCACCTTGCTGCCAGGAGGCTGGTCAGAGTTTTCTCTGTAAATTTAGATCAATGGAAATAAATAAATGAGACAAGTGCTTCAAAAGCAGTAGGTCCTGCTGGACAGGGCCCTTGTAAATTATTGTACACATTTGTACAACAGGTTTTGCTCATCGGGAACAAGGATGGCACAACCTGAAGGTCAGGATTCAGTCACAAAACGGAGGGCTAAAAGTGCTGAAAAAGAAATACTCAGATGATGGCAAACTGTGAGCTGTTACTGTTGAGGGTTGAATATAGTGCCCAAAATACGTTCTGTGTAAGTGACACAATCCTTTGCAGGGCTCTTCCCGAGACACACGTCTATGTGGCCGTTCCTCACCGCTGAGACGTCATCCCTCAGGGTTGCTCGCCGCAGATTTGCCTTCGCGTCACGCGTTCATCCCCTTCTGCGGAGGAGGATTAAGGGTACGTAGAGCAAGTCCTTCTGCAGACAAATGGTGTGATCCTTGCTACATGAGGGGTGTCCCATTTTAATTGTCCAGACATATGTGATTTTCATTTTTCTCTATTATTTGCCCGCACTCATAATCTGCTGCTCTTTCATTCGGCAGCCGTGTCTCGTGTCTGCGAGCGCAGACAAGGATATCCATCTTGAAGAGTGATTGCCCGGCTTCTGCCAGCACTTCTCTCGCGGAGCTGCGATGCTCGTATTAAACACGGGCACTTCATCTATTATAACGCTTGCACAAAGAGGGCATCTGAATGCAGAACAGGTTGATAACTGCTAAACCACAAACTATTTGGGGAAAGATTTAAAGATTTTGCAATTCTATGCATCCTACAAAACCGTGAATCATCACTTGGACCAATTTCAGAGCCGCAGGTTATATCCTCAAACTGCTTTCCTCATAATTGTAGCGCTTAGTAGAGCTATAAACTCACAGAGACTTCAATCATGGGAATAAAATTACATGGAAATATCTTTTTCTGGGCAAATCTCAGCATAGAACTAATCTGTGTGCAGAACCTGTTGGCACAGACGCACTGCCCGCTAGAGCACTGCACAGATAAACGTCTGGCTCTTTGCGAGAGACACGAGGCACTGCCAGCAGCTCGGTGTAGCTCCTGTTCTCCTTTCTCATGTACCTCCCATGGAAGCGAAAGTGTGACCTGAAGGCTGTGCAAGTGCTTTTCTTTTTTTCCAGCAATGAACTCAGTACATTTTGTGAGATTGCAAGTAGAACTGGGCAAAATGAAGAAAAAGTGATAAAAGGAGAAATTGATGGATTTAATTTCTACTAAACTATATCCAGAATATTCAATTTTATTTCATGTACTCAAATACATTTTTAATAATGAAATACTAATATTTTCAAAAGATCAGACACTTTTCTGACAAGATTCCACTTACTTGAAACCCATGTGTTTTCTTTAAAAGGGGTTCTCATGGAAGGATGCATCAGCAGGGTTAGCTGGCAGCTCTTCAGAAGAAGGACCCGTGGGGTCATGGTCTAGCACCCACAGAGGATGTCACAGACAAAGGACTTCCAGTGCAATGAAATACATTTACGATTCAGGCCTGAGGAACCCCGAAGATCATGTGACAACACAGGCGATTCTAATTTAGGGATATGCAGAAGATACCTGCCTTTTTAGCCCTTTTTTAATAACATGTTTTCCCTTTAGGAATCAGTGCACCCACTAAAATAAACTGAGAAAGAGTGTCCACAATCCCCAAGGCATCAGTTAGTCTTTATTTACCTTGGTTTGTCCGTCACACTCAGAAGTCTTCCCAACACACCGAGAAGTCTGGTAAGGCTGGCACTCGGGGACGTTTGCTTTCAGCATGGAAGGACTGCAGTTGGGTCTTTTGTGGTTGGTGCACAGATGTCGTGCTGTCATTTAAAAATAATACTTCACTCAAACAAATTGTCTTGGTAAGAATCCATGTTTGCTTTTGTTTCTGAGGTAAAGGAAGTTGTGTGTGAATCACAGATGGTGTTTACAGCTCATCATGCAGCTATCACTTTCCAGACAGATGGAGAAACATGGAGAGAACAAGAAAAAAAGGCAGTTTTGATGGCTGGCATCTTAATTGGGGCTTTTGTACTGTGTTGGATACATTTCTTCATCACAGAATTAATAAGTCCCCTCTGTTCCTACAACATCCCACCTGTCTGGAAAAGCATCTTTCTTTGGCTTTGCTACTCCAATTCTTTCTTTAATCCTCTCATTTATACAGCAATTCGCAAAAATTACAACAACGCTTTACAAAAAGGTTCTTGAAAGCAAAGATAAAAAGGAACTTGGAGGAGGAAAATGATTCTTTTACTACATAACACACAGATTTCTTGTGGGAATATGCCTGCGATACATACACTTTTCAGGTGCAGGAGCTACTTAGGGGGATTTAGCAACAATAAAGATAGAAGATATTTGGACATAAGTGTACAGACAGTTTACAGTTCACCATTGCAGATACATACATGGTGCTCCATGGTTTGACAAAGAAAGATTGAAGAGGCTACTACTCTTCTTTAAGCTTTGCAAGCAAAGAATTATATGCATTTAATACCATGACTGTCAAATCTCACCAAAGTAATTTCATCCCACAGCTACCATTCTGTAGATTTTTCTTCATTAGGAAAAGCATTAATGGGAACTGCTAATTGAGCAATATCAAAATGTTGTGATAGGGACAGGGTATTGGCTTCACTTTGAAATTTATTGGGAAGGAAGAAAATATGCTGAATGCATTACTTGAATTGACAGGAAATTAAAATGGATGACTGAAGCAGCCCCAAAACATACCCAGCAGCTGCTCTAACTGAGCAGGGGCACTGGACCAGATGAGTTCCAGAAGTTCAGCCAACCCCAACTATTTTGTGATTCTCTGAGCATCTTAATTACACAAGACGACTTTAAATCTCTGGAAAACTCATGATCTACATTAAAACGTACTGTCTTAAAGGTAAGCATTAATCACAGTAGTCACTGTCCTTCCTTTAGAATTCCATTTAGACAGTCCCTGCTGCTACTGCCCTTTGCTTTGACAAATGTTATCATATTAATGGCAGCCAAAATTAACATGGTTTTGTTTAGCAAGAATCATTGTGTTTGCAATACCAAAATAGATACTGTTAGATACTGTTTCCCTGTGAGGAGCATTGGCTGTGGCACAGAGTTGTTCCTCCGCATTAAGACTTAGCTGACAGCTAAGCATGATTGCCACCAAGATGAACACGAGCAGGAACAAAGTGGGCTGTTAACAGAGCTGCCACTTCTCATGCTGCTGTTTACAGTTTCCTCCCCAGTTACCAGGACCAATGGTTTCTCTAACATACACAGACTGCCTACAGAAAGCAAAAAAGAGTTGATGTAATATTTTCCTTACCTCTCCAACCTCTCCTTCCCCTCCCTTCAACACTGGGGACTGAAAGCAGGAACAAACATCTGTGTCTTGGATTTCAATCTGTTATATAAAAGTTGACTCATTTCAAAAAGTTATCTCAACTCTGATTTTATTTTCTATCAGAAATAGCAAGATCTTCACAGACAGATTCTGTTCATATCTTTGTCTAAAACTCTAGCTCCTAGCAAGATGTAATGCTTTATATTCTGTGTTGAAGTTTCCAGATTATTGTGCAACAGGTGAGCATAAAGTTTAATGCTTTACTGTTCATGTCCTTTGTTCTACACACAACTAGTATTTATTAACCATCCATCTAGGAAGTTTTAGTTGTTACTTTTAACATTCTGATTAAACCACTAAATAATATGGAATAAAAGTTCTTTTCTGTGATAAACACAGGCCATCTCTCAAATTTCATCCCAGAATTTCACCTTCACCTCTCAGATATTTATATCTAAAAGCTTTCTTAATTCTTTTTAAAAGACAAAAATACATGAATTTAATATTTATTTGTTTTAAAAATACCTGCATTAACACTCAGTGCAAAGTTCCTTCTACAGGAATTTTAAGTTCAGGTCTTCATTATTTCACTAGCTCTAGGAAGACTGACTTTTGTTTTTGATCTGCATGCATATATTCAGACAGTCCTAAGAGCCAAACTTGTTTACAACAGGATGCATCTCACTGAATCTAAATCCAACAGCTGTGGGATACAAGGGATTGCTCACAGCAGAGACTATCAATAATCTTATTAAATATTTAATATTAAAAAAATGCCACTCTTTTTCTATGCTGTTTACATAAAGTTGGACTCAAATGCTACTTTCTTCAAAAGAACTGAAATCAGATACAAGTTAATTGCACTACAGTATTATCTCCACTGAGAAAATATCTGTATCTTAAACTGATGCTTAGGTAAGAGAAATCTAACCTTAGATGGACCTCCTTGGCATCTACTAGGAGTGTCAGCTTGCTCCAAATAACAAACTCCTAAAAGCAGCAAGAGAAAACAGAACGGTGCCCACTGTTCTGTTACACAGGAAAACATCTCTGTGAGGGTCTATTTACATGACATTTCGACAATTCATCTTTTATTGCATTTGTAATTCAGAAGCATATTATGCCTTCAAAAGCAAAAGTGCATCCCCTTAAAAACACAATAGCAGAAGGTCACTGGATTCCAAACGTTTTTATTTTGTATTCACTGCCATAGAAAGTAATCTAACAGCATGGTCATCACTGTTAACAGGGGTGGAGGAGAGGAAATATGATTTTTGATTTTCCTGAAAAAACATTTAATGTATGTAAGTCCAGTCCAAGTTAAGTACAAAAAGCAGCTATGTGAATTATAAAATACCGTATGTACAAGTATAAAAGTGTTCCAAGGAGGTGTTCAACAGGCTTTTCTAAACTTTCAAAGGTAAATCTTCAACTGGGAGAGTTTGTTTTCTTCAAAGATGAGCACCAGTTCACTTGAACACCTAAACCTTTATCTTCCTATGTTACAGCTGAAGCAGCTTGCTTTTCATCCCAGACCAGGCAACATGATGCGCCTAGTGATTAAGGTGTGTTTTCCTGAAGCTATTAATTTAATAAGCACTGTCTGTATATATAAAAATGGAATTTCAAAAAAATGTATACAACAACTAGACTTTATAAAAATATAAATCTATATTTTTACACCAGGAATTATCCAAGTTGAATTTCCATTTTCTTCAGTCGTAACTATGAGGAAGTATTTTTTCCTTTGAAGTCTCATTTATGGTTAGAATGTGAATTTAAATAATATGAAGTTATTAGTGAAAGGAATTTTAGATCTTTTTTCTGTGTTTATTTTGCCTAAAATTATCAGATTTCTGCATTTTGCAGTACTTTTATAGTCTTTGAAAATAACATGTGCAAATATGTTACCAACAAAGTCCACATCTACTTTTTCCAGATTTTTAACCTTCTTCAGTGTTAAAAAAAAAAAAATTCCTCATTGTGAAAAACCCACACCCAAATAAATAAAGTTAGACAGTACTTCTACTTTTCTGTACTGCATTAACTCTTTACTGTGTAGTGGAGAAAATAATGAATAATACAGCCAATAAATGAAGGAATGTAAAACAGAATACATACTGGAAAAAGACAGACTTCTACAGGTGTGTGTATATATATGTGTATATATACACACACATATATATTTGTATGTCTGCACATTGCAGTTATTGTCACTTCACAAAAGATTCAATTTACGGACTGAACAACTGTTTCTAACTTCATCAGCTGGAGTCCTTCAGGAAGAACTAGCTTTCAACTTGGACAGCAGCATTTCATTCTTTCGGCATTCCTGTTAACAAAAAGCAAACAGATTAGGTAGGCACTCTTGTCTCTCAGTTGTGATATAGATCTTCACATCAAACTGAAGCTTCTTATCCTGAAAGATCTCAAAGATTCAAAGTAGCCTTGAGTGAGTGATGACCTGCAGATACTTCTGATTCATCCAAAATATTGTTCCAATGGCATATTTATTAAACTTTATGATGTATAAGCCAAAAAAAATGTTGTTGGGTCATTAGTCCAAAACTGTTTCAAGTGGCTAAAGCAAATATACCTTTTTACTTATGCACTGAAAAATTAAGATTGCTGATAAGTAAGCTGAAATATCATAAAATAACTTGCCAAAAAATAGTAGTTAGTATTCACGCACATGAACTAAGTCTTCATGTTCAACACAAGTCAAGAAAGGTGGGTACATGTATGTACATATTACCTGTTATCAAACCATTGCCATTCTAAAATATGTGTTGATTTTTAAGGTATTTTTAAGGTTTCTTCCCATTAGTGTAGTACAAAGTACCTCTAAGGCCTAACACCTCATTCCAAGGATATATATGACAAACAAAGAGAAGTTTAAGAGTAAAACAAGTCTCATTAGCTCATATCACTAATATACCTACAACAATAGTATTACTACTTAGGCCACTAATATTATGCCAAAAGATCAAGCAGCCATTAAAAATTACCCCAGAAAAAAGGGCCTGTGACCTGCCTCTGCCATCATGGACTTAAATAGGAGAGGAATTAGTCACCTGCTCTTCCAAAAACACAGCCATACCACCAACTGGTTGCTGAGATTTTCTTTAATATATCTGCAACTCTGCAGCTGACTGTCCTCTAGTATCTAATTATAGTATTTATTATAAAAGTCATTTACTGCCATTCAGTAAGATGCTCCTCAGTGGTATTTTAATGAGCTATATTAGCAGCCTTAAGGAAAAATAAAGCCAGAAATACAGCTCTAGTGCTGAGAAAACATTTTGGCCATTCCAACAATCTGAAAAATGCCCGTTTCCCTGTAACAAAAAGCTAATTCTCAGAATGAGATTATACCTTTCCTCAGACCACTTTTCTTTGTGATTAAGCTTTGAGGAGACTTCTGAAAAGTAATTCAGAAAGAAAGAAAAATGTCTAGGCAAATCCATACATCTAGAATTTGCTACTTATTAAAAGTACTCAAGAGCTCAAGCACTCACCAGTCCACATTAGCAAAACTGCTCTTACCTCCTTAAATTCTTTCACTGTTTTAAAGTAAAGTCTCTGTTTCTCTAGAAGCTCCAAATATTCATCATTCAACTGGTCTCTTCGCATTTTGTTTTCTTGCTTCTTTTTTTCCATCTATTGGCATATAGGAAGAATAGAAGATCATAGAGTATGTGTGTATTACAGGCACAAAAACACAGACACACAAGTGTTTGCTATAGACAGCAGGAGACAGATAATTCACAGATGATACGTAAGTGCTTTTAATACTTTAAGCCAACTCTTAAAAAAAATACTCAAAAGCTAAGGTTCAGTGGCACTACAGATAACAGATTCAAACTAAATGAGTACATGTCCAGAGGCCCTCACTCTTGCCTACTAAATGTGCTATCAAAGATGGCTCAGTGAGGTATTAACCTCATCATCAACAAAAAGGAGCTTTTAGGTGAAACTGCAATCTTGATGTGGTGTTTAAGTCTGCAGCATCAATCCAGGGAGATGGATCTTTAACCTTACTATACAATAAATTAAAAATTTTATTTTCTCCCCCTTTTTCCTCTCCTAGCATAGGAGTGAAATATACTGAAGCCATGCCTAGGAAGAGGATCAGTGCTTATCACAAAACAGACTGCCTTCCTCTCAGGAGTAGCCCTAATGAAGTCCTTTCATCATAAGCACCACAGGAAAGGTTACAGATAGAAAGTAGTTTTTTCCTCCTCTTCTCTGGTGTTAAGGAAGAGCCACAAATAGTCTTGTTGCATCCTCTCCTGCTTTAAATGCCTCTCCACAACCAGAACAAGACAAGAAGCAGCAAATCCATCATCACATGCAGACTTTAGGATGAGGCTAAGAACTACACTGAAAACATCAAGGAACCAGGTTCTTGTGAAAGCTTCTGGTTAGCTTCCTCAGCTGCAACTGCCACCTTCTGCTTATTCAGACACATCCCAAAAGGTTTAATATTGGTTATTACCTACAGCTGTGACATCACTCACAACATCCAAGTGGCAAAACTGCCAAAGGAGAAAATGAAGCCCAAGTGAGGTAAGTCACACTCGCTTTCAGCCACCCTCAGAAGCACAGAGATCACATCCAAATAATGCCCATTATCTGATATGACATTCCCCTTTCACTTAGACTTCCCTTCTTTGCACATGAAACAGCCAAAGCTTTTGAATCCCTCTGAGAATATAACAACAGCACAGAAAAATTTCATGGACTTCAAGGTTGCAAGGGACCTGAAGAAAGTCACTGCAGAGCTCCCAGTCAGTTATCTCTCCTTAATCACAGAATGGCTGAGGCTGGGAGGGACCTCTAGAGATCATCTAGTCCAACCCCCCTGCTCCAGCAGGGATACCTAGAGCATGTGGCACAGGGTGGCATCCAGGCGGGTTTGGAAGATCTCCAGAGAAGGAGACTCCCAACCTTTAATGCTGAACTGTTACCCATTTCTATATGCAAAATGGAGACCAAAAGACCAAAGAACACCAAACTCATGGACAGTCTATTGAAGGTGCTTTCTGTCACAGTTAAAAGAATGCCAGTCCTTCAAAAGAAAAACGCAGCTACCTTCAAGCTTATCTTCACTGTTTCATAATCTGTTTCACCTCAAGACCTTCATTACATCAACAACCTTGGTGTACAGCTCTTTCAAGCATCAAAAATCACTAGAGTGCCACTAAACGCCAGTGCTATAACCTGTGTGCCAGAAGCAGAGTGTTGCAACATCTCTCCTCTGTTCTATTCAGTAACATTTTAGTGATGAGAACTTTTTCATGGATTTGAAGAAGAAAGGACATTTTAGGTGCTTAATTTGCTCAATCACGTAGTAGATTTCTCCATACATAGTTATTACCCAAAAGCTTTTCTGAAATAATTCCCTGCTTCTAGTGAAGAAAGTGAGAAGTCTCAGACCTTCATCCGATTCTGTTTAATGCCTTCTACAATCTGCTCCATCTGCCGTAAAAACTGCTCACGAGAACCAGAAGAAGCCATTGCTCTAGAAAAAGATAACAAGTGATATGAATGCGTGGGATGACGTTCT
The DNA here is from genome assembly GCA_034781795.1 of Crypturellus tataupa. NCBI lineage: Eukaryota > Metazoa > Chordata > Aves > Tinamiformes > Tinamidae > Crypturellus > Crypturellus tataupa. Next base: position 1,037,776 of record JAWLRI010000857.1, on the reverse strand, counting down.
CTACCTCTCTTCTCTATCTTTTCATATATTTCACCTAGGTCCATCTTTACACATTGCTTAGTATTTTAAGTAAAAAAAATAATCTTTAAATTACTGATTTCAGGTAACAGTGCACATCTTCAGCTGGTATAAAATATCACAGAACCCATCTCAAGTACTCCCCCTGGCAGTACAAGTCTATTATCTTCTCAAAGGAACATAAATATATTGCTGTTACCTAACCAAAAGCAATGCTGCAAAGAAACTTTAAGAGCAGCTGATGCGAAAATAAGGAAGGTGACTAAAGGATTAGGAAGTCAATAAATATAAATACAGCTTTGTACCTTATTAAGGAAATTCCACAAGCAATTTTGGACTCTTAATGTAATTTGAGCAGATGAAAATAAAAATATACATGTCAAAAATGTGCCAAATTACAGCAAGAATTTCTACTGACTGGACAGAACCAAAACAATTTAATCACTAAGCAAAACCAATTTATTATTTAGACTGCAAAAGAAAACATCTGAAATAATTCTTTTTGCAGCAGTTAAAGGCTTTGAATATCACAATAGGCAAAAAAAGGTAATTAAAAATAACTTAGAATTTCTGACTCAGAATGACACAAGTAGATGGAAACATGTAAGAAGATCATGAATTTCTCTGAAAAACTGTCACAGAGCTTCACAGGAGAATTTAAAAAGATATATTAGGAAGAACTGTTTAGAACTATTAAAACTGCAATTTACACCAGACCTTTTCCCATCCTCCAGACGAAAAAAAACAAAAACAACAACAACAAAAAACAACACCTACAAAAAACCCCCACACAAATGCTGGCTGCATCACAGACTGGTATTTGACCTTGAACTTCCAATGGGATGATAATTTTACCTCACGACCTTACACTTCATCTTAAGAGTTACTCTATAATAAACATGTCTAAAACATGTCTGAAATCTAATGTTTTGTACATAAAAGTAGCCACAACTTCACAGAAATGAAAAAAAAATATTTCAATTAATGCCAGGAAATTATGACTGAATTATTTTTCCCCACAAGTGCAACTGAAGAGTCAGATATTAAAACATATGTTGACTATACATGTTAGATAATATCAAGTCTATGCCTCCCCAAAGATTACCTTAAACAGAACTCATGATTTTATCTCTTATTAGAGCTTAAACAACAAAAAAATAAATCCTCTCTAATTTTGGAAAAAAGGGAAGCCAAACAGCCTTACTACTTACTGCAACTATCAAGAGAAAATTGACAATTACTTACTGATGGAAGTTGTCATGAATAGAATTCAGCAGGTTAACCTGTGAATTAAAACAAAATCAATAAAAAAACAGGATATATATACTGACAGAATGCATATTCATGAACAGCAAGATGAAATTCAAGTTAGAGAACCTACATGTGTTGAAACATGACACAAACACACAGCAGGGTTCAGCACTGATGGTGTACAAGAATATGCAGAGACTGTGTTAGGTTTGCCTAACTGATTTAAGTTGCAGTGATAAAAGTACAAAAACAGGGTTTCATGCCTCTGTAGCCCATGCTTACAAACTGAATAGAGTAACAAATGAAAATATCCTTTTAAAAATACCTAATATATTTAAGAGACGCATTTATACATAACACTCATCAGTACAAATGTTGCTTGCAGAAAAACAGTTATACACACTCCACTATTGGAGATGCTTGCTGGGAGAGTGAGCACTGTAGCTCTTACTTTATTAGAATGAAAGGAGCTTGAAGTATCAAAATCTTCTAAAACAATGCTGTCATTTTTAATCAAGCTTTGATTGCTCCCATTTCCACACCTATTTCCTTATCTATTATTGCAAGAAAGAAAACTGAAATCACTTGATTAGGTCATCTTCAAATAAGAGCTCAACTCTGTATAGCAAGGACAGAGAAAGAAACAACCTCTTTTCAGGAAAATGCTCCTTGGTACTTCTTATCCATTAAACTTAGCAGCAGCTTCAGTATAAGCAGTATATTACAGTATAACTGTAATATTGCTGAAAACAGCTGGAATTTGGTCTACTAAACTCAGGAATTATAGCACTGATTCATAACAAAAAAATAGTAACATAGTAAGAGAGGACAAAAGGAGGCTAGTTTACCAAGACAGAGGTATTTACCAATCAAATGTCTTTTGTGAACACAGTAATCTGAACATGCCATACTAATGATAGCATCTTTTAAAGAGCCTTTTTCCTATTAATGATATTGAAGTATTCTTACAAAGTTGTTTCGTTTTTACAAGTAAAGATTATTAACACTTCTCTGATGAGGCTGAGCATGAAAGCTATACAAGAACACTGCATCATCTTTGCAGACTAAACATTTAGAAAACAGCAATATTTTCTTACCTCCTTTTCCAAATATACTTTCTTATCATCCAGTGTATTATAAAGAGTAAAGAACTGTTTAGTTTCTTTGTGAGTTGCTGACACTGCAAACAAAAGAAGGGTGAGATAATAAAAGAGCATTAGGTGAAACAGAACATATAAAACTACTTTGTAGGCTTTATTGTTTGCTGTAACTTTGTACTATTAATAATGGAAGACACTCTTTAATACATTTTCTGAAAGAACACAGCATCGGCATGTAAATCTCCATCAGAGTTTGCAACTAGCAAGTTATACGAGCACTGGACTCCAACAGCACAGCTCAGAGTCTAAATTAAAGCATGGTTAACAGTTGAGGTTTATGTGAACGTAAGTTGGCACTATCCGCTGGGCTTCTCTACCTCTGTCTGTTCAATCCTCTTCCACCAGCTTTTCCCTTACACTTCAGAGGTTGCTGTGCCACTAGCAGCTGCCCCAGCATAACTTGGGTGTGTGTTTGTGCATGCAGGGAGAAGGGATTAAGCAAAAACAGACAGGAACCAGACAATGAAACACTATGGGGATGGGGAGCGCAGAGAGAGAAGATGGGGAAGAGAAGCTGCATGTTTTATACCATACCCTTATAAGCTACTGATGAGCTAGATACCCAAGAATGTTTTGAGAGTGTTAAAGCCTCTTTTTTTCTTCTTCCAATTTGCTTATACTGATATAATTAAACAGGATCTGCTCTAGAAAAGGAGACTACAGCACGTGGTCACAACTTGGTGGGGAAGGTGAGGCTCACATATTCAGACCCTTCGAGCATCTAAGACAATGACTGATTTTCCAAGGCTGCTAAGCATTCCTCTGCTCTTTAGGTCTTCAAGGTCTAAAGAAAACTAAGATACTTAGGATACGTGAAGGAGAAGTTAAGAGAGAAGGACAGTTGGCAAAAATCATTATGGTTAATTTATTAAACACTGCCTAGAATCCTGAACCCAGGAAATACTATGTGTAAAAAAAGATCACATGATTTAGAGAATTACTCCAGAGGTCATAAGCAACCCAAATAAGGCAGAAGAAAATCACCATTACATTATATTCTAAGGCCTAACAAGCTGCCATAAAAAACTGTGTAGATTTGTAGAATTCTCTTCTGAAAAAGAAATCAAACCTGTGACTTATAGCTCAAAGGTAAACATTTTAATGACTGAAACTGAGAAAGCCATCATATAATGGACCAAAGAGTTTTCTGATCACCACAATGCAGCTGTAACATATTCTGGATATACTGTAGCCTACAGCAGCACACTGAGTACAAGGAGTGTGAAAGCACAGAGCAACCTAGAACATTGTCTAGCATGTTCCAAGAAGGAGATTTCCCAAATGCTGAAATCTGTTTGCTTCTTGACAAGCTGCATGAATCTACGCACACAATCTCCAGAGGGGTTTTCTCCATAACATGTGCTTTCTTGATTAGTTCAGTTTTTGTAGGACTGAAACGCTGCTAGTGATGTATCTTCTACAAGACGACTACATTTATTAGCTCACAGGAAAACTATCCATGTCCTCCACCGGCAGTGAGCCAACCTGCAGGTTGTTTTTAGGCAAACATACAGAGAGGGTGAAGGAAGGGCTAAAATTACATTTGTGGTGTATTTTGAAATAGCATCCTAAACGGTTTTTGGAATTGACTTGTTTTCACAGAATCAGAGAGGCTGGAAGGCACCTCTGCAGGTAGCCTAACCCAACGTCTCCATGCAGAACACGAGAACAAGTAGTCCAAGACTGTGCCAGTCAAGTTTTGAATATTTTCAAGGATGGAGACTCCACAGCCTGCCTGGACAATCCTTTCCATCTTTGGAGTAAATAAAAATAGCAAGAATTTCTTCTATTTCAACTTCTGCCCATTGCCTCTTGTCCTGTCACTGGGCATCACTGAACTGGTTTTATCTTCTTTATATCATCCCACCAGGTCTTGGTGAAACCGAGCGTTCTGAAGCTTTTCTTCTCTAGGCTGAACAGCGCCAGCTCTCTCAGCCTCTCCTCATATGACAGATGCTCTAAACCCTTAGTTACCTTTGCAGCCCTTGGCTGGATTGCTGCAGTGTGTCTGTATCTCCCTTGCACTGGGGAACCCAAAACTGGGCACAGAACTTCAGAGATGATGTCACTAGTCCTGAACAGAGCTGATCAACTTGTAATTCTCTGGGTTCTCGGTGACCTTTTTGAAGGCAGGGGTACATTTATGAAGCAAAAATGATAGAAAACAATCCCTCTGAGAAACACTTTTTGTAGTTCTTGACATAGTGTGTATATAGAACCAGGTATTGCAACACAATAAGAACAATCTAATGTTAAGAGCAGATAAACACAACTCAAATCTACAGCTACATCATTTGTAAATGGCAGATTTAGGACTTCAGTCTAAACACACTGATCATTGATCCAAATGACTGAATCTTCTGCAGACAAAAATTCACTTCAGGCAGCTTGCGCATCAAGACTCATCCTCAAAGGCATTACTGCAATCCGTTTATAAAACTTGAAAATTGGCTGTATTATGTGAGTGTCAAATGACCCTTAAAATACTACAGGATTAACAAGTGCTATTGTTGCACACCGCTGGCTTACAAAGCAATTGCGCTCCTTCCACAGCTTTAGCCTTCAGTAGAATGTTTCTGTTTGATATACATACCCTGACTGTAAAGTTCAATAAATCTTTTCTGATACTGCGTTAGCTCAGCTCGGCTGGGTACTTCATCAATCTTGCGTTGCAAAATGGCTATTTCTCTGTTTCTTCGGGCCTGAATAGAAAAGCAGGACAGAAAAAGTCTCTGCTAGTTCTCCTCGTAAAATGGATGAAGCCCACCCAGCAAGATTTCATTACTACATAGTTAATTTAAAAAAAAAAGAGTATTGGCTAAGTCTCAATTTTATTTACAGTTGGTCTGTGACACAAAAACTTCTTAAAATATTACAAAAACAAAAAGTAAAAGAAGCATTAAAAGCAAAAAGATAAGGAAGAGATCAATAATTTTGTCCTAATAAATTTATAAGGATTTACTCACCAGTAGAAGCCGAATCTTTTGAAGCTTATCTTTCTCAGTTTTGTACTGCTCATCTATAAGTTTATGAGGCTCCTAGAATTTGAGAACCCAAAAGATATTTTTGAATTAGTGGGAAATCAGATCTGCAATTGGAAAAGTATATGAACTGTTTTTTTTTCTGTTCATCTTTCAAAGACAATATAACACCACCATTTGCTGTTTTTTCTTTTTTTAAACAATGAATCTTGATTTGCATGAATGAAATCATTAATATCTTAAACATCAACCAACTGTATTTTGCTAGTTTAAGTCTTTGATATTTAGTTTTCAAGGCTTGCCAATAACTCTTCCACTGCTTAGCAACAGCCACTCTTATAAAAACGAAGAAAGAATAACAGATATGTAAAAGGAATATTATTCTCTGTGTTCATCTTCTGAATGATGATACTTTGACCCAGTAGAAGACTTAAATGATAAGCAGGGTCCAAGACAGAAATCAAACCCTCTGACAGACAGGGTAGATATGCTTGTGGCTGTTGTGATCAAGTTTGCTTCTGTAAAAGCCTAAGTTCTAGGCTTACATTTTAAGTTTTCTCATGCTGGCTTTGGGAGGACAACAGCATTATGAAACCTATAATCTACCTGATTTCAGACACAAATATATCAGTGTTTACCACCTAAAATACAAGTGATTAAGCCTTTCCCTTTACTGTACTCTTCATTCATTCCTATCAGTCTGCTGTGTTTGTGTAAAATCCAAAGTTTTGACAGCTCCTTACTGCATGCAGTATACCGAGCTGCCGAAAACTTGTGCTTTCACCTAGCAAACAAAACCATTTTTTCTAAAAAAACAAAACTAAAAAGAAACACCAATCCACCCCCAAAGAGCAAACACATTTTTGAGGAGGAATTGTTATTGTCAGAGGTACAAATCCTTCTAACCCTGTGATTCTTCTTTGATAGAACACTGTCCACAAAGAGTGGATTTTTACGTTTTCTAGAACACGCCAAAAAATCCTAAAATAGGATTTTAAAACATAAATTAGAGCTGAGTTCTTAGATATGTGCTGTTTACCTACCTCTTCCCCATTTTCTGCTGCCTCTGCTTTCAAACTCTCTATATTTTGTTGAAGACGCTCCATTTCTTCCTTTAAAATAAGAAAAAAACAAAGGTTTTGTTGCTTTTAATTAAGACTTATCTTTTAAACTGGGGATGGCAGGAAGCTTGCTTCCACATATATGTAACAAGTTTCTGGAATTGGCCACACACTTTAATACTACAAGACTAAATGTCATTTTCTGCCTACGGTTAAGGTGGTCGTTATTACACATTACATAAAACTGAGGATTGTGTTCCATCAAACACAGCAGCAGCAGCTTTATTTCTTATTTGTAGCTAAAACAAGTAATGAAGGACATGAAAAACTGGACTGAGAAAGAAACGTATTATTAGAGTATCAATAATATGACAGTGGAGTGTAAAACATGGCATTCATAGTAACAAACTAATGGAAGGTTAGTTACAAGACAGTTTCCGTTATAACCTTCACAGTTTTTCAAGAAAAGGCACATATGGGAAAAGATGTTCTACGTTCAGTCTCTGCCTTGGGGCTGTATTTCTTTTTATTTCTTCTCATTGTATTAAATCCTTCCACTATTGTTTAAGTAGAAAAAAATAAAAAAAAATACTTTTTCTAGGCAGACCACCAACACAGCACTAAATAGGGCAACAAAACACAGTAATTAAACACTAACAGTGAAATATTCTCTGAAATCTGAAATAGCTGCATCTGAGTCTTGTCTCTTCTGCTGGGTTGCTCCAAAGCCAGAAGCCTTCAAGAAGGCGTCATCTTTGCTACTGTTGGCCACATCACCCAAGAAGAGACAATTTGTCTCAGGTTACAAATGGTGCAGGAACGTGTCCAATATTGGCCAGATTTCAACCTTTCATTCTTTGCTCCTGTCCCACCCTACCTAGTTCACTCTCTGTAGAATAGTAAAGGGAACAAAAAAAGAGTCCTAGCTGTGATCAGCACAGGGCTAGTCTAATGTTCTGTCTAGAACCTGTCTTTTATTAAAGAATCCCAGGCACTACTGAACCTGGATGCTTCCATGTTCATTTAGAACCCTAATTTAGATACCCTTTTTTATACCTCCCTCTCTTTAATCAAGTTAGTGGCAGTATTCAGGCTGAACCTGGAAATACCAATAAACATCAAGGGGCTTGGTGTGGGGGAGACATAGTATATGTAGCATACATAATGCTCATATGCTTGCTGATGAAGCTTTACATCAATCTTTGCTTAATAAAGTAAAACTTACCCTACAGTGTGCTTTGAACTCTTGCTCCTGGCTTTTGAGGCTTTCATTCATAGCTACAAGTGCTCGCAGGTTCTGTAATACACTAAATAGAAAAGACCCAGAAAATAGCATTAATCTTTTAGCTTCCAGTTTACAGAGATGGAGAACAAGAAGATATCAGAACAAGGTTACTTCTAAGTAATTTTGCAGTAAAACAGAAATCCATGTACTACCACTAATCAGTCAGAACAGTGCAGTATTACACCTAATGCTTGGATAACTTTGCCCTGTCCTGCTCTCATTATTGCTAAGTTTTAAGAGATCCTCTTATTTCATTTATGCAAGATGAAGGCTTCAATTAGGAAGAAAATAGAGAAGGAAGGCCTCATCTATTTGTCAAATGATCTTGGGCTCTTCCGCTTGTGTTATATTCAAGCATCTGCAACTATTTTCAAGTACAGATTGACATTTAATATTCATTCACACTTAATAACATGGTAATCATGCCCTGTCTTTGTAAAGGGAGCAGAACTAATCATTTTCTTAGTTATTTGTTTAGATTGACAAAAAAAAAACAAAATGAAATGACTGATTTTTCAGAGCTTAAAAGATCACAAAGGAAGGTTTTTTTTTAAAAAAAACAAAACAAACAACCAAAAAACCACAACATTACCTGGAATCTGCTTGGGATTCTATTTTTTCTAAGGCTGCCAATTCCTTGTCCAGCTTTTCACTGGAGCTCTTAACCTAAGGGTTGTAATTAATACTGTATTAAGATACACTTGTACACCTAGACTAGTTCATGGTGCTCAGTTTTCCCACACTGCAGAATCCATGAGGTAAGTGGCACCACGACCACAAGCTTTAGAAATGACCCAACAACCTTTGGCTCTCTTTTGCCACCATTATTACCTTAAAACAAAAAAAAAAAAAAAAAAAAAAAGCCTAAAGGAAATATTAGTTTTTACATTATGAACTCTGCATGCATCTCATTTACCCTCCTGAGTTAATTTTGTCAACTTTACACAAAGTGATTCAGACAAACTATTTGACAAGGTTGTGTCAGAAGTTCTTATAAAACTGAATTAAAACAGAACGCTGCTTATAGATTCAGTTTCTCCTGCTCCAAAACACCATTATCTGTTTAGAGTGAGCAAGATGACCCAAAGACTGCTCTCTTCTGTTTCTCTATTTGATCCCTGAAGGGCAAGATTGTATTTGAAACCATGCAGCTACAAAGCAGAATAAGAGTCTCCCCTTCACAGAATATATATAACACTAACATAGTAAAACACACACAAAAAAAAGCTTTATGTGTTGAATTTCAGCAATAAAGCTTGATCTTTTTACCCTATTATTTCTCAGACTGACCATGACACAGGCCCCCATGTCAGAGCCAGCAATACTCCTCATCTCAAATATATTGACTGGTTGATATGACCGCACGGAGAACTCATAGATGATACTAGTTTCAAACTAAGACAACCCACATTTCTTTAATCATTTTGTTACCAAAGAAAGCAAAAAGACATTTCCCTTTTCCAGCAGTAATATCTATAATCAATCCAGAAATTCTCTTTTCACCCTTTTACATGAACAAGGGGGACAGATTTTCAATTTTTACATAGAAAACAAGTTACCTCAGTTAATGCCTTCTTTGCTTCAGTACATTTTGCTTGCAGATCTGCACATTTAGCTTGCAGCTGTTATCAAAGCGAAAGGAGAGAGTTTTGATTCCATATTTACTCCAATTATAGGTATAATGGAGAAAAACAATATTTGAGCTTCAAAGTTCACAACAGTTGCCTGTTAAACAACAGGCACATCATCAATGTCATTGTCCTTTCCTATCAGGCACTTTTGAGTGCATTCATTACAAGAACTCTATATGATTAATAGCAAATATTTTCCATATGACTTCCAAGCGCATTAGGTCCTAAAATATGAAGTGGCTCTTACAAAATGGATGCCAATGATAGGTAACTGGACAGAAGTTCTTCTAAACTGTTTAAAGTTACTTAGCTAGGTTAGGTTAGCCTCATTTCATACCAGGCTAATAAGACAGTTCCATTTTACACAACTCCAAAAAAGTCACGATGATTCAAGGCTTGCATAAAAGCAGCCAAGCACCAAACCATAAAATTGTACCATACCAATAAAGTAAGCTCCAGCAAGACTCTCTTCTGTGAAACTACAGAAAAACCTAAAAGGAGGCAGTCAGCAAAACACCACTGACTATTTCACTTACCAAATAACTCAAGAGAAGGTAAATTTTGGAAGAGGTCTTATAATTAAAGTAGGATTATAAATAGAAACAAAAATGGCGCTTGGATTAGAAAAGAGAAATAGAATGCTGCACAGAAATGCAAGTTTGACTTTCTGCTCTACTTTTTTTTTTTATTTTTATTTTTTTAAACGTTGGGTTAGTTTGCTATTTGTAATATGGAGCTATGGCTCAACACACCATTCACCCATTTCCAGAGCCAAATTCTTAACAGTAAAGCTCTTTCACTACATGTATAATTCTTTCCACCAACAATGCAGAGACTGAATTCTAGCTAGTTCTGGAGAGATGAGGAGTGTCATGAGTTAAGCCCGCAGCCCAGATCTCATGGGGACTGACAAAGTTTCAAGAGCTACTCGAGTTTCTTGCCAAAACTGACTGCACTGCTGAGGCTGGAACTCCATAAGCACTTTTAAAGGTCTTGACTGTCACTTTTAACTGATTTCAACTTCTACCTCACTCTTCCAAAAGCTGGCTTTGGCAAGTGGCAAAACACTCTCAGCCAGGTAGAAGCTTTACTAGAATCATAAGAGAAGGATATGCTTGGTTTACATCTGTCAATATCATTCCTCCACACAGAAGTGTAACACTGAGACTTACGTACTGCAAAAAAAAAAAAAAAAAAAAAAAAGCAAAGCAGAATTAAAGGGTCTTCAATTGTCAAAATGGCAGAAAGAGTAACAACAGATTTAGGAAATACTTTCAATTCATCTTTGGCAGTTAAAAGTAGACTGGGAAAGAAGCACAGACTCTACCAATTTATTGTGGTTTACAACTAAATTTTCTCTCCTCCTCTAACTGCTTTCCTCTTCCAACAGCATGCGGAAAGCAGTCAAATATATTCATTCAAGTACTGGGAAAACTGGGTAGTAACCAAGGAAATGACTTGGATCACAAAGGAAGGAGTAATTTACTCAACACGTATCAATTTAGAGGAATACTTCTTATTACTAATTCAAGAGGCATATTATACCGCAGTTTTGGAGAACAGGAGAACCACCTGTCCCAGGACAATGTTCTGAATATCTCAGTTACTGAGACTGAAAACAGGCATCCGGAGATCTTCCAGACTGTAAATGCACAGCACAACAATATGGTGCAGCTCCACAGGCTCCCTGCAACTGCTGGTTTAGCCATTGAGCCTTACTACTCAGGTAGGCAAGAAGAGCAAGAAAGAGCAAGGAAACAGCATGCCTAGAGAACAGGTTGCTACTGCAGTAGGATAGGTAGTGGGTTTTGCTTGTTTGTTTTTAGCCTAAGATGGCTGCTGCAGTTCCCTAATGCTACCTTTACTACACAAACCTTCCAAGGAGCTCTTTCCTTAAACTAAGTTTGAACTAACTGCCTCCAAGAACACAAAGGGGCTCTCAGTGCAAGCACGCAGAAAGAAGCAGTGGGGTGTAATGTTCTGGTATGAGTATGTTCCAATTGATCATTCAAAAATGCACAGTTTGCAGAATAACTTCAGACAGAGGTGAGCCAGCTAAAGACAACACAGCTTCCATTCAGAAGTCGTACAAATGCACTAAAACAAGGCCCGACATGAGAAAACAAGCCATTTACAGCACAGTGGAGTACTTACAAAGTGAGCTATTACACCAAAGCTTCTCACCTGAACAGCTTTGTAGCCAGCTAGCTAGGAGCAGATGCAGAGAGAACCCAGATGCATCTGCCTTCTGTAACATGCGAAACTGCTTCAGCAGCTACAGCCGCATCATGTTTGGTTTGACCTTAAGCCCTTTTAGATAAAACCTTTTAGCCCTTGTAGTTTAAAAGGAAAAACTGTGTGATGCAAGTGCACTGTAACATGTACTTGGCATTCAGCCGAGATCCCTTTTTCTGAACCCACTCCAGAAAATGAAATCCACAAAGAAACTTAGGAATAATTTAACCATTTTTGAGCCCATGTTATGATTTCAAAATCTTGATGCTCCAGCCTACATTTAAATGCTAGGTACTGTCAATATTTTGATAGTAATAGTCATCATTCTGAAAGGGAATTCAAGTTATGGTTGACACAGAAGTACTTAGAAAATTCATATTAACCAAGTAAAAGAACAGCACAACAAAATTATGCTGGTTAGTATACTGCAAGTAAGTTTTATAGATATTCCATTTCCTATATATTTTTTCTTCCAGTCTGAGGACTGGCTACTTCAACAGCATTATAACCTGTATGATGCAATTTGACCTTTCTAATGTTTTCTACTCTATAGCAGAGGGAACTATGACAGACAATTCTGAGATCCAAAACACAGCACAAACATTAACTGCAGTGTTACTGAGTAGAAAAAAAATGCATTTTTTGCAGAGACAGAGCTGCATCAGTTTTGAAAGAAAAAATCAATTTAGTTTGATATGTTCCATAGGAGATGGATATATTCTAATATTTACCCACTGGAAAGCAATTGTTACAGACTACCATTTAAAAGTCTATTTTTTTCCAAATACTTTGTGAAGAATGACTTAAGAATCACCTGTACAAGTTCATCATTAAACATTTTGACTTAACTTAAAAAAAAAAAAAAAAAAAAAAAGAAAAATAAAAGAAAAACCCTACGGGATAAACAATTAGTGCTTCCATTTATTTTGTTCTGAAGTTTTGTTTCTATAGCTTTATTTAAACCTAGTATTACTCAAATGCTAGCTTAGAGACTTCAAAAAATGGTTCCCAGCAACCATTTCACTGAGAAACAATTTGAGGGATATCTATCCCCTCAAAATTTACAAGAAAAATAAAATTATTGCCCAAACTGCAAGTTGCAGGTCCAGGAAGTGGCTAGGTAGCAGGGATTAAAAGCTAGTACTCCCATAGTTACACGATAGCAGGTAAATATTTCAAACCTGTCCTTCTTTTACCTCTGTTGCTTGCAAAACTGGACATATCACTGTCTCATGAGACACGCCACACAAGTCTACCTTTCAAAGCCCCTGTACTGTTGATGTTTAATGGGTACAACGAGTTAAGTTGTTAAGGTCTCTCTTACTGACAATGAGAGCAAAAAGAAAGAAAAGGAAAGATGAAGGTTGCTGGAGCATTGTTGTACTTGACAGAGTATCAGCCATAGAAGCCATCTGCCACAATTCTTCTCCAGTACTATTTGTTTTCTGGCAAGCTCTTCCAATTGCTGACAGTGATATACAGTGGATTTGCATCAGATTCTGCAGGCTACAAATGACATGATGCTTGTCATGGAAATATGTCTAATTAAAAGCAGCATTTCATTACTGACAAATTTTCCACTTGAGCTTTTTTGCTTTAAAATGGTAACAGTGTAAATGGGTTAAAATACAAGAACTTGCTCTTACAGATTTGAACGTGACACCAGTCCAGTTCAAGAGCATCTTTCCCCCTTTGTTTTTTTTTTCCCCCCTTCTGCCAGGTCATGTCAAAAGATTCAATGAACAAGCTTGAATTAAAATAGAAATAAAACAAAAGGAGCTCACTAACCAAATCTGCAACTGGCTTTTATTCAAACATGTAGAAGAACACAAAAGGGCTAAAAAGTAATATATTTCAATATATCTGTACATATCACTATATTCAATATATTTGTAATATACTTCATAATGGACTCCTACATTGTTGTTTGAAAGCACTGACTTTTTTTTTCAGTTTCTACAGTATACCTAACAAGTCAAATGGAGAAAAACATGGAAAAAGGTCTCTAGAAGAAGTACTCAACAAATGACTAAAAAAAGTATCTTTTGATCAGCTAGTCCTCTGTTCACAGGGCTTTCCAATCCTTGAATGTAAGAGGCACATTGTCTTAGTAATAAATGTCCAAGCAGGACATTCAGAGATGCTGAAATGAATGTTCAGCATGACAAATTGCTGTTATAAAAGATACTTTGCAAGTCTCTTCTGGATAGCAAAAAAATTATGGTCAACCACATTTATCAATGTTTTCTTTGTTACACAAACAATACTTACTTCTTCCAAGATTTTGGTTTTCTGCAAAATCTGCTTATTCAGAGATGCCACTTTCCTTCTGTGCTGTTGGGCAGCTCCAAGTCTTTCTGGTCGCTCCTCAGCAGAAAGCTCAGACTGCTAAAATAAACAGCAACAAGAAGATGTAAAACCTCATGTCATTACTTTTTGCTTCTATAGAAAATCAAAAAATGCCAGACTGGGAGAGACCTGTGATGCTGCTCATCCAAAATTGTGTCCCACCACCCAGTACAAAAAGTGACTTGCTAGAAGGACTTTCTTTCATACAGACTGGAACCAAGTTCAGGAAGCAGCTGACCAATATATCCAGAGGTACCAGATATGGCCCTCAGGCTACTTATTTCCAGTAAGTTAACAGTAAAGTGAGAGGCCCTAGAGTGGGTGAAAGATGCAATAAACTCAAAGGACAAAAATCTGCATTGCAATTAACCTGGTAGCATGTCCAACTGGAAGAAACAGAATGTGCTTTAAAAAAAAAAAAAAACAACAAAAAACAAAAAAAAAAAACAAAACACTTCAGGCAGCAAGATAGCGTTCCAGTGATAGCTTTTCCAGTGTATTTATTAAGTTTGTTGGATCAGGGATGCTTGGCAACTTGGTATTTAAGATTCAGAATTACTAGGAATCTTGAGCAATAGGGTGCTTAGATTCTGCTACATTGGCTTGCATCCATCTTTATGTTGAGTGACATACTCAGAGTGGTAATTACTTGTACCTCTCCCCATGTTATTTATTTATTTGCTACCAGTCCTTGAAAATGACTCAATTGAGGATTCAAAATATATAATGAAGACAACAAATTGGATGTAACATTTAACTACCAAAGCATTTCATTAAACCCCAACTTAAAATCTACCTCAACTCATTCTGCCAGAAACTGCCATGAATATATCGACTGCAACATCACTGGTAGAAGGGGAAAGTAGAACCTGTAGTGTTAATAAAATATTTATGTTCCCTTAAGCAGAAAAGGTTCCCTCAAAGTTTTATGTCAAATGGGAAACTTCTCACACAGTCCAGAACAAAAACGGGACACTCCTCTCGTTCTGCTTCCTGTGGATCCAAGGAGAATTCACACTGAACGAGCTCTTTCGTGGCATCAGCTTTCACGGATTTTTGCAGAAATGACCAGTAATAACACGGGAAAGTACTTGAAATCCTGTGACTCATCCTCACAAATCCCCAAAGGAAACAAGTTCATATGGTCTACATTGACTCTGCATTCACTCTCACTTAAATCTCTCCTCGTCCTCAGTTCTCACAGCTTTCTGTCTCTGTCTAACGATACACATCCTTCTTTTTGCACCAGAAAACACAAAGCCCATTTCAATACCTTTGGAAATGGCCCTCTTCAGGCTTATTCTCAAAAATTTTAAGTCTTAAGAAGGATGTCAATCATGCTATAAATACAGTAAATCCTTGATCTTCAAGCCCATATTAATACAGATGAATCCAAAACATGTTTGTCCACTTTGAAAAATCTTTAATCTTGCACTGTGTTTACTCAAAATAGACCCCTTTGTCATTCCTTGTTTTTAAGTAGTAACTGCCTAAGTTTAAAATAAGGAAAAAGATTGATAGCAATTGGCTTGGGAAAAAGAATATGGGGATTAATATATGCATTAAAACTTGCTAATATTTACATAGAGAGAAATGCTGAATTAGTCTTGAGGAAGGATTATTCTTGAATGAAAATTCACACAGGTTTTCCATACACATGCTTCATTTTTCTTCTCATCTGCAACTTACAGCAACAAATTACACAAACAATCATGTTCTATACAGTATCCCATCATTTTTAATCACCAATAGCTGTTAAGACTTACATAACAAGAATTTCATTTGCCAGCTATTTTCATGGGCAAAGGGCTGTGGATCAGAACCTGATTAAGGCTCTTACACACAAATAAGCATTGCTTTTTTATCAGAATATGAATTTAACAAGGGGTTAAAGTTGTAAGAACAGCATGCAAATACTGTTAATGCTTCTGTAAGCTGTTGAATAACTTCCATAATTTTCTTTTCCTGGTACACACAGATTTTATTTTTTTGGTCACAACCAGTAGATTTGATTTTAAAAATGATATATTTTTAGTTTGACTTGAATCAGTTCTTACTTTCCAGAGAATTAATCACTGTTCTACTATAATAGTCAAGGTCCTGCTGCCTTCTCTCAGAACAGAAGAAATGTAACATTGAAATATGACCCTTGGGCTTCTGTTCTTCCAATCCTCTATAATAAAGAAAAGCCAAGAATTTCTGTTGAGTTATAAGGTTTATCTCCCAAATGGGAAAGCACCATACCTCATAAGTGTCAACAAAAAGGAAGAAATATGAGAAGACTATTGGACAAATAAGAGCGACCTATAACTCATAACTGGCAGTGATGTATTATATGTATTAATTGCTTGAAGAGCCAGATTTTCTTTTCACATTACTGTAAAAGCAATCACAGTTGAACATAATAAATGGAGCTAATAAACAAAGTTAATTGCCTTGACTTGTAAAAGCAACAAAGGTTTGTTTTTTGATGATGCTAGCTTCAAAACCAGAGCTCTAGCACATGGCTGGTAATCGAGGCCAATTGCAAATACAAGCCCAGGGCCTGAAAACTTATGCTGTTTTTTTCACTGAGCAGGCAGCTGCATTTTTCTGCTTAAAAATATAAACACTTATTTTTCAATAAAATATCTGTTCAGCCTCTTATTCACAAAAGCATTTAACCAGGTGTTTAAACCTTATTTATTCAGGGACATAATGTGCTCTCACCATAAAAGCTTGTACATGTCCAAGCCTCAGTTAAACACTTTCCTGAACCTAATTTTGCTCTTCCACTATGAGACACTGCTGTTTTAAGAGAATCACGACGGTTAATTTGGAAGCTTGAAAACTAAATTAGTAAGCTACAAAACATGACTTGGTAAAGCACAACCAAGTTATAATCACTTACCTTTTCAGCATATTCTGACACTATTTGCTTGATCTCATCTGACTGGAGTCCAACAATCTGGCCTACTGTGCTTGCTGTCAACTTGCCCTGCAATTGAATCAAAAATTGCTCGAGTTATGTAGAAACACAAGCAATTCCAACTCTCCAAGCTCTAACTCTTAACAGATACATAGAAAACTTAACTAATCACATAAAAGTCCAACAAACATGCTATCTCAACTTCATTGATGGAAATTCCTTCATTTTGTGCAAACAAAACTAGTTATTTGAATTCAGATTTTCTATTTTTTAATTGAATTTTGTATACTTTTACAGTTGCAGTAATAAAACTCTTTCAGACCATATTTTGAGTCAAGCTATGACTATGTAGATGAGGATTAAACCAGCACCCTGTAGAGTGCTGTCTTTCTAATTCAACCATTTTTTCTTGCATTCGCTTTATGAAAATTTATATGCAATTTTTTTTCAAAGATGTTTAGACTCTCAATTAACTCAACTGTAGAAACAATTGCCTTAAGAGTAAATGACAGCTATAGAGTGGTATAAATAGACTGAACTGCTCTTGCATAACATTATAATGCAAGAATGAAAACTCTGACTGAAAAGACAGCATTAATCTTCGTGTGAGTATCCTTATACCGACATCTTAATGTACCATGCGGCCTGACAAGGTAGGAAACTCCCTGATGACAAATCTGAACTGTGATTACTAAAACATAGCCATCCACAACTAAAACAAAACTATATTAAACATTGCTTACCTCTTCTGTTGCCATCGCCGCCATTCCAGTCATCAGAGTTTTAATGCGTAGCTAAGGCAAGAGGTGAGGTATTAAACAGAAATATGCTAAATAAGGTTCTACGTAGTGATAGTGACATACTTATATAACTAATATCATCTAACACGCGTATTTCAATGCATGCAATCAAATAGCAATTATATGAAAGTTAGAAGAGTAGTGGTTAACGTTACCAAATAAAAGAAAATTCCTTGTAACGGTAAAAGCTGACTCAGAGCAGTCAACTACACCACCAATCCAAAATATGTACACCGACCTCTTGAATATTGGAATCAGAGTACTTTTGAGCATTTGATATTAAATATCAAAAAAGATTTAACTTTGTGCTTGCACTTCAGATTCCCATGGGAAGGAACTCCCACATCAGCTAAGCACCAAGACTTTCCTCCCTGCAGACAACGGCCGTGTAGTGCTTACTGCTCCTTTCCCCAGCTAGAAACTCGCGTGCCCGCTATGTGCACTGCAAACCTCTTCAGCAGCCTGGAGATCGGCTTCATCACCAGCCTCAGCTTTTCCTGCTGGTGCAAGCCCTGGAGGTAGCACAAGTTTCTTATCTTCAGCCTATTTAAAAGAAATTCAGAAAATATTACATCTAACACCAGTAATCTGACTTAAGATGGACAACAAGGAGACAACTGGAATACAACATTTCTGTTTTTACAGGTAACATGGGAACATTCTACGGTTCAGTTCATGTCAACTGAGGCGCAACTGTCACTGACTTATGATGTATCTCAGTTGACCAAATCTGTGTGCGTAGTAAGCCAGAAGCACATCTGGGCCAAAGATACTTTATTTGGCCTTCTGAGATCTACAGCCTCACAAGTCAACTGACTTAAATCCAAAAGTTTGGGCTTAAGCATCTAATACACAAGGGAAAGTTGCATTTTTGACAGAAATTAAGATATGAAAAATGATTTAAGTGCTGTAAAAAGCTTACGACATTCAGAATGTTTGCTTAGTTCAGATAGAAGTACACATATCACTAAAATAATGAGTACTGATAAGAGACAGACTCAACTTCTAGGTCACACTGTTGTACCACTGACCAGACTATTTAATCTTCTGCTTCTACCCAACTAGTAACTTAATTCACACAGTAAGTGACAGTCTAATATACAATATTCCAAAGTCAGTAATATTTATGAGGAAACAAAATAAACTGTAAAAAGCATGACTACAGCCTGACAGCACTTTCAGGGAAAAAAGAAGTGAGTATAAATTATATAAATAGACATGTTTCCAAATCTACCTGTTAAATGTGTCTGTGGAATATTTAGATAGAAAGAGGGCAACCTTAGCACAGTCTATTTGCTATTAACAGCATATCACGCTTCACGTGTTTCTTCATTAACACTGTCTGTAATAACGTGCAATTGATACTGAAATAAAATTGTAAAAACTCTTATAACCATTGTTTATGCCTCCACAGTCATCAAAAGCACAGGTAAGAATACTACTTTTCAAGAGACACTATGATTTATTCATGGCATTGTATCATGCTTCTCTATCACATTAAGTGACCTGATATGTAATAAAAGCTTATGTCTTACTTAGCAGAATGCTTCCTTAAAAATAAAAAAAAACTTTTAACAAATGCATCTTTAAACACAGTCACTAACCAAATAGGATAGCAGATCCTATATCCTATCTCACATAAAAAAAAAAAAAAAAAAAAAAAAAAAACAAATTTAAGCAATTTATGTTTGCATGAATTAATCTTTGAGTAATCTTTGGCAGATGAAGAAAATCACTTTAAAATCAGTAATCAAGATGATCTCTCACTGCATGCAGATTTTTAGTCTCTGTTAACCGTTTTTAAGAATAAGTTACAGCTTTCTTCTGTTGCACTTTCTTAAGGTATCACAATAAGTATCCAAGAACATTCCAAGAAGAATAATACAATACTTGAATTTCAGGAAGAAAACAAAAACAAAACAAAACAAAATATAAATAGTATTTTACCTGTTCTGCTTTTCTTGCTGGTTTGCTAAATCCGTATTTCCTAAAACAACAGCAAAAAAATTATACTGCTGCTTCCAACATCCTTGATTTCACAAGAAAGTTTCTATCAGTTTTCAACAAAACAAGCCCACTAAAAAGTGAGTAATTTACCACGAGCAACTACCAAGGTCAGGTTCACACTAGTTATGAAATGCTTCAACCGAACTTAACAAGCAGGTACTGCAGTGTATTTGCAGAATAATGGCAGCTCCATCCACTCCATCCATTAGGATTTCCAAATCTAGACTGTTCCTAAAGCATTTTAATGTAAAGCTAATGTGAGGAAAAAGCCATCCTCTCTTGCCGTTTGGAAAATGATCCTGAGCTATGACACATATATACCTGAATTAGAGAAAAACCAAGCAAACCCTAAGATCTAGATTTTTAAGATCTAAGCAAGCAGTTCCGTTCATTATCAGGAAGCACAAAGCCCAGCACATAGCCACGAAAGATGTTTTCAGCTGACTAATTTACAGTTACGATTAATTCCTTAACTACTGCAGAAGCAGAACCTTTATGGCCCGAAGTCAGGCACAATCCTCAACAGCAGTATCAGGTGTCATCAACTTATTCAATGTTCATAACCACAGGGTAAATTCAGTCATATTTTATTGTAGTGTAAACTCCACGCTCTCCAGAGTTCCCAAACATTAAGATCTCTCTGCATTTTAAAGGTTATCAATACAGGTAAGGTGAGAGAACTACCCACAAAGAATATACATAAAGTTGCATTTGCAGAAAAGCCACAGGTAGCAGTGCTGGCATTCTTGTATGTCTTATACTGTTTTCTGTAGGAGTGCAAGGTAATTTTCATGCAGATAATTGGGTCCAAGAAATGAACTGCAACTAAATATCAATAAGGGAACTTGAGCATCAGTTACACCAACAGGGAATTCATGTGCAACCCAGACCACATGCTGTTCCACATTTTGGAAGAACTTTATACTTTATTATAAAGTATACTGACTTTATACTTAATTCAGAAACTATTTGAGAATATGCAAAGATGAGGCAATGAAAGCCCTTAGCTGAAACAGGCTATACAGATGCTCACTGACATCACTGCACTCTCAAGAGTGGATCCTGGCTTATCATGTCACAGTCAATTTTGTGAGAGCCTTTAAAACGAAGGCCACAGGAACAAAACCAGTTCAGAACACAGCACTATATCTCTGGCTGTATCTGTATAATGCTGCATTTGGCATCAAGATCTGACAGAACCCTCTATTATTCACTGCACTGAGAGAACTTTTTATTATTAGTGTCCTCCACCAAAAGGAGTCATTTTTATGGTAACTGAAGAAACTCTACTCGCATGATTTTAAGACTACCACCTACAAATATTGAAAGAATGAGAGGTCCACCCCATTTAAATTTTAGAAACATTCAGCTTTCTACTTAAACCTGCCAAAAGTCTATCATCTGCCTTTTTAGCAGTGCTCTGCTTTCCCTAAGTGTTGAAGGGTAGACAGTAATCCCTACTGCCCTCCCAGATGCCTGTACACACCTCCAGTCCTTGTCTTCTCCTTTGCTGTTTCTTAGTAGGTTCAAGGTAGACACACAGTTGCCTTTTTCAAGATTTTCTCTCTCTAATGCAACACACAAACACATTTACCTGTCTTACTGCTGTCACTTTCTCAGATGATCTTTGGTTTTGCATTGTTTCAGTAACAGTTTTCTGCTCGATAACTGTACGCATTGGGAATTTATTACGAAAGTATCAAAAGAACACATTCAAATCCTGCAACTGTATCTTCTCCCTCTTTCATTCAGTTTGTAGGACAACTTGAACTTGTCATATTGGAAGACAGACACAGCGAGTTATCTGTAAGTTCTGTCCTTTCTTCTTATCCATTTAAATCAGTCCAACAGGTATTGCATCATGCTCAGTGCCTTGCAGAGACTAAATATCTATTCTTCCTTTGTATTTTTCTACTAAGGCTGTACAAAATCAACACAACCATAAAAATGACCGTCTTAAAAGAAGCATTTTGCTTCCTGAAAGTTCATAACTTCATGGATGCTTTTATTAGAAAAAACAGCCCCGAGCCATATTATAACAATAAAAAATATAAGTCTTTCTACTTTGTGTTTGGAGAGCTCACAAAAGAGGGCCTTCCATTAGTAATAGACATATGCAAACCTTTATTAGTTTTGTCTCTAACTGGAAGTTTGTAGAAGGTCAACAGACAAAGCACTAAACTAAGACAAAGCACCAAACTATAACTTAGTCTCTCAATGAGACTACATTGAAACTATTAAAAGTGCCAGTAATAACCTCAGTTCATTTTCTCTCCAGTTTCTGGAAGACTGCTTGCAAAGAGACAATATTTTTCTGACAGTCAAGGTTGAGAATTTCAAACTGTCTAAAAACATCATGGATTTAAGTTATTTTTATGGAGCAAAGAACTAGTATGTTCAATAAGCATTTCCCACCTGTACTACAGTACAGTTAATAGGACAGAGTCAGAATGTGGGCTTCCATTGTACAAAATATTATACATTTATATAAAAAAAACTGCCCAATTTTGCTTATTTATAGGGTAAGTAAGCAAAATTTGAAAGTCTGTTCTCAAGCAATAAAGAAAATAAAGTCAGTCCAGATCTCATTTGAATATCTCTAACTACACACAATACAAAACTCATGCACAACGTAGTCTGAATCCTTTCACCTGCCGTATTCCAGAAGCGTAGCATGGACTTTTGATTCCTCATCTAGCAGTTCTTCAGCTCCCTCCTGACGTTTGTATTTTCTCTGAGGTTTGTAAATCTCCTGTAAGACAGTGAATAAATTGACAGTTTGCCCAGTATTTTTCTTAAATAATTGAAGATTTTTCTTTTTTTAGAGTGAGCTATAACATCCAATACAGTCACCCAAATAAGCATCGTTGACTTTCTGGAATTGCATGAATAAAAATTTACTGAATTTATTTCTAAAGCACTTGCTACAGGATGTTTTCCTTTAAGATAAATAAGTATTTTATAAAAAACATGTTTGAGGAGATAGTTGAAAAAATGATATCAATCACATTAGAGAGAAGCCAAAAATAGCAAAACCAATGCCTATTTAAAAATGGAAGTTCTATGATTAAACTGATAATTCCAGTGTCCAGAAATGTTACTTTCCTTGCAAGTTATTTTTATTCAATTATTAGATGACCAAAGTTGTTATCTACTCAATGATCACAACTTTACCTGGTCACAATAGAATTAATGCAGATTTTACTCTAATGTAAAGCAGGAAAAATGCATTTTGTGAAGTCTGCTACCAAAATCAACCAGTCTCACACTATCCAAGCATGATCATAGCTAGACAAAATCCAGCAAACAAAACAAGGATCCATAGGCACCCACTATTTATTTCATACCAAGAGAGCTAATATGTCTTATACTAATCTTCTACATACAGCAACAACGCCAGCATAACAGTCTTTACAGCATAAAATTAAAAATAATCAAAATTATTCCATCTCATGCACAGACAAGATGAAAGGATCCCTTTGTAACTTTCCTGAAATGAGTAATTTGAACAAAGAGAAAATTTACTTTGGAATCATGTGTGTGGTTTGTTTGGCAAAAGATTACAGTGCAAGAAGTCTGAAAGGTGGCATTTTTTTCTGACAAATATTCTTAAAGATGGTACTAAAAGGTCAAATATTGAATGCGGCCCTGTGAACAATAATACTGGAAAAAACTACAAAGAAGTTAAAACTAAAAAAAATAATTTTATAACTGTAGCTAATGTCTTCTTGGCTAGTCAAACTCCTCAAGATCAATTAAAATTACAACTAATTAAAACTAAGAAACCTATCTTAATAAAGGAGAAGAATTTTAATTAATTCAAAGTCTTAATCTGCTAATCAACCCCAAATACTCTAAATCAGAAGGAACATTTCCTCTCCTCCTTTTTGTTCATTCATACTCGTATATTTCACAATGTTTTGTGAAATGCTTAAATACATTACAAAAACAAAAGTTGAAAACAAAGCTTTTATTGACATAGACAAAATTTAGTGCAAAAAAAATTGCAAAGATGATGAAAGAAACTAAAAAGGATTTTTTTTTTCTTTTTTTCTTTTTCTTTTTTTTTTTTTTTGCATCATCTGGCTTCCTATATAACCTAAGTTGATTTTGAACTAGAAATTTCTGCATTGTAACATCACCAAAGTGGATTTCTTTCTCAAAGATAAATTATCCCAGAGTAAAGATTTCAAACAGGTAAAAATAAATCATATTCCTTTATAAGTTCCCACTGAATTTGTCAGCTACCCTTTTTAATTTTTACTCCATCTCTCATGTGATTTTTCTTGTGTACATATTTAGCTATGAAATCATGTTACACTTTTGCCTGAACATGAAAAAGCTTTTTTGGATCCAGATTCTTCTGCAAACAAGTATTTTTACACCTACAGAAAAACTACAGAAAAACAACAGGAAACATAAGAGCAATTGTAGTTTTCATAGAGGTATTCTGCATTACACCTGTGCTATACAAAGCACAGCCCTCATACCATAAGCATTGGTAAATATGAACACTGGTATCAGAGATAACTGAGCAGGTGAACAAAATGACTGCAAGAAAACCTCAGTTTATGACATATTCACCTTTCAGCAGCAGCAGTTCTTATTCCAATTACCATTCCTAATATTTAGTATTCTCTTTTCTAACCTTCAGGCCTGACCATGACCATAAATCTCTTTGCATCATCCCCCTGAGGAGGGCAGGTCCTTAGTCTAGAGTGCTAATAGGGAATGCAGATAGCAGACTAATCTTTCATATTTGCTGATCCTCTTTTAGCAGAGTTGCTGTCCCCTCTAAATCCAAGGAACAACAATTTGGAGGTGACATGGAAATGAGCAAACTGAGCTTATACCCTTTTTCGAGTTCCTAAGGATAGAAAGAGGATCCTATGAGGCTTCTGTCCCTTAAAAATTATTCTGCATGTTCCTCTAGATTGCATTCATGCCTAGACGCTCTCAGAGATCTTATGGTCTAATCTTCCATTAAGAAAATTAGGTGTCAGCAGTAAAGGCTATAATCCTGATAGAGCTCAAATATTTAATGAGGAAGCGTTTGTCTAATGATGCTCTAAGCAATGATGAATGAATAAATGACAAAACTATCTACCATGAAGATGCACCTAAAACCCAGAGATTTGTGACCTGGAGGAGGAGAAGGACAGAATATACCTTCATGAAATCTGCAGATGAATCCAAATTGAGGAGAGCAGTCTGTATGCTCAAAGGCAGGGCGCTAATCAGCAGGAGCCACACAGAGTAACCCAATCATGTAAGATACTATCAAAGTTTTAAGACATCACCTTGTTTTTTTCCACTTCCCACTAGCTGTTCCATTTATGAACCCTGAATATGAAACTATTCTCTTCACTACAGAAGTAGGCACATGCATGCCTGATTCCTGGATCATGTCCAATGAATTTCAAAGGAATAACCCTAAAAACATTTGGCAAGTGAGAACTTTATTGACTTCAACCAGCAGGAAAATATCTAGTCTAGCATACCTGTCTGCTTCACTTCTACCACATCATTCTCTTTGAGCTCTAAAAAGTTTTAGAAAACAGGCAATCTCATACGTACAGAAACCCAATCAAGCACCGTGGGACTTCACACAAGGCACCTCACTGGACCTATTTTCACTGCTTTCACAAGTAGTGAAACTGAAAATAAGTTTTGAAATGCAGGAACTTAAAAGATTATTTATGATTAAGTAGAAGATATAGTAGAAAATAGTCCAGTTTCTAATAATTGCAGATAAGCACTTAGTCTGCTGGAGTGTTAAAAGCTATGAGCTTCTTTGTCCCTTACTTGACACCATGGAAAACATAGTCTTTGCACAAACAGATGATGTGGTTTATCTAGTGATACTCCGTACACCTAAGAGGTTTCTAGTATGAAGTACTGGCATTTGTCCCTTCTCTAAGAACAAAGCTTGACATGTTACACCTAACTGGGATCTTCTCACAAGAAAGCGTAAGAGTGGTTGCATTAAACAGAATTCACCACCACCACCATTACTAAAAGAACTTGCTTCTTGACTGATAAAAACAATCATGAAAAAATCCATTATACTTACAAAGATATTGGTAACTGTTTTGATAGTCTTCTCTTTTCTTTGCATAAATTCATCATCCTGCAAGATTTAACAAAGGTGATTAAAAATAGCAGAGTGGAGATTAAATCTCAACAATGGTAATGAGTTTAGTGATCAAATCTGTCAAATACTTTCCAATTGACCTGCTCAACTAATTTAGTCAAGCAGCAATGATTTCCTTCACTCATCATATCAGCAAGCCTTTAAAACTGTATCCAAATCAGTAATCTTTCCGGTGTCTGCTCATACAGCCTCCAACATTTGCAATCCCAGCCTACTACTGGGACCTCTAATTTGTTACTCCAGTCCAAAGAAATAATGAATGGGATGGGCTTAGTATAGAAAAGTAAGTTTTCCTCTATAATTCCTCCAATTTCCTCTACATTAAAAACAAGCAGAAAAAAGAAAGGAGCAAACAAAATCTTGTCACTCACAGCAATAAGGAGATCTGCCTTTAACCCTGCTACTCAATTGGAGGCAAAATTTGTGTTCTACCCTTCAAATGTGAAAAGGTCTATAGGTAATATGCATGAAGAGAACTGATGGCTCTTCACTGCAGGCACAAACCCAAATTCACTTTTTTTCCTCCTTCTATGCCAAGGAAGCTTTAAATCATTACTGCAGAATAGGAAGTTCCTCAGCAGGAGGAGAGGGGATCAGACCGCCGCTTAAAGCGTGTAACTTCAAAGCAGTCAGTATCTGACTATTGTCAGATGGAGAAAGAATGTGACCAGGGCTTCAAACAGTGCATAATTAGTCTTTCCACTATGCTTCCAGATAAAACAGAAGGTCTGACTTCTCTAGCAAAATATTTGAAAGAGATATTTAGTTCCTTTCAATTCAAACCTATCCCTCTCTGCCTTTCCACAAGTTTTTTTTTTTTTTTTTTTTTTTTTTTAAGAAAGTCTTTTGAGTATTTATCTTTCAAAACCAGATTTGGGGTGTGGATCCATGGAAAGATGATTTGCCTTCCAGTACTAATACAAAGTCAAAAGTCACAGATAACATAGCATGAAGGCCATAGCAATTCCCAGTGCATCCTACATTTTAGCTACACCAGCTTCTCCATACCACATGACTGGTTTTGAACCCATTCCAGGCAGTGCAGTTCCAGTTGCACAGTGAGTCTGGACACACATGCACTTTGGGAGGCAGGCACCTTACAAGTCAGATAGTTTTTCTATAGTATTTGTTACTGCCCTATCTAAGGTAGCTACAAAGCAAAAGGAAAGTGACATCTCTAAAGTCTCACTCATAATAAATGGCTGGATCCTCAATCTGGTGGTGTCCTATTTTTCCCCCAGATTAACTCATGTTTGGATTCCTCCAAGAACAATTAACAAAATGATAAAAAAGGGAAAAAGTACACACAGCCTGAGGCAAATCAGCATAGTCTCAGCAAACTCAGTGCATCTGGGCTGATTTACAGCAGCTGTGGAGCTAGTGCTGCACCCGACCACTTGACAAGAGAAACAAGAACTAGCCCCACCTTACCTCTGGCAGTCTATGAGTTTTTTGAAACTGTGATATAGAGTAAGAACGGATGTAGTCTCCCATTTCTTCTCTAGTTTCTATTGCACGTTTCACCAGCCACTAAAAAGGAATTTTATATCATTAGAAAAAGGAAGAAAAACAACAGCAGATCCCACTCCCAAACTGTTGCATAATTACAGCTTTTACAATTATGTAGATGTAAAAGTACTCTTTAAGCTATTACCCTCACATTTGTTATCCATATTATATATGCACACACACACACACTTAAAACAAACTATGTGCTAAGAAATATCAAGTAAATGAGTAAACTAGGAAACCACAAGACTGCCATTATAACCAAGGTTTTACCTATCAAAACCTATAAATTCCTTGTTCTATTGACCCATCAGTGACTCACACTGTTCATTTTACAGTGAAAGTCAACAGCCCAAAAGAGATTTAACTGCCTTGCCTTATAAACTCCTTGGAACAAAGCATGGATCTTCATAGGTATGTCCCCCTCAAATAATTTTTTGAGTTTTATTTTTTAAGTAATATATTGCAGAATTAGGTATGTTCATGTATGATTAGCTAGCTAGCACGAGAAGCTAGCATGGCTTCTCATATACTAATTAATTCTTTAAAATTCTGATTTATTTCTTATAGTAAGTACTAAAAGAAAACATTTATGTTTAAGTGCTATTGCAAGCCCGAGCACAAATACATCCAGTTGACAAAATGATTTATAAACAAAAACATATGAAATCATCACAACTACAAGCAAAGTTCACTGGAAGTTTGCCAAAACAGATTTTTGTAATCAAAATATTTGCATCTCACTAAGTTCATTCCAAAAAGGAAAATGAGACGCATTGCTGAAATGGATCTGGGCCACTTTAAACAATAATTTCTCTTTCATCTTGCATCTTTAATGGTGAGGAAAAAAAAAAAAAAAAAAAGGAAAAAGAAAACCTAAATTCTCTTCCCAAAAGTGTAACAGCTGCCTAAACTTTGCTAGCTATCAAAAGAAAACTACTGGTAAAGCCAGAAGTGCTTTAACAAAATATATTTCAACAGATTAAATACTGCTATACTACCTATAGGATTCATTGTCGTTACTTGTGAAATGTTAAACACACAATATATGCTATTGTAACACAAAATAATATACAATACACAATGGTGGTTGACAGAAGAGTCGAACTTTAATTTCCTGACTTTTTATTTTGTCCTCTGCCGCTGAGCAGCCAGCATAGCCTGCAAGTCACCAGACCAAGACTTCAGCTGGACCAGCCAGCAAAGCAAACATCCTCCTCTACATGTGAAGCCCTGAAAATTGCACCTTACAAGCCATTAGTGCCCAGTTTTTCTACTGAACAGGTCATACTGAATATGCAATAAATTCCAGGAAGTGTGGAATCTACAGTCTGTATACAAGAACATGTTTATCCTGGGCATTTATAGGGAAACCCATCCCTTTTTACTTTGAAGATGACATAATTAAGACACTCCAGGTGGCTTTTATGCAGTCTGTGGGCAATGACATGAGTGTCATTCTTTGAAGTCATCTTGAACTGTTCACAGCATCCATCCCTATCAGAGTCAGGTAGGTGGACTGGAACTCTGCTGGACATTGAAGTATTTGAGAATTTGAGCAGCACGTGCTGAGCCCTCCATGCCAAGATCCAACACAGAATCCATCTTTTTGCATTATACCACAGCACTCGGGGGAAGCCACTGCGGACACAACCTTATCTCATTCATCTTGGCTGCACACTAAGCAGGAGCCATCACAGCTAGGTTATCCAGGTTATTTCATTTTTATATAAATTATAATAATTTTCCTTTTTCAAGAACTGCAGCACCACCCAAAAAGCCATACCTTTAAGTCCATGAACTGCTCAAAAACCAAATGTTCATATAAGAAGATTTCTTTTGACATTTATAAGGCCACACAAAAAGCTAAAAACAGAGTCAAGTACATTTTTAAGTATTTTGGAAAAAGATAAATCTCATGGGCATGCCTATGACAAGCCGTGCAGTAAGTTACATTTGAGATCAGATCAACCACAGGATCCAAGTTTGGGCCAGCAAGAGTTTTCAGTGCTATAACCATGAACTCCTTGAAAATGAGGGGAATAAATTGAAAACAGGAGAGCTGAAAATGTTGGCTATTATTTGCAAAACACTTCTCAACGTAAGATGATACATGCACTTTTCTCTGTAGACACAAGCAGGATTTATTAGGAAGAACTATCATTTCTGCTCATTAGTTTCCAACTTGGATCTTGTTTTTTTTTTTATTATTACTATTGCTTTATTTTTTTTTATATACGTTACAGTATATGGCAGTCAACCAGCTCAATACAATCCAGGCCAGTAAGGAATCTGCAGCTAAATTCCTGCCTTGAAGTTCACTGAATTAGCACCCACAGCACGAGAGGTATTTGGGACACACTGCAGGATGGAGAAGAGAGCTTCTATACTATTTAGATTTGAGATTGTTACCCTTAGCAAAATCTTAATTTTGATGAGCAATTGAGTAAAGTGTCATTATTAAATATATAGTTCCTAAATGCCACAGTATGGTCAGCCTACTATAGCTCTTATATGATCTTACAGAACAAAATCTACTGTTGACTATTTAACCTATACCAATATATACCTAAACCTTTCTTGGAAGTCCATCTTTATTAGGAAGAAATGAGGAAGAATATCGGAGGCAGCCTAAACCCCACAGGGACCCTTCACTCCCTTTTTTTAAAAAACAAACCAAAAACAAATAAAAACACCAAGCAAGCTTTTCTCACCAAATATGAATTTTATGTACCACCTATTGGCCAGCAACTAATATTGAGAGTTACTACTCTCGGAGAAATCTAGGAAATAGTTTTCCATTCTGCTTAATGTCTCTTTTTTCCAGAAGTAATATCTCTACTCAGCTTTTTAGAAAAAACAGGACAGAGAAAAGAATACCCGGAGCTACAGTTTTTACAGCAGGGGTAGTGTTTTATATTTTCATGTTAGGAGAGGAATTACTTTTCAAGCATACCTGATAAACCTATTCAGTATTACTTTAAAGCAATTAAGACAAAGGACTGGGGAGAAGGAGTTGCAGGGAAAATAGAAATCCAGACGTAAACTCACACGGATAAGAGATAAAACTTCCCATGCTATGCAGCACAAGCACAGCTTAAAAATTATTTTGGTAACAGTAGGATACAGTGCACAACTTTATGTAGGGAAGGCAGTTAAAGGTATTTTTCCTCAGAAACCTCCCACCCCCCATAAGAGGAAAGAGAAAACAGGAAGGTTTCCCTGATTCTTACAAAGGAGCATTTGGATCAAACCCTTAGTTGCTAAATTCTCTCACTGCAAAGAGGCAAGGAGACATTTATAGAAATTTGCTGAACTTTTGTTCATTTTCCTTCTTTATCAGGGATGCATTTTCATAAGCAGATGAACTGAAGTTTGAAAAAGTTAACAGAGCACCCAGATTTACACGCGTTCTAAAAAACAGCACACATCAGTTGAACATATCACGTGTATTAGCTTAAACCTTTTTAAAAAAAGGCATTCATGTGGTTAGCACATACACTATAACTGGATCACATGTTATCGCTCTTTAAGTGATATGAATGAAGAATAAAAATAAATGTTTAATTAGGTCAAAAGACTCAAAACCACACGGCATTTAAACTTATTCCTATCCTCGTGTTTGAGTGACTGCAACTTACTCCATGAACTTAAAACACAGACTATACTTGTTGCAGTTCACGGTCTGGCAAGTAGATTAGCAAATTCCAGAACAAGCTTAAACTTTTGGTTTCTTGAAGCCGGAAAATTCCACATGAAGCAGACTCTGACTCAGTTGCAAATAATTTAAGGAGTTTATTTCATGTTTTTCTTGAATGACAATCACACAAAAATTCTATCATTAAAATAAGGGTGGTTTTGAGGGTTTTTTGTTTATTTTGCTTTGTTTTTAAGAGTACTTCTCTTTGATTATTCATTCCAAGGTCAAATAGAGAGTCAAACAGTTACATAGATCTATGTTAAGTTTTTTAGTCTCTGTTCAGCAAAGTGTTGATAAACAACAAAATGGTTACCTGTATAACGGGAAATATATGAATGAAATCCAATCCCTGAATCTGATGTGGTTCCAAACGATGAGGACACTTCATTTTTGGTAATACTGATACAATTTTTTCAGTTAAGGCACTATTTAAAAAAATAAATAAAATAAATAAATAATCTACACTATAATTTTAGAAGCATTGAATTATTTTTTGCAAACAATTAGTAGCCCCCCTAATGCTTTAAATTGTATATTGCTGTGAAAAGCAGTCAAGTTTTCATACAGATTAGCTTTTAATTCATACTGTATTTATTAGCAGTCTATGAAAATGACTAAATCCCATTTACAGGCTTATAGCTCATTACTGCATTTACAATATTACACAAATTTTAATATCTGCATGTTCGTGCATGTGCATGCGAACACATAAGGAACATCAGCTTCAAGTACAGTTACTCATTTCTATCCTGTTTGATTTTGTATCAAATTGTATGTAAATTGCTATCCATCATGATGGAAGTGACTAAATCTAATGGTAGGAGGGAGAATGGAAGATGGCTGTTTTTAACAGCATTAACCTTGACAATGTTAGATGATAGTCAAAATACTACAGAAAGGTGCATTTTTAATTTACAGTGGGAAAATAAACCTCTTCATAAAACTGCAACTTGACAGGCTGTTCTTATTTCTTGCTATTTCATCACAGAACTACATCAAGAAATAATGTACTTTGGAACGTATTCTCCTTCTCAGCGTAAATGATTTTCACAGCCTTTCCTAATACAGGAATTAGCTGGCTGGTTCCCTGCATAAGAAATGCTATCAAACCAAAAAAAGTCTCATTAGGTTACTAGCATGAAGGAACTCCATTTTCCCAGTTTGGGGCAGATAACTGCTTAGACTGCAGGGTCATGGTTTAGACTGCATATTGCAATGTCTACAGTTTCAAAACAGGAAAGATAAAAAAAGAAGAAAAGGAAAAAAGATCAGAGGTTATTTTACATAGTAAAAACTACAGCTGGAAGGAGCTCAAGGAAGGTCAGTGCTGTGTTCCAGTTTCCAGCTGTGTGGAGACTCTCTGCCCTTTGTTTTGGCTTTTGAATCATCACCTTGTGCCAGCATAAGCGTCTGTGCAGATGCACAGCAAACTGGATCCAGAAACTGATTCAGTTTGAAACTATTTTTGGTAAGTTTTTAGCTGGATCAGTTCCCGGCACTGTGCTGCCACAGAGATGCTTTCACTGCAGAGCAGGGGCATGACTGCTCGCAGCCCAGCAGGTGATAATGCTGCCTGCTTCTGAATAAGTATTTTTTTTACAGTTTCAATGTTTGCAAAACTATGATATGAGAAATGAGTACAATGTTTTATAAATGGATGATTTTGAAAAGCAGGAGAGTTCTACTAAAAATCCTTCTTATATTAGAGCAAGTATCAGGTAACTCTTCCCCCCTGTTCCCACTTCTTTTCATACAAAGAAAAAAAAATACACTGTAATTTTGGTAACTTACATTTTTTGACCAATAGTAGAGTTTTCTTGAAACAATAAATCAACATCTATATCAAAGTTGCAAGTAGTGATACACCACGTCATGCCACCTACCACCTAGCAAAAGAGAAAGAGGACTGTTAGTTCATTTTAGAGCTGAAGAAGTTAAAAAAGTACATTTCGAAGGCATTATTTTAAAAAATATATATACTTATTAAGTTTCTGTAACCTTAGTGTTAAAGTGTGATATACAGATACATCAACTTTCCCATATAATATACATGTACAATATACCTCTTCAGGAAGGGAAATAAAAATAGTTTATGATGTCCTAAATTACCCTCTTGGTTTTGAAATAGAGCTCTTGGATTTAGAACAAAAATAAAAAACAAACCAGGGCAGCATACGTGCCATCATCATTAAAAAGAGACCAAATGAACCAAATGAAAATTTTACAAAAGATAATTTTATCCATATACATTTCTAGTACTCTTCGCATACACAGTAGTAGAAATTCCTAGCTCTGAAATTCTCCCTGTCAGGCCCCATTCTCATAGGCATTTTAGGCACATTTAAGCACCTGAATCACCTCATCAACTTTATAAAAATTACTTGTGTATTTGAAGAGAATCTTTAAGCATATGCAACATAAAAGAAATGAACAGTGAATAAAACAGGAAAAAGAGATTCAAAGTGTGGCATGACTTACCAACATCACACAAGTCTGGGTGCTCTATATACAGTTTTATAACACCTATTCTCTCTTTCACAATCACTTCTAATCAAGTTAACCAGTGTCCCTTCTAAATTAGTAGCAGACACATTTTCAGTAGCAATACTACAAAAATGAGCAATTGGACACTGTCATATGAAATCACATTGAGGCAAATACAAACTCATTGAATTCCTTTCAACAAATACAGGCAATAAAACTGCATACAGAGGCAGACTCCTTGAAGCTACTACTTAACTCAGCTTCCTAATCACTCTTTTGGCCTGCAATGCTACATGGTTTTAAGAAACTAAGGTTGCATTGCTGTACCATGAACACGGAAGCAATAGAAGGCAGAAGAACCCATTTCAAAGACGCTATCATACTTCTGTATTTTCAAAGCTTTTTTTTAAAAAAATTCATACAGTCAGCACAAAAACAGCAAGGAAAACTCTTGCAGCCTGAACTCTGCTCACCATCAGTATCACATACTTCCTGTCAGTATGGACAAAGAAATGTTAATATACAAAACACTAAAAATATGAAACAAAAGTCCTCAAAAATAATCTCACTGAGCTAATTGTTTTGTTCTTTCTCAAGAGTCTCCCAGGATAAACCTTCCTCCACTCATTATTTAGAATAAGTATTTCCAAAAAAAACCACACCTATGCCATGCTATCTCCAAACATTAAGTCTTTTAACTATTCTAATTGCAGCCAAGTGAATGGGGCAAAATCCCCAATAAAACTGACTGATAAACGTATGCTGTAATTCCCAGAAAAAGTACACTAGCAAATCTAGAAAAATATTTCACAGAAATATCTTGCAAACAGGCTTTTATTATTAAATCAGTCTTACCTTGTCAAAGGGTGATAATCCTTTGATTCTTGCTCGAAAATACCCAGCAGCCACCAGGAGTTCCAAAATTTCTGACAATTTGATGTTTTGCTCTTCATCTTCTCTTGTTTCAACCTAACACATGAACAACTTAATATTCAGTGTTTCCCCTTCATTATTCCAGTATTTTCCAAAAACTGTTTTCCAAATTTTGTCTTTACACCGACATGCCAGAGAAACTTCCTTGCCTTCCATTATCAATTTGGTCATTCAACTGAAAAAAATACCAGGGAAGCAGAGACCACATTTCTGGATGGATTCAGTATCACTGTGATACTTCGCTATCACCTAGCGAAGCAGTGCTATCTGCTTTCACTGCCCAAGCTCCTGCTTCACGGCTCGTCTTCAACTAGATACAAAGTCATTGGTCCCTATGGCCTTAAGACAGTTAATCTATCCCCAGGAGGCCGTGCCGTGGCGGAGCCCAAGGCTGCGGGGATCTGCGGGGCTCGCTGGGGGCACCAAGCGTCCCCCCGTGCCCGCCCGGGGCTTCCGCGCAGGCGGCTGCGGAGCCTCCACGGCATCTCCCGCAGCTCCGCAGCCTCGGCCCCGCCAGCCCTGTCCCCTCGGCGGGCAGCGGCGCACGGGAGATGACCTGCAAGGGCGCTGCCCGCTCCCCAGGGGCCCAGCGAGGGGGAAGCGGCGCAAGGGCAGAGTAGCGGCCTCCCCGCTGCCCGGCGCAGAGGCGACGAGGAGAGGGGAAGGAGGCGGCAGGGGCGCCCCGGGGAAGCAGCCGCCGCAGCAAGCGCGGGCAAGTGCCGTACCTCCTGCGGGGCCTGGTGCTCGGCTCCCCGGGACGCCGCCATCCCCGCTCCGCTCCGCGGCAGCCGGCGCCCCGCAGCCGCGCCTGTCACGTCCGCGCCGCACCCC
>JAWLRI010000857.1:968847-1002279 GCA_034781795.1 Crypturellus tataupa | reverse complement strand
GCGCCCCAACGGCCGCCCCAACGGCCGCCCCAACGGCCGCCAGGCGCCACATGAGGCGGCCGCGCTCGGGCGCTCTTCCTTCTGCTCTGCTCCCTGTCAATTATTTATTTATTTGTCTATTTACTTTTCTGGGGAAGGGGAACTGAGGCCTGTGGCCGGCATGAAGGATGATTACTCAGGGCTCCGTGGCCAGAGAGCTGTCTCACAGTTCCCGTTGCCCTGTTAGGTAATGTTGGTTCTCCTTAGTATTTTCACTGGTAATCAGTAAAGTAACAGTGGCGTTAAAGGGCGTTTTCTTTACGGCGTCACCATGACTCTCATGCTCAGGGACTTTTGTACCCAGTTACTTAAGTGACGCTCCAAAGCTTTGCCCTATCAGGTGGACGTGGCTGTAGAAGTGACATTTCTTTGATAAGGGCCTTGTGTGTTTTGCACAAATATGTGGGAGTTCTTGAGTGAACTTACTGTGAGTTTGCAGGGCTGGGAAGGTGCTCATGAATGCTGACACCCGTCTCTGTCCGTGTATATCATGGGTGAAATCACCCAGGTGCGTGAGGACTTACAGGGCACTAACACCCCAGAGATAAACTCATCTGCTGCCTGGAGGCAGGGCAGCTTTTCTCATTGACAGCACAAATACCTGACAGTGATTTTTCTTTTTAAATCTAGCCTGGGCGTTCAGTTTCTAGGCTGTTTAGTACACACAGAGCATTATCAAAAATGGGCTCTGTGTTAGGCTGCAAGTCAAGACCCTGCTCAGGTGAAAGAGCAGGAGAAGCCGCCTGAGTGTCTCCTCCCTCCGTTGGAGGGCGGCAGTGCATGCACAGCCAGTCCAGACGGCTGCTGCTGCGACAGAGCCATGAAAACAGTGATAATAATAGCAAAAATATGCCAGGCCAGCCCAAGCTGAGCACTGGTATAACCACAGGCCATGTCTTAATTAGAGTTGCAGAAAACTGTTACGCAGCCCCAGAGGCTAAGATGCTCACCAGAGCAGTGCACACTTTCTGCTTTTTGTCTGCCGTGCTTTCTACCCATGGAAAGCTATAAAGCTCTAATTTGTTTGTCAGGGAGAGGAAGACGGGAAATAAAGACAGAAAGAGAGAAAGAGTAGTTGAAACAGAAGGCTATTAGGAACTGATACACGTGTCCCTTGGAGCGGCCGGCACATCATGAAACATTATTACTGTAAAGAAACATCAGCCCGGAAACAGGCCTCCTGAGCCATGATAGGATTCCTTTTCTGAGAAACGTGCAGAAATGAATGAATAAATAAATAAGCTTGGGTTATTATAAACTAGAGGCTTAGATAGTAATGACATATCAGGGAAAGGGTCAAAGGTACCCTGGAAAAGTTGCTGTTTCATTGACTTCTTGAAGTACTTTAAGAAAAGAAGGGAGGCAAGGACTAATTAAGTCCTGTGGAGTTTACAGCCCAGACAACTGGCACCCAAAATTACAAAGATGGCTTAAAATTATATACTTAATTATAATAGTATTTTTTTTTCTCAGTTCGCTTTTCTGTCTACTTAGAGATCGGCAAAGATTTTTCTGGTGGAGGCTGGGACTTTCATTCACACGGGATATGGCTAGGAAATCAAAAGGAAAAGCATGAAAATACGAAAGTGTATCTCTACTGTCATTACAACTCATCTTTGATTACTTGAACCTCAATAAAATGCACAACAAAGGCTGTTCTTCCCAATACCTAATTGTGATGCAAATTTACCTGATTATTCAGGCAGAGCTGTTGTCCCCTATGACATTCAGATAATCAAGCTTCTAGAATATCAGTTAGGTTTAAAAAGAAGTCCCAAGAAAGGTACAGCCTAAAAAAAGAAACCCTTTTTTTTTTTTTCTCAAATCTTTAGATTTTGTGTTTGGAAATTTCTAGCAGATTCAGCTTTAGTCCTTTTTTTTTCCCCTCCGTTTCTCTATTTTGTCAAATTCTGCATTTTGGAGCAGCTGCTTTGAACAATCCTGTCTTGATTTTTCCATTTCATTAATCTTGAGCATATGAGGCTGAACTAAAGAGCTTCCTCCCTGTTTATAGCCACACACTGTACCTCACTGTTCAGCTTGGACTTCTGACATCAGACTTGGTTACCACTGAATGCAGAAATCAGGTTTCACTGTATCTTGTGGTACATATTTGCTTTTTCTCAAACACCAAGAGTAAAAGATGAGATGTGGTTATAGCAGCAGCAACAGCAAGGGCTCTGTGCTTTGTTGGCCTGGCACACTTAATCAGATAGTCTTCAATAGTCTTTATGCTGAGGAGGCCTAAAATATTTATTTTCATAAATTCTGTAAGTCAGATAAAATATAACTTCCTGCATATTGCATACATTCCTGCATGCATTCATTTTATTTTTACCTTTTTTTTGGTGATAGAAGGCCACCGTGTTACTATTATGTGTGATGTAAAATAAAGAATCGTGAACAGGTTTGAGAGTAAATGCAAAGAAGGTAATTTTTCATCGTTTTTAGTAAGCATATTTTTCCTCTGCAGATTGGTTGTTGTCTTATACATTTCGCTTAAGCATTGCAGTGTCCCTCAATTTTTGGAGTTCTGCTGTTGACTTCAATAATGACATAATTGCATCTTCTGAATTGTATTCCTAATTTGAAGAGAAACTAGAGCCAACTATAGCAGACTAAACCCAAGCTCTTCAAGTCTTTTTTTTTTTGCATTGTTTTCCTGTCTCAGGCCTTTTGCATTGTTTTTATGTCTCAGGTATTGTAATTTTGAATTGTAACTCTTGAGACGTGCCTCCTCCTCTTGGACCCAGCAATCTCCAGAGGTCTTCCTACCAACACCAGAGTGATTCAGCTATTGCTTAGCGTGTGGTGGGCATGAGGGTCATTTGGCAGCAGTTGCAAATTCCCAGTTATCACCTGTGAAAGGGAGACTGTGCACTGTGAAATGGAAAAGTCACAGACCTCTGACACTCGCCTTATGTAAGAGGCTGCAACAGCCCACTGCATCCCCGCAGACAGGCTGGTATGTTGTGTAAGATAGAGCACCCTCCTAACAATCACAGCCGACATTAAATAGTGATGTTTTAAACACGTCTGCTATCATGTCCACTTAATGGATGTCATTTAATGATAGTGGATAGCAAAGGGCCATGCAATAGTTACCTTATTTTTTTAAGCAGATGGAACAGTAAAGATTTTATGGCCTGTGGAATTCATAGAGGACAAAACAGGCCACTAGTAAAATTGCTGACATTCTAGTAAAAGAATAAACTACTCATTCACGGTCTGCATAGGCTAAAATTGTCAGAATTGGTGGCCGATCTCTATAGTTTCTTCTGTGAAAGCAAAGAAGCCTGTCTGGAGAAGACAACAATATTGTGACCAAATAGCTCATTAAGACTAAACTGACTTCTCTTTGTGGTGTCATGATTTTGGACATATTGCTCAAAGTCTCTGTTCAGAATGTTCAAGTAAGTAAAGATTTTGGGTGCTTTGATTTCAGAGAAATTTATAAGTGACTTGATTTTCAGAGCATACCTAGTGTGTCTGCTTTGAAAATCAGGCCACCACCATTGAGTCCCCTTCCCTGGGAAATACCCTCATAGAGAGAATAATTTGTGTTTTATGGGTAAGTGGTGCAACTGAGAGAAAAGTAGTTAGTTTTCTCCTCTCTGGCCCTCACAATCTATTTATTGAAATGTCTGTTAGGTTATTATCTATGTTAATGACTCATAATAAACATTAAGTAAATCTTCATAGCTCTTTTCTGCACCATTTTTTTTTCTGTAGAATAGCAGAATTACATGGAGTTAATGATGGAGATTTCTCATGAAAGCCAGAAAATACACGGGCACTCCAGACAGATACCCTGAAATTGAACACCTGGATCTGCTTCCTCTCTGTCCTCCTCTCTGGGGTTCTGTCTGGGGCGGCTGATGGCCTGGGGGCTTTTTCTCCCTGGTGGCAACAGGCAGCTCTCTCTCTATGCAGGTCACATCGCAAAGTGCAGGTTGAGGAAAGGCCCATTACCCACTGCCATTTATCCGTAGGGAAGTGTGCTCAGGACAAAACTGTTACCCATCTCTTCTGGAAGTGTCAGGGCATTTGATAGAGTCAGGAGGAGTTCATCTCTGCAGGAACGAGGCATTTCATGATTCATACAACCCATGGAACAGCTAATTAAGTCTGAGTCACAGAATCTTTACCTGAGAAGGTACAAAGAAAATGAGAACAATTGCACTGATTGCACCGTGCGTGCGTCACGCAGCCCTCCTCCGTTTGGGCCAGGATATTAAATTTCAGATTGCAGCTATGTCTGTGATGCTAGCACTGGGCAGAAATGTTTTGTTTCATTTTTATATTTAAACTGTACACATCTGATTTGGCATTGCTGGGAAAACAAAAAGCACACAGCCTATAAAATACTTTTAAAAAGGTAGAGGGTTTTTGTTGTTTGTTTGTTTTGTTTCATTTTCCCCAAATAGAATCAATAGAATCATGCCTTAAGATTTATTTGATCTTCAATGAACAAAAGAATCTAAGTTGCCAGACCACTTCGTGTCTTGGAACAAATCCTTAAAAAGGGAAGAGAAGATTTTCACCTTTGCTGCTCATGCAAGATGTATTATGGATTTAGACTTTATCTTCTGCATGCCATAATAGTGTGGCATGTCCTTCCCTTACAGCAGCTACAAGAATGAACAGTTAAGTTCTCCTGAAACAGTAACAGATGTCTCTCAGATGCACCTCACTCCCAAGAGAAGTCTAGGCTTTCCCTTTTTCTAAGGAAAAAACAGAAGTCTAAGGTAGAGTAATTTCACTGGCCTTTCCTTTTCATGTGGATCCAGGTGTTTGTGAAAAAGATTTAAAAAGACCTAGAAGTACTGAGAGGAGCAAGAAAAAATATATAGAAAATATGCACAAGGCAAGCACTTGAAATGTGAACCTGGACAAAGCTCAGCCAAAAGAAAGTCAGGAGGCACGTGAAGTACTGAGCGAAGTAGCCCAACTTTGAGCTACTTTTCGTCTGATTCCTGTTTTACTCAAGTAAATAGGACTTTGTCGTCTCTGAGTTACAAGCATTGCATCGAGTTGCTTCCCTTTTTGACTTCTAAAAGAAGCAGCAGTTTCCTGTGAAGAAGTTTAACCTGTGTCCCTATCCTGACATGGAGTTGGTCCGTGGCGCAATGTCTTTTAGGAATTTTACCCTGATCAGCAACTTCACCCTAAGTGCAAAGAAAACTTTGCCCCTGCCCACTGTGCTGCCTCCATCTTGAAACTCTCCAAGCAGATTCTGGCGTACTCCAGTGACATGGGAACAACACAACCAAATTGCCTCACACAAACATAGATGCTCTGGAAATCGGATGAAGAGCACCATCTGGTGACACCAGCCACAATACCCTATTCATTGCCAAATACATTGTCCATGTTTGGGTAAAGCCTGTATTTTGGCAAGTGTACTTCAATGTGTTTTAGCATGTCTTAATAGGTTATTTAATTATGCATAAGGATTACAATTTGCCTTTTTTTTTTAAAAAAAAAAAAGAATTGATGGTGACCCTACCTCTACCATCATTTAAATCACTGAAAAGTTCTTATATTTTGAATCAAACATTCTCTTGAGTTGTTCTGAGCCATGTTTTAGGAGCTTATGGAGCAGATTTTATGGGCCCCATGAAATGCAGTCCTAAGTTTTATTGCCATGGACGTTTCAAGGATTTTGTGTGTGTGATCCAAGTATTTTCTTGCTGTGTTGAAGGAGCTTGGCTTAGCTGTCTTTTCAAAGATTCTCATTTTCTACAAAAGCAATTATTAAGAAAAATGAGTTACTTCTTGTCATGATATCTATTCAGACACAGGGAAAAAGAACAGATCCTAACATGACAATTATTTTCAAATCATAGCTAATTTCAGCATAAATAAAATCTGAATATGATAACAAAAAATTAAAAAGTTTTCACAATGATGATCACACCCATTTCATTAGAGTTCAAAACCAAATTAACATGAATTTAGTTAGGAATCAATGAAAGCATTTGGCATATCAGACTCAGAAATAACTTTCTGGAAATTTAATTACTGGTAGTTAACTACTAGTTTTCTAAGGCAGACTAATTTACTCTCTTTGAAAGCTCTGCAAAGCTCCTATACCTCAAGGAGCCTTGATGAACATTAAAGATCATGACTGTACAAACCACAGAGGTTCTTTTTCCTAAATTCTCAAGGATGCAGGATTCTCAAGTATGTAATTTCTGAAAAACATGGTCACATAATTGCCAAGTCATTTTTTAATTTCTCACGTAATCCTAATCCACGTAATATCTAATCTTGTATTTAATAAGATATTAAGGCACTGCCTCTGGAAAGTGAAAAGGAATCATCAAAATGTCGCCTAGCAGGGAACTGTGCACTGTGTCTGAACAGGCTGCCCATAGCACGTGGGATCACCCTGGGAGAGAAGGGCCAGGCCTGGCCTGCCCCAGCACCGCACTGCTGTGCTGGGACAAATCTGCAGACCAGGAGGACATCTCAACCTGTTAGCGTTGTTTCTCTGTTGATCACACGGTAGCAAAGACACAGTTGTTGCTGATTAAAGAAGGCTGGGCCATTAAAAAGAAGAAAGATGACACCTCTTGGTTTTGGAAGCTTCAGCGCTGCTGAACAGTGGGCATTAAAAGTTTAGTCTCCATAAGTTACATAATTGACTTAAATCAGGTGATTTCATATATCCAAGTCATACATCAACATGAAGGCTTTTCAGTCTCCTTTTTGTCTTTTGAAACATTCAAAGTTTTTTTTTTTTTTAGCAACCACAAAATGAAGAAAAACTTTTTTGTTTGTTTTTTAATTAAAACAGAGATTTTCACCTAATCTCCTAGTTCCAGGAACTGGGTTTTTAAACTAATATCAAATATTGCAAGGCCCATAATAAAAAACAGAGAAGTGGCAATTCTTTATTACACAGCCTCCCAGCATTTAAGTAGGGCCACTTAGGACAAAGATACACCCCTAAAATTGTTAATGTTTTTCTTATCAAACAGCTCATAAGCAGCAGACTTTGACTGACTCCAGTGACTGCACTGGGGTTTTTTTATATATAGTTCAAAGCTAATGAGATCTTTTTGTTGTAGAATTCTAGCAATTTTTCTGCTGTCTCTAGCAGTTCATATTCTTGTGAGTTTCGAAGGCTCCGTGTAATGTGTTTGGAATTATATGCATATCCCCAAAGGATGGCCTGTTATCAGTGGCTATTCCTTTTAGAAATTGAATATGGAACAGGATTCCTTGTAACTTCCATGAGTTTCCTACAGATGCACTAGCTATGCTGGAGGCTGTCCAGCCTAGTTAAATCAGAATGACTACTAAATGCACAGCTCAAAGCAAGCGCTAGAGCCGCTCCTAGCTCTGCTTCCCAGACTCTAGACACCCTAGAGCAGTGTTACTTCTGCTTGGTATAAGAAGTAGACCTGCAGCTATGTCTTCTTTGCTAAATCTGCCTTTGTGTAAGGAATGAAATCCCTTCCACGTTCCTATCCCTTGACCTTGCTCTTAAAATTTACTGGCACTCCTTTCGCAGTGTCCCCCTGGCTCACATTTGCAGTGATTCCAGAGACCCATTGCTTCTCTTATTCAGACTTGTTGTAACCTAAAATGCCGTTCTATAAAAATGTCAACTCCCTGCAGATGGGTTTAGCAGAAAATCGCTTCCCTCCATTTCCTTTCACCTCTCACCAGTCTTGGGCTGGCGGGAAGGTGAACAGAGAGCCCTGAGCAATGCTCTAAATTGTCAGCTCAGCAGAGTCAATATGGAACAGAAACGATCCGAATCCAA
Source organism: Crypturellus tataupa (assembly GCA_034781795.1). Taxonomy (NCBI): domain Eukaryota; kingdom Metazoa; phylum Chordata; class Aves; order Tinamiformes; family Tinamidae; genus Crypturellus; species Crypturellus tataupa. The sequence continues at coordinate 994,463 of JAWLRI010000857.1, read as the reverse complement.
TAACTGCTTCTAGGGAGAAGATACAGTTGCTCTCTTTAATTCAGGGACTATTATTTCCACAGAGAGAAAAATGAAGCTTTTACCTTGACTATCATTCTTCTGAGCTTAAAGCCACTTCTCTGTCTTCGTCTCTGTGTAACTCCTAGCTAGAATCGCTCCCAACTCCCTTTCTACTGCAGTTTAAAGAAAAACCTGCAAACACATCCTCTTTCTTGACAGTCCCTGCTTCGCTAGCCGTCCACCTGGTAGTCAGTTCTTCTGCAGTACTTCTTCCCCTGGTGCCTCTGTTTCAAAAGGCACGTGTGAAGTGAAGCTGCCTGCTCTGGATCAGAGGGAAATGGCAAAGTCGGCACAAGAGGGAGAAAGTTGCAGTTGTTCCTAGTCATGGTGCTGAGCAGCTCAAAGGGGGCAGGTCTATGCTGACTTGTGAGGTCAAGTAAGTCAGGAAGACAGCAACTTGCAGGGTCTGCTTTCAGTAGGAAGTGAGCTCGAAGTTCCAAAATAATATGCCAAACAGTGGCTCTTACGCCACACAGTAAGTCAGGAATGCCAGTGACTGTCCATGAACCTGCCAGCAAAGGCAGATTTTCTCATGTGAGAGCAGTGCTGAAGAGGTCTGGTGTATGGCAAAGTCCGTCTGCCTATACACTGAGCGAGTGTGCAAAAGCCTGATAAGGGAGAGAAAGAATGCATTGAGAAAGGTTAGAATCATAAAAAGTATTTTAAGCATACTAAACACAAAGAAAAATACAAAAGAAAAACATATTGTTTTTGACCTTGTTCAGCTGCCTAGACCAACCTCTTTAGCTCTTTCATTTAGGGACGGAGGGTGAGGATTTTCTTCCTTGTCTCATACAGATATTTTCCAGGAGATCCAAACAAGAATGTGAGTGTTCCTATATCCTAAACACCAGAACACACAATACTTTTTATACAAATGTGATTGCCCTGTAGGATGTTGTATTCGGGAAGTGACATGTTGGTGCTCCATTCTGATACTTCTTTACTGAACTTCACATCAAATTCACTGCATTTATGAGGCAAAATAAGATTTTTTTTTCAGCTGCCAGATCTGCACTTACCAGAATATCTGAAAATTGAGCTATACTTTTTTCTGCCTTGTATTTCATAACTTACCTTTGATAGCAATTGAGATTCTGAGATCAGGACTGATAATCAGGTAATTTTATTGCTGAGGCATGAGGGGAGATGGACTGTTTCTTGCTTTTTCTGCAGCTGTATTGATTATCAAGCTCTTTAGTAATTAAAAAAGATCAGAAAAGCAAAGAGCGGGTGTTGCCATGGGGAAGGAGTTACTACTAGAGTAGTAACTTGCTTCTAGCAGCTGACACTGCAGAGGAAAACTAAACTGCTTGGTTTTATGGATATATATATATATAAAATATATATATTCTTAGATATTTATATGCCTTTTTATAACTTTGCAATGTCATTATTTACCTTTCAAGACTGTTATATTAACTATCTAAACACAATATTTGGTTTAATCTCTAAGGATCGCTTCAGCTTGCATAGTAGTTGTGCAGAGGGTCTCATCCAAAGCCTGCTGAATTCGAAGGAGATATTTCTGCTGCCTTTTCAACAATCAAGCCAAAGAATTAAGTCATTGAGTAAAAAGCCTGATGAGCATACATGAGAAGTACTGCAAAGCACTTTGCTTTTTCAGGCTTCCCATTTCTAACTGCACCCAGCAAAGACAGGGTATTTTCCACTTTTCACATCTTTTCCATAATCAAAATCTATTGTTTGAATACATAGTCTTTACATAGAGCCCCGTTTCCTGCTCGACATCGCCAGTTCAGTAGAAATTGAGCATATTTCTAATTGTCAAATATATTAAAATGTCAACAAGTCATATTGAACTGGAAGGCACTACCTGCCAGGCTGAATGACAGGAGTTGACGATCCACCTGGTCTGGCCCTGCATAAACTGGTGTTTCCCTGGCACAGGCGGTAAGGAGTTATGGTCAGAGATTATTTCTCAAGTTATTCTTCTAAGGTCTTGTAAGCAAGGTGTAAAAGATGGGATTTTCAGGGATCTGCCTGAATGAGGTTCCTCGATTCCATGCCCTGCTGTACAGCTTTCTGTCCCTGGACAGCAGATGGCAGTGAAGTTAAACAAATGGGTGGAAATAACAGAAAATTAGTCTTGCTTCTGGCCGGTGCTGCCGCAGACAGCCCAGAGCACCCTGCACAGTCACACTGCGCAAGGTTCATTTTGAGTGCACAGATCACCCGTGGGATGTCTAAGGCACATGCAGGTAGCAGAAAGTATTAATTAATTAATGGCTGTTGTAATTCAAGTCATGTTTATTTTGTTATAGCTTTACATTTGAACAGGTAGATTTTGCTATCATTTCTTTCTTAAGTCTTTTAAATCTATGCATATCTGAACTCGTGAGGATGAAGCTCAGTTTCAAGTGAATAAACTTCTTTATTATGTATCTATGTTCAAGAGAATGAAGCTCTAGCACCAAGGGTTGACACTTTCGTAATACCATTTTTTATCACAACAGCTGCATGAAAGGTTAAAAAGATCTTGATATAAAAGCACGAAAACAAATAGATTAAGAGCAAACTTTCAGACACCAGCCTCACACTTTAAATTAATCTTGTTTTTGGTGGAAGGTTGGATGGGGAACATTTTTTTTTCCTATTTCCATCAGGCAAATGATGGAGATGCCAGTAGAGATACTTGATCACAACTTCTAAATTCATTATCCAAAGTGAAAAAAGAGATGACAACAATTAAAAGATTTGAAGAAAATTACAGAAGATTTAAACATTTTGTCTTTCCTTCAAGTTAATTCACTTGATTGATCAATATCAAGGAAGTCTACTTAATGTCATTAATATTTTATTTCCATAGTAGCACCAAGAAAAACAGGTTTGTGGGGTCTATGATTTCCAGGCAGATGCCAGCCCATCATGTACAAAATCTCCCTTCTTCACTGCTCGTGTGTGATGCACCCGAGGAACCGCAACGCTGCAGCCCTCCGTCTCCTGCCAAGGTCATTCCGCCATCCTGCAAACTTGTGCGAAGCACTCAAAGGCACAGCGGCAATGAAGGGCCACATCTTCATTTCCAAACCTGTAAGAGGCATTAGCAAACTCTGAAGTCCTCGGATATTGCAGTGCTGGTCTGGATGTAAATATGGTGAGGGCAGAAGGAGAGGATCCTTTCTTGCCTCCCCCGTTCGGACCACTGGTGCGACACAGAGCCGGGTTCTGTTGCCTCTGCTGCCCGGACAGGCATCGGGCCGGTGGGACCGCTCAGAGAAGAGAGCGCCAGGCTCTCTCCAGGGCTCTTCTCGGGGTTTGATTGCCCTTATCATAACATACATAACTCCAGGTATTTTTTTCAGGCTCATATTTAAACATACCGGAGTGTGAATATGCTTTTTATCTTCCAGTTATATTTGAATCTTTGTTTAAAAAATGCTCATGACACCCCAGTAGACATATTTATAACAAGCAAGAGCACAAGTTTCAATCAGTTGTGAAGAAGCAGCCCTTCTTAATCTGTCAATCAGTCCATGCGCAAAATGCACAGAGCATCAATTGCTTTTTAGGTTATTTACTGTGACTTATGTATCTGCCAATAAATCTAAAATACAGGTCAAAGAATATGTAGCTCAAGTAAATCCATAAATGTAGCAGAAAAGCTTCACTAACTACCTCAGATTGCCAAAACTGAGGTCATTTCCTTGTTGTGAAAAATATTGAGGTCCATAAATTATTTTTATCACCTCTGGGGCAATGCAAACAGTTTCCCACAGATGCTGAAAGTATGATATGTTTTTTTATTTTGATATCAGAACACCACTTTTACATAGCTCTTAAAATATGAGGTCCAAGATTCTGCTTGTGCTTCAAGTCCACAATTCAGCCACTTATTAAAACAGACACTTTAGTTCCTGACATTAAGCACGTGCCAAAGTGCTTTGTTGCATGGTCATAGATTGCTGAATTGGAGCCCAAAGACTAAATCTTTTTCCCAGGGAATTCAGAATTTACCTTCCAATCTCCTCTGAGGAAAAAAAAAAAAAGGCTTTTTTATTTATTCAAACACAATATAAATAAACATTTTAAATGGCATGTCTTCTAGCGATCACTGCTCACTGGGTGAGCAATAGCACTGGGATGTAATGCTCAGACTGAAGTTACCTGACATTTTTTTGCACCACTCTAACTGGTGTTTATTTAAGGTTTATTTCCTTGAAGAAGATAAAAACGTTGAACACGTAAAGAACATAAGGATGACTAGGAAACATTCTGCAGAGAACTTTGGAGAAAACACCACTGAATTAACTTACAGTACATTTGTTAAACATGAGCAGCTCTAATAATGACATTTCATTTAACAATGCCCTTTGTCTTTTCAGTTCATCAGTTACCTATTTCAGTAATGAACTGCAGTCATACCGTTCTGATTTCCTCCTAATGTAAAGGCTGAGATCACTTCACTTGCAGCGGAGCATGATGCTATTATTCAGTTTGTGGCTTAGGGGAAAAAAAAAGCTATGGAATGTATCACCACTGTAATTGGCTAACAAATATTAAAGTCTGTGATTGGTAAGGATACCAGTAATTTTAACTTTTAATAGGAACAAGTACATTAAAAAAAATGGTTGAGAATGCACAGCATATCTATTTTATGAGCTGAAGAATAAGTATGCAGCTGGGAAAAAAATGAGCCGTGCATTAAACGTTATTTTAATTTTTTATCAACAACCCATGCATAGAGTTTAATAGCAACATTTTTAGCTAGGATGAATAATGTCAGTTGCAAAAATAAAACGGAGTTTCCTACACGGCTTAAGGAGATTTTTCAAGACCTAGAGGAATTCAGATTAAGGGGGTGATATTCCACTTTGCACTATGTAAACTCAAGACAGATAAAAAAAATAGCATATGTCTATTTGATATGATCCATAAGTCACAGAAGGGGTAATGGAGCCTACTTTCACTCATTTGCCTACTTCTTTTTGGGATTTCTTAAATTTCAAAAGCTCCTTCATTGCCTTTCTAGCTGCAAGAGAGACCTTTTAACCAGGCTGCTGTGGTTTCATTTTTCATTTTTCATTTCACTGTGATCCATTCAAAATATTTCCAGAGCTCGCCAAAAGCATTTAATTAGTAAAGACTGGGCTTCGGCACTTCATAATCTTTTCCCAGCTGCACCAAATCTACACAATTTACAATGGATCTTTGGAAAACGGCTTTTTACCATGTGCTGCACCTATAGATCTCTCTCAATTACCCACAGTAAATTTAGGCATTGTACAAGAGCAAATTTTACAGTCCATGAAGAGATGAAGTGAAATCTAGATGAAATTCATTGTGACAGATTCTCAGTTAGTGCCCTGATGTGTCTGTATTACAGAAGATAGACATTCTATTAGCATGGAAGCTCCCATAATGGACTGTGAATCATTTCAGGTAATAGAGATGCCAACTAGAATGACTGAAAAGCACTATTGAATTCCATTAGAGCTCTTTGTTTTTAAATCAGTCATTTCTTTGTGAATATCCAACTATATACTTCTTGACCCTCTCTCGGAGTAATAATTGTGAACTAATATCACAAAACATTAATCTGAGTTACCGTTCAATTAATGTTTCTGTTCGAGGGTTATTTTTATGCTGCAAATGTGAAGGAGACTGTGGCTTGTATTACAAATATGTATTTGGACTTGAGCTAGTGCAGAATGCAATTTTCAGTTACATTTCTGTCTCTGCTGTATTCAGTCTCATCTCATTAGCTGTAAAAAGGCTTGGGTATTGGCTTTTCTTTTTCCAGAGGCATCCTACCAGAATAAAATAACTATAATCAACAAATCTATGAAGATAAACATTTTTATAAGGGATGCCACAGATAGTCTTCTTTCATTTGGGTGCTTGGTTAATTATCAGCAAAATAACTAACGCCGTATCCTGTTACCTAAACAGCCCCACCTTATCTATCAATCATGTATGATTTATCAGACTTGATAATTGCTTGGATAATTAACACAGAACCTAGGTTTACCCAGAGTGCTGAAACCTCAGGAATGCCTGCGTAATTGCCATTTGTGGAGGAGATCAAGTTATGAATAATTCTTTTCCATGTAAATACGAAGGCTGGAGCAGAGGCAATGCTTATTTCCTCACCCATCACCTTTAATGCAGATATCACGTATTTCATTAGATCACGTGCCTTCTGCTAACAATATATATGTGTACAATTAATAAATTAAAACACTGATCTATAAAAATAAGGAAGAAGACCATTTCCCTTTGTTTATAAATGCTGCATGCTTCGTTCATGAGGAAGAATAGAAGGAAGATTGAAGGAAAATTAGCTGCTCCATACACTGGCAACAGGATTTGAATGTCTGTAATATTCTCACATAAATCCTTAGGGAAGACTTTAAGAAGAGTAGGCTCTATATCTTCTGTCTACGATCATCTATTTTCACATCAGAATGAGCAACATTATCCTTATATGCTAGAGGATCTGTGTCTACAGCTTGAAAATGAGCCTCTCCTTAATGTTGTAATGACAGGTGTAAGATTAACTTTGTTAGGTGTCTAGCCACTCATGCAAACTAAATTAAATTAATGGAACAAATTTCTCTCATAATTAAGATAAAAATTCATGTCAGCTGTAACCTTGCTGTACACTAATTATATACAAATGATTTATCATCTGCTTCGCCCAGAATATTAATCCTCAACTCATTGATAACTGCAGCCAGTGTTAAGAGATGAGAGTTGATTAACTATGACAGATTGGGCGACCACAGTACCTAGTGCCTGAACAACTAGTGAGACCGATGGTATTCAGATAGCGCTTCGTATGTAAAGATGCATTCCTATGGAAACAGATGCACCTTTAATGAGGGATACAGAGATTATTTCAATAACGACTGATACTGGAGCAGTGGGCAGAGTTAATCAATAACAATTAAACACGTAGCCTAGTAAAGACACGGTTCTGTAAAGCAGGTTATATACACATTAGTGAGATATCCATTTGGGCTGTGTTACCTATAATGTCTTCATGCAATGCTGCTAGTTATTTGCTTCTCCTAATGCAAGAAGTTATTGCATAATTTACACCTGTTACGAAACCAGATAATCTATTTTCGGCTTCTACCAAGTCTCATAAACATAATAAAAAGAAGAAACTGATGCTGCCAACAGGGCTTTACACAGGCTGAATGGAAGCTCCGTTGGTGATTATGCTCTGGCAAATGGTACCTCTTTATGAAAATTGTTATATTAAAAAAAAAAAAGGCTCTTGAAGCATCATCTGTGAAAGAAGATACTCTTTGATATCCTGAAATATGATATTACAATTTTACTTTATATTAAAATTATTGAAATTAACTATCTTTACGGAAAAGCTGTTAGCCTTTTTTTTAAATAGCTGGCATGTGTGTGGGGGAAGATGGCTCGTTAGTAATGCATTCTTTAATGAATAAAAAGAATATGCAAACTTTCAGACATTTTGAAGATTTGCAGGTTTGAGCTTGGGGTTTTTTGATATTAATTCTGTCTCCCCAGGACAGCTTTTGTAATACTAATTGCTAACTGAGACTCCCAGAATCCCTGTCAGAATGGGAAAAAAAAAAAAAAAAGGCAACCTAGGTATTAATAAGGCACAACCACCAGCCGGCTGAACTAATATTGCTGTAAATGAATTATTTTCATGAAAAGTTGGTGTCTGAAGCTGAGTTATGTGTGGAGAGGAGAAGTAATTGCTATTGTAAAACTGAAGGTAATTATGAAGTTAACAGAGAGCTGGTTAACTGGGCTATGCGTATGAAATACTGCTCCTCTTGGGTGCCAGGGTTGACCGTGTGGCCTTCAACGAAGGCACCGATGGTAAAAAGAGGTCCCCAGAGCTGCCCTCCTAACCAGTCATATTTCAAGGTTTCATATTGACCAAAGAATGGTGATTCTGACAAAAAGGAAGGGACAAAAAGGACAAAAAGATAGCTAGCCCTTTGCAGCCATACTAATACTGATTATGATACTTACTCCCTTGAAACTGCAAGGGCTTATTGCACCTGGATTGCATCTAGATCTTATTTTAAGCATGGGTTTAAACACGGGTGCTCACATGCAGGTATCTCCAGAGCTTGGCAGGCCAGGATGGGAGGCTGAGCCGCGAGCCAGCCTGCCCTAGGGATGCACTGGGCGCAGATACATAGGACAGGTATCAAGGCTATCAAGCAGACAAACCAGACTCAGTGCCAGAAGCGTTTAGTATTGCACACAGCCTGAGCTTAAGTTATCCGGAGAAGAAGAAGGAACCGAGCCGTGCCGAGCCAGGATCAGCAGCCCCAACACGTGGACTGCAGACCTGGGCCTGCGCCTTCCCTGCCAGCCGAGTGACTCAGCCTCTCGAAGAGGTTTGAATCACCAGCCTAGGAGGTCAATATCCTGGTTCGTGGTAATGGTCCTTCGCACTCTCATAAGGAACTTTTTTAAAAAAAAAAAAAGTTGTTTTCTATTCTTCAGAAGGCATTAAAGCCTGGCTTAAATGAAAATGAGAATAAGAACTCTATGGGAAAGGGTAAAATCAAACTTTTCTTCCTCTGTATTTCTAGCAATTTCAGGGCTAATTGGTTTGAATTTGTAAATGCAGCTAACTAGAAGAATCATAAGTACATGGAATCGTATAAATATATGCAGAGCAAGTCTAGTACTTGATATCCAATTTAATTTGGAGTTTGATATCAACTTTAAATAAGCAAAAAGGCCGTAAGAATTTTCATCATCATCTTCCTAAGGGGATTCACAACCACTGTGAACCTACTCAACTAGAGCACCTCCCCGGTGCTCTGTGCCAGCACTAACGCAAGAACTCCTTGATGGCAGAGCAGGATGGGTCATCAGAACTGGAGGTCTCCTGTGGCAGCCGGGCACTGCCCCACACATTTCTGCCAGGATTCGGTGGGTGCAAGTGTTTTTGTGTGAACTGCCTCTTAGGCCCCTGGGGCTGCATTACAAAAGCAGTCAGAGGTAGGAACACCATCAGGCACACCGTCACCATCAGTGCTAACACTGAGCAAGTAGCTAAGCCAGGCTGGGGCTGAGTGCTTTTAGGCAGTCGTGAGCTGCCCCAAAGCAAAAACCGAAAGGCCGCAGCAGACTGGGCTGTGCTGTAATTTTCAGAAATGTACTTTCAAGTGCACTTCCCACCAATATAATGGTCCCGTGCAACATTTCAGCCCTACTGCAGGCAAGATTATGTAGATATTCTGGTAGTTGGCATATGCTGCAGTTCGTAAGTTGCTCTTTTCTTTCTTTTTCTTCCCTTTTTTTCCCCCCTCCAAATAAAGGAATTCAGGCATGAAAACAGTAACCTGTCTTTCTAGAGCATACAGGAGTTAATGGACCAATTTCAGGGGAAAATCCAATACAGAAGGCAGTCACAATCTTTACTTTGCTTAGGAAAAGGGTAAAAGTGCTAAAAAGAAAAGAGCACAAGTCAGAGGGAAGGCATGCAGTCATTTAGCACATCTTTTCTAGCAGAACCTCAGCAAGGGCATCTTGCAGTGATACTGTCAAGATCCAGCCTCCTGGGAACGGCAAAAGCAGATGTATATCACCAATTAGTGTTATTTTGCCTAACTGTCCCTAGGTAGAAATTAGGTTTTAGAATGCAGGAGCCCCTCATTGCTACTAGGAAGAGTTGTACCTAATAGTCCTGAATTTGCTGTTGTTAATGCACAAACAAAATTATGACGTCTTTGATAGAGTTCCTCCAGTTTAACAGGCGAAAGGAGAAGCAGGTGCGAAAAACACGTAGAGGGTCTGTCCTAAACCTGGTTTGCACAACAAATCCACCTTACTGTGAGCATCCTCGGCCCCTCCACTCAGGGGGGCAGTGGGACTACGCACTGCTATGCGGCTCCCCCGGTAGATCCATCCTTCCAAGAGGCTCTGCAAATAATGCAATTATTTCAGCAGCGAGCCCTAGTTTTGCCACTTGCCCTTATTACTGAGGAGCATCAAAGTAAACAGCCCTTTTCCTGCAGCCATCTTTAGAAAAAGGCAATGATTGCAATGTGCCGCTCACCTAACGAGGGCCGTGTGTGACAGAGTCATAGACACATTTTCTCACTAGTCTAATGAGGAAGGTGACAGGCAGGGAGCCAGGTCACACTTGAGTAATTTCCTAGTCATCAGCAACTGCGGTATTCGTGGTAGCAGAAGCCGGAGAAGGGAAGGAGAAACGTACAATAAATAGACACTGGATCCACTGACCAGAATAAGTTATCACAGGGTAGAGGTCTGGGTGCAAACTCCCTTAGGAAATTTAAACACAAAGAGTCAATTTAAGGCATCTCTAGCAGTGCATTCAATTAAAATTAAATTTAAAGAGTAGCATCAGCTGCTTGGCTGTTAGACCACCTGCCCAAAGGAAGAAAAAAAAAATCAGCAATGCAATGAACCTGCGCTCCCGGGGCCTGCAAGCTGCTCACAAGCGACTGAACAGGCTCTACTGCTCGAAACTCCCCATGCAGCCCGACGGCCGCTTCTCCTGCCTTGCCTCCCGCCCCCAGAAGGAAGGGAACGAGCAGCAAGTAACTCATTATACACACTGACAGCGAGCGCTTGCATGAAAAATGCTGTCCTTCTTGCATTTTTAACACCCTGGCACCTTCCTCCAGTGAAATCATTATTTCTCAGGGGAGCGCAGCTTGGAGCCAAGCCGCACGCGCTGGCAGAGCATCCACGTTCGACACCGCGAGGAAACGGCGCAAGTTGCACAGAGCTGTGGAGCTCTCCAGGCTACGTGTTACTCCACCCCACACCTCGCGCTGCCCTGACTGCCCCGTGGATAAGTGGGGAGCAGACAAAGCCCAGGTGCAAGGAAAGGAGCCCTCCCCAAAAATGGGGGGGAAAACCTCCAAATACCAGTATTTCTGTTAACACTGGGGTGGTCCAGCCCTGCAAAGGAAAAGATGTCACATCAAACCTTCTTAACCCTTCTTGATCCCTCAACTTGGGTGTTTGTGGCTCTTTCTACCAGTTGCAAAATACTCTACGTTCTCTCAGGCGCAGGAGAAGCCGCTCGGCTGCTGCTGGCACAACCCAAGCAGGAGCAACCGGTTAACCCGGAGAGGTCCCCCCATGGCTCCAGCCTCAGTCTCTGGCAAGGACAGTCCTGGAGCTCCCCGCCCAGATCCTTTTACTGAGCCCCTTCCTGCTGTGTGTGATAGCTCCTTATCCAGGCTGCTCTCTGGGAGTCCGAAGGTGCCCAAAATGCCTGAAATTACCTTCACCTGCAGCATGTTCTTGCTTAGTGCTGCTGCCAGGGCTAACACACAGTAGATTAAAACACCTCCACCAATCCCAGCAGCAGCACAGGGGTTTATAGCACCTGGACACAGCACACGTTGCAGTCTGCTCTCTGTCAGAGCTGTTCCCCGGTGTTTTTAGCTAGTTAATTCTCACAAGCTCCACTCCACAGGCTATTACTGCCTGGTGGGGAAGCGAAGGACAAGGGCACCAGTGAGGACCAGATCCCTGAGGTCTGGGCTCTGGTCCTCAGCTCTGGCTGCTCGACCCCAACATATTTATTCAAGCTCCCTACGAGCCAGTTCTGTTGTTTTCTCTGACCTTTTCCCTCCTGTGTATGAAAGTCGTGACCAAAGGCCTGTGCTGCAGAAGGTCACTTGGCTCTACTGGCTTGGGTCCTACTAGGTCTGCCACCGACTGACCTTAGCAAGGCATTTAAACTGGGATTATACTGGGGCTAAGCCAGTAAATTTGTTTTTTCTTCCAGTAAGCGTAAAGGAATTAGGAGGTCTTCCCTCCCTGCTTCTCCCTGAGGTTGCTCATTCCATTCTTTTAGGCTATTTTACAGACCTCAGCCTAGAAAGGAAGAAAAATGGTTTTCATGGACGTAGCACAGGCATTAAAATACTTTGAATAATTCTCCATGTGGAACTGCTCATGTGCAATGGCAGTGGCAGTATTTCTCAGCATAAGTAATCGCTCCCTTCTTGAAATCAGAAATCATTCACTTTGTGGATTATTTGGGTGTTGCAGGATAAACCGTTAAGTCTATATTTATATTAGTCTCTAAGTCAAAGTTCTGCCTGATTTTCAGAAGCACCGCACAAGCTGGGAGACCTTGAGAATTTATGACCAGAAACCTCTGATCAAATGCTTAAATTGGGACTTACATGCTTACATTTAAAAGCGGTACCCAACACTTAAAGGTAACCTGCAAAATAATCTGAAAATCAGTGAAATGCTCTTCTGAGAGTTTTAAAAAATTATGCAGTGGAAAGCATTGAGGATGGAAATATATTGAACTAAATTCCTGTCTTTTTCCTCACTTTTCAAAAATTCTACCTTCCACCCCAAAGATGCCCTGGCACATGGCAGCTCTGGACACAACAGCCACACGCTGGATCGCCAGACAGAGGCAGGGAGAAAAGAACAAGTCGGGTGACGGGGGAAGCTGCAAAGCAGGGGATGGTGCAGTGCTGCAGAGGAGGGATGAACTGCAGCCCTCGGGGTGGGAAAGGGGAGATAAGAATGGAAGATCTGAAGGAACTTGGTGGTTAAGTCATGTTCATCCTTACTTCAGAGTTCACCTGAAATGATCCTCTATGTGAGCCAAACACCTAGGACAAGAAATGTGTGCAGAAGACATAAACTTGTAAAATAGCTGGAAAATAACTCCTACTCTTCTATCAAAATAAAACAGGAGTTACTTGTTACATGGTACACATACCAAATCTGTAAATATGCTCTAGCTCTTTTTATGCTGGTGCTATAATTGAAGCAAGAACCTCTGAAACTCCTGTCTGATACTTACACTTGTTACAGCAATGTATTTAATTGCAGAGCTACATCTTTTAGCAGATTCTTCTGCTTCATTCAAATTACTAATCATTTAGATCCTCTCTGAAAGTCTTTCCTCCCTCGCTCCCCATGCATGCTTAACCTAATTAACTATAAATGAGAAAAAATGCTATTCACATAAAAAGAAAATGTTAACCTATAAATTATCCAGTGCTCCCTCCTGAGGCTGGCAACACCTCTCATAGAAAAGCTCATATGTTGGTGCAGTATTCTTGACTTTCCCTCCTGTCTCTGCCACCTAAAATCATTTTATACAACACATTCCTCTGCCATTTTGTACATCTGGCAACATTTGCTGATACTAAGTTCTCTCCGGTGTTTTCAAGATTACACGAAGGAGGCTTTCCAGGATGATTAATTGGAGAGAGAAAATCATTCCTTTACTTTTCAAGGAACATTTGCAGAAGACTAATGGTCATTTATGGAAATATGGCCTCTTTATACCCACTAATGTCTTCCAGTGCTCCCTATGGGTCACATAATTAACCACCCATCTCAGTTTCCTTGCTATTGTAATCCCAAATCCTCACAGTTGTCCTCGTCCATTGAAAATCTTTTGCTCCACCCTAGCCCCATCAAAAGTCCTACTCAAGCCTGTAGGACAGAGGCATCTCATGGCCAGAGTCCATGGTATATATGCTTCTCTTCAAAATTCACCTCTTACAAAAGTTCCTTGAACTGTGCTCAGTTAAATTCCACCCCAGGCAGCTTTTTCTAAAGTATATGTAAATCCAAACAAAAATAAAGTGTATTTTCCTATTCTTGTTCCCTGCTTTTGTAACTTCCTTCTTCTTGTTTTGTCCATCTGCCTGGTAGGGTTTTTGCAGACATGTGCCACGTGCTCTAGGTGTCCCTGCTTGAGCAGGGAGGTTGGACTAGATGATCTCTAGAGGTCCCTTCCGACCTCAACCGGTCTGTGATTCTGTGACTCTGCAATTTGTTTTGTATGAGACTGATGGAACTGAATATATGAAGTAAGAGAGAGGGATGTTTTCATCAACAGAGCAATGTCTTTTCATACAGACATCTCAAGATTTCTCTGTGGACCTTAAGCAGGAGTGATCTGGACATGAGGAAGGTCATGCGAAGGCTTGAAGCACGTGCCTACATTGCCCGCTTTGCTCCTCACCAAAGGGCTGCAGCTACTTAACATCCACCATACCAGCGTTGGCAGCACAAGTCAGCTGAAACATTTTGGACCATGTTCTGGTCATCCACAGCCCACTGGTCCTACTACTTACTGTGTGGCCACCTTGCAGCGGCGATGTCTGATGTCCAAGACAACCTACTGTTCCCAGGGAGTTAAAAAGGCTTCTGTTTTGGGTGGATGGTAGGAATTAGGCCTGCAGCGCTGGCGGTCTGCTGACACCAGGGATGTCTGTACATCTGCGGCTTGTTATAGTTTCATTAGTTACCCACAGAACTTGTCTGAGATATTTTGACAAGTGCAAAGTATCACATCTAGGTTATTCGCCATTTTTGATATTAAAAGAAAAATACCCAAGCGCAGAAGAAAATGAAGAGAGATGGCAAAGAGGAGTGAGGGGGAAATTCCGTAGCAAAATGTAGCACGTTAAGGAAGAGCCAAATGGCCTATCTGGCCATTCCCAACGCCCCGTTTCTTTTTCCAGTGCTCGATCATGAGCTGAGAAGAGATGGGCCCTCCAGCTGTGAGAAGACAGCCTCATACTGAAGCAGGAAATAGATGTATAATTTATTTGCTGTATTTGAGTGCAGCAAAAAGAAATGGAGAGACAAAATTTCCGCGGAAGCTATTGGCATTTGGCTGTAGCTTTCCAGACAGCAAAATCATAAAGATGTGGATTTTGCGAGTGTGTGTGTGCATTATATGGCTCAGGATACATTGTGACCATTATGCAAGTTAGCTGAATTAATTTTAAGTACACAAGTCTGTTGAGATACCCTAATTAAAGGTATAAGTACAGTTGAGGAGAAGATACTGCCATCCAGTCGCTTCTTACATGGGCACAGCTCAAGGACGACTCACAGCCCCTGAGCAGAAAATGTGGTAGACGTTGCCGTAAATTCGCTCCGGTTTTCCCATTAGTTTTCCTGCCGGCAGCTCTGTGTCCCTCTGCTGCACGGACTTTGTCCCTCTGCTGCACGGACTTTCCAAAGCCTGAAAAAGAGCCCAGCATATTATAGACATCCCCTAATAGACCTTTTACCCCCTGTTCTCCTCACAGCTTCCCTCGCAGTTCCCTCCATTTCCCCCGTTTCCTTCGTGGCTGCATCTGTTTTCCTGTCTCGGAGACACCAGAGACATCGGACACTTAGTACTGGCCAGAGGAGCTGGTCACTGCCGCATCTGTCCCTCAGCATCCCTCTCGGAAGCCTTCACGGATCCTCACCATCACTTTGAGTTTTAGTTAATTGGCACTCATTATACCTAGCTGTAATTAGGGCCGCAGTACCACAGCGGGGAGGCAGGGCTGGAGGAGGAGGGATAGAAATCGCGTGCGGTCTGAGCTCTGCGCACACACTTAGCTGAGCAGGGTTAATAAGAGCATCGGCCTGATTCCCGAGCACACAAAAGGAGATCAGCTGGGTAAATAGAAGCCATTTTTCATGTTTTAGTCTGCAGAGTGGAGTTTTGCCATGGCCCGTTTTACAAATGAGGTAAATGAGTCATAGAAAAAGCAAGTAGCTTGACCAAGGCTTTGCAGTGAGACACTGGCAACACAAAGCCCTGGCATAACGAGTTTCCAGCTCACGTTGATCCTCGTGAGAACTAAACCTTGTATTATTGCTATTATTATTACCATTACTATTATTATTATTACTGTGTAATAGCAGAAACAGCAGCAGAAATTTTAGGCTAAGCTAAAATGCCACAGCTGCACATTTTAATTAATCAATCCCAAATCCCTGATTAGGGGAACAGAGTAAGAGGAGACTATGCGGGAGAAAACAAACTTCTCTGTGAAACAAAAATATTATTTGTGAGCCTGACACCCTGCATCAATTTACAACTAATGAGTTTCAGCAAGAAGCAATGGAAAAATAAGAGACTGCTGATTAGTGGACACTTAGGCATGTTGTAACCGAGACTATTGTGTCGCAGCCTTTGAAACCCAAGCTGTTGTTTGAGATTGTAACTATCTTTGTGCTCCACAACAACAACAAAAAAAATTACAAAAAATAAAATTGAAAGGCGAGACTATTAAGCAGGGATAAAGGTTGAGCCATAAGCAAATGTCATGTTATAGATTTACCTACCAACAAGAAGCCAGCAGGGTTCAGGTCAGAGGGTAATGAAAGACATCCAAAGGTCACTCGGTGATTATGTGAGAGCAAGAGTTTAATAGGGCACGGGGACGACAGACACTGACGGAAGATTTATACCAGAGGTGATGACACCGCGACGAGCAGCGCCGATAAAAAGAGCCCCAATATCGGCCCGAACAGGATGATGAATGGCGCCCACGTCTCCTCACGCTGCTCATTAAAAGCTCCTTCACTCATGGTGGCACTTAGCGGCATTTATTTACCGTGCCTGGAAGGTGCTGGGCAGCGGCACACTCTATCTAATACTTTAAATGTAGACTTGCCATATAAAAATGAAACAAGAGATAAGATTAGACCTTTGAATAATTGCCCAGCTTTCCTGCAGAGATTATATTCACTAGTGCTAACATTATTTTTTCCCTAATGTTCTAGTGTGAACAGCTCAAGTGAATTAATTTTCTAAGGCAGAAGGTCAACGGAAAATAACTGATAAGCATTGTGCCTGCGATAGAATATCACTTTACAATATTCCCTCATCCTCATTTGTCAGATAGAGAATAAGAGATAATATAATAAAAGTATATAAACATATTTTTTGTCAGGGCATATTTAGTTTTAGTTGCCCCAAATGCCATTTTTCTTTGTGGATATCAGTAGGAAGAGGATCAGAGAAGTCAGCCAAAATGTCAAATAAAAAAATAAATAAAAAAGAATAAACCTCAGAACCAAAACCAAGAAAACTGAGGTCTGATGAATAACATGCACTGCACCAAGAAACTCCTTTTCAGCCTGTTATATATTTATCAAACCACTGGAGTGTGAATTCCATGAATAAGTCTTATCATCTTTCAGGCAGCAGGCACAATAAAAATTAGAACTACGGAAAATTGTGGGTATTACCAAAGGTTAGTTCTATCAATTCATACATATCTATAGATTGGACTGTCACAGAAGAAACAAAAGTTCTCTATGTCTTTCCACTTGTACCTTCAGCCCGGGACGGAGCAATGCTGCATGACGTCATTTCTCAACATTTAGCAGCACACACGACGACATAAATAACCCCCACTCCACCGAGAGATGCTGTAAATAGTGTATGTAATTTTAAAGGGGGAGAGATGGAACAGGCTAAGCATTCACTATCATCACTCTGCAAGAGTGTTCATTTATAGCTACCCCTCGTGTGGTGCCATTATTTCTGGTTTCGGATACAGTACGTCTATATTTTATACCGCATCCATCTTGCAGTACCTGCATGTCTCCCGTGTAATAGGAAAGGGAGGTAGCCCCCGAAGCGCGCAGCTGGGGTTATTTCTGCCATCATTGCTCACGGCGGCCCATGTTGCAGGCTCTGCTCCCGCAGCGCCCGTTTGGGCAGGCAGCAGCTGATTGCAGCAACCAGGAGGCTCAGGTCAGGCCCTGCAAACGCTGCGGCAGCTTCTCGGTGTCACAGTTATGTCCTGCCTTGTACACACACACAACGAGGAGATGCTGCCTCTCCCAAAGACTGGGGCACCGTGCATTCCCGTAACAGTGCTGTGGTAGGTCTTACATCAACTAACTAACTAACTAAATAATTAATTAAACAAACAAACAAACAAACAAAACACAAAACCCCTCTCAGCCCACTTCTTCTGGCCAAGTTTTCCAGAACTGGTTTCTTGACAAGAGGCCAGTGCATCCACGTTATGGCCTCTCCCACTTCTCGACTTTCGAATTAAGGAACAAAATGTAAACACTTAGAAAGGAAAGAAGTAATTCTAATATGTTCTGGAATATTCCTTACCTACAGAGAAAAATATGTGATAAACAGGAAAAATTCCTGCTTGCATTCCAGAAAGAAAGAAAAGAATTTCCTGCATCGCCTTGGAAATGACGTACTGGTACTTGTTATCTGAAGGGCGTCTGAAGCTCTCGCTGATCCCTCCGAGGGAGAGGGCAACTCCAGCAGAGGCAGATGTACGACAGGCAGATGTTGCTGAATTGCCACGTCTAGTTACTACGGAGAAGTGTTCCAGGCACATATGGCTACAGTTCTGGTTGAGTGGGAGGGCTAAAAATATGTAAATGTAAATAAATCCACATCGCTGTGCAGAATATGAGACCAAATGGAAATGTAAACAGCGCCAGTGTTGTAACCAGGCTTATGCAATGCCATAAATTCCAACTTGAATGAAAGAAATGTTCTTTTGTTACCAGCTATCTTACTCTGCGCTGTGTTCCTGCTGTGAGTGACAGGCTAACCCTTTCTAGCCCTCAGCACTGATTCTCAGGCAGCTCCTGCATCTTTACCCTTAGCACCAATAGCAGTCTAGATTCTAGAGCACTTCACTCAGTTTTTCGCAGAGATTTTCAAGTACTCCAGAGTAATCTACCAGAAAAGCATATAAACAGAATTCACCAACAGCATGGTAGTAATCTTTGAAATCTTAGTAGCCCACCTTCCCCTTTGGAAAAAAAAAAAAGGCAATCAATTTTTTTTCTAACAAGACCTTACTCTGGGCCTTACAGAAGTAACAGAAATATGTTAAAAGGTCAGTTCCTCCTTTAAAATACGCTGGTGGGGGGCACACCAGGATATGGGAAAACCAATGAGAGCCACAAGGTAGAATGGCTTCTTTCTGTAGGGCTCTACAGACACATTGTCCTTGAGCTTGTTTTATCGTCCAGTGAATAGAACTGTCTGATGGGAGCCACAAGGTTTCAGAAGAGCCAGAAGAGTTGTCACCAAAGCAGACAATAAAACATCACTCAAGCATCTGAAGCATCTGAAGCATCTCTACTCCAAATGAGAATTGGATTGCTTATTTACACATAGGAAAAAAAACCTTGAACAACACTCCTTGTTTATAGGCAGCAAAAGAGAAAACCAGGGAAACTGAAATTCTGCTTATAGAGCAAACAGTGAATGTACCACTTCTCTTGCATGGCCACAAGAAACCAATTTTCATCTGAAGATACTTAATGAAAGATCATAGCTGATTATAAAGGGAAGATATTCCTTCTGAAGCAGCAGATGTTCACTGTCAACAAAACATGAAAAAATTTTGAAACATGTGTTGGGTTTCTCAGTGGTGCCCAGTGACAAAATGAGAGGCAATAGGCACAAACTGAAACAGAAGAAATGCCACCTGAATGCAAGAAAACACCTCTTGACTGTCAGGCACTGGCAGCGATTGCCCAGAGAGCCTGGGGAGTCTCCAGCCGTGGAGATGCTCAAACCCTGACTGGCCTCAGCCCTGGGCAACCTGCTGTAGCTGCCCCTGCTTGAGCAGACGGGTTGGACTGGGTGATCTCCAGAGGTTTCCCTACAAACCCCAACAATTCTGTGATTCTTATTCCATTGCACCACAAATGTGGGAAATACTGAGCTAAGAGTTGAGAAACTGTGTGAGCAGAGCATATTCAAAAAGATGAGTACCTGAAATTCCCTCTTTTTTTTTTTTTTGGCAACCAACACATGATTTTGAGTGTATTTGGAATGGAAGAGAGAACATCTGTCAGGAATTATTGACAAGCTGGGGGTCTTAAACTAATTATGTTGTGTGGAGTCCAGCATCTACCAAAGAGATCTGAACTAAATTTAAAATAATTATCTAATCATTTAATCTTTTTGATTTAGATAAATCCCTATAACATCTGCTTATTAATTATATGTGTATACCTATAGATGTGTGTGTGCTTAACAATCTTTAAGAATTTAATTCATTTAGTTCTTAGAAAAGCTTTCTTCCAGAAAGGCCAGAGAAGAAAGTACTGTGACAACAGTCATAAATCCACAGTGGAAGGTCTGCTGGGTAAGTAGCACAGGGCATAAGTGCTAATATTTTTTCTGCGTTTAAAGTATTTGTGTTCTCTTTGGGTATGTGTGTTTATCTTTATGCAAGTCCTGGCCTGCTCAGAGTGTTTCAATTCCTGGATAATGGAAACACCATCAGAAGCCTGAATCTCATCATCTTTTTTCATAAATGAATCACTGGAGCACAAAGAAAAAAAAATAACTACAAAAACACTAGAAACAATCCAAACACAAACACAATCTTAAGATTTTATTTATTTCATTCTGCAATGTGAAGGCTAAATTCTTCACTAGGGTAAATTTACAATGCCAGCAGAAGCTCAGGTCCAAAATTCGTGGCTTGGGAACAAAGGGATAAGGCAAAGCCCAAGATGCTGCTTACTATAGAAGCAAGACAACTGTTTCCTGTATTTTTTTTCATACAGATTATAGTGAAAGCGGCAAATTTAGAAGGAAGGTGAAAAAGGCTTTCAACTTTTCTAAGCCAGAGGAATCTACAGTTCAGGCCAGAGGAATTCTACAACAGGTTTCAAAACCTGCAACCCTTTACTAACATTTATATTATTTAAGTAATGCTACTTTATATTAGGCTCTTCTCTGGATCTCCTTTACTCCAGAAGTATATGGCTCTGTGCGCTTCTGTGACTCAAAAAATAACAGTGCTGACTCAGACTATTATTAATCCTTCTCGTCTTTCTATAGCTTCGGGGAGAGCTACGTGGGGTTGATTGCTACCTTTAGCTCCACTTATTCCCACGTTCTTGCATTCTCAGGTTACCAATCACCAGCCTCCGCTTGCTTCTTGCCACGTTCCTGAGGCTGCACATGGTACATCATTAGCAGCATCAGATTAGATGTTTTATCATATGGTATGACGTGGCTTTGTAGAGATTTGGAGAGCAACTGCCTCTCCATAGGTGTCTAGCATTAATCTAGAGGCCTTCAGGAGTCCCCACCCCGCCTGCAGCTGCAGCCTTGCAAGGGTGAGTGAGGGTCTTTTGCAGGACTGTGTCAGCTCATCCAGCTCCGTGCACGTCTTGGATGCAGTAAAGGGTTTCAGAAATGGAGCCTGATTTTTACAATACGCTACCTGAATCATTTACTGTCAAAAGCAGCTATGGCTAATGGAATGTATTTTATTAAAACTATTTTTAATGGAAAATGGTGTTACTAAGCGAGCTGTTGATTTGTTTAATGTCGCATTTTGTATGCTATGAGCTGCCAGGGGGAAAGTTTATGTTTCAGAGGAAACCAAATGCTGCAAAACGGAGATATTTCTGTTGGGAACCAGAGAGAATACTTGGCGTTTGAATTGTCACTGAAAATTTGCAAATTTCTCTTGGCTAAAAGGAATAGGCATTTTCCAAACAGCTCTGTAATGTGCCCTTTCCAGCAACATCAAATGCCAGCAGTGATTGCCATCCAGCACAGCTGGGACGAGCTGCAGCACCTTGGTGCTGACCCAGATAACCTCGGCTGCTGAACAAATGAGGCAGGACAACATCATTATCGCCTTCTTCTGAGGCCTAAAACTTCGGTGTCTAAATGCAGGCTCGTCCTCTCCTTCTCCAACAGCAGCAGGAAAGAAGCAGACATCTCCAGAAGACAGTTTCTCTTCCATGTTAAGACAGATGCATCAAATGTGCAGCAGGAATTGCTCAGTATGTGCTACGGCTGCTTCTCACTATGTATCAGTGCAGTGAACGGCAAAGTATTGTTCTATCTCAAAATAAGCCCTTTCTTGTCAACAAAAATACAAGGTCTGTATCTCTATAAATACAATGCAACAGAAGTAAGTTCAGTCAACAGAATTGCCAGCACCAACTGCTATATGTCCAACCTCATGGTATTTTGTGGGAGCTTTTCAAATGCATATCCTAGAATCTTGATTCTTTGCGGATCTGAGATGCCACAAATGGAATGAGAGAAAGGTAGGCAAAAGAAGGAATGAGAGTGGGAAAAAGAGTGAAGGAAGGATCTGAACTGCAGACTGCAGAGAAATTGGTAACTCACAAACCTTATATATGTTAATAGAGAAACTATTTTCTACTATTTTCAGTGCCACACATATTTTAATTTTTTTCAGTTGAGTTCAGAAAATGGCTTAACTTCCTGTGCAAGACTGCTTTCATTCCCAGACTGCAGGTTTTCTGTCAAAATTTCTCATGCCATTTTCTCATCCACACCAACCTTATTTTAATTCTTAGCAAGTGGCACACTTACGATACACACACACACACCAAAATTGTTAGGAAATAAGTTGAAATGCCTCCTTGCTTTTGTCCAACCATGCTACCACAGGAATTCCTCTGAAATGAAAAATGCCCCGATGAAGTTCAGTATCCAAGCTTTCTAGTTTTGTTTAGGCTCCCGGTTGAATCTGCATGTCATGCGGCGCTATCAAACACCACAGGAAGTCTTTCATTTCCAAATCCCGTGTTCCGAATCCCCGCCACATGCTGATGTGGTGATGACTGCATGGTGTTTTCAATATTGTGTTTAAAATCACATAGTCCTTTGGTACAACATTTATTTGGGGCTTCTGGGCTGCAGACCATATCGCAGGAACCACGACCCTGCCTGGCACTGTTTGCTCCCTAGGTACCTGTTTCAGCAAATGCTGAATGAGAGGGGAAGCAGATCAGGGCTGAGCTGCCCTGGCAATTGCCCATGAAGAACCTTTCAGTAAATCAATACGAGACTTTGGCCTCTGGAGCAGCCAACACGGTATCTTTCACAAGTGCTAGATAAATAAAGCAAAGAAACAAAAAATGCCTTTTGTATAATCCCTGGGATTGTGTATCCTGTTGCTAACCTGAGATAAGCATGAGCCTTTTTCATATGAAAGAATGCACCTGATGGCTTCACATTGCTACAGTTTCTTTATTCTGTGTTGCTCTAAAATGCCAACCCTGTCAGAAAATCAGAGAGCTTCTCTACTGCACGTCGTTCTCATGCCAGGACCCCTCATCATTTGCAGTCTGTTGCCCCTCGTTGCCCAGCAAGATTTCCAGGTGTTGCAAGACTTCCAGCCACTCCGATTGACCCAGATGTCTGCTAACTGTGGGGGCTACACCACCTTCTTCTGCTAATAGATAATAAAAAAGCCTCAAATAGTAAAATAAAACACATTTGAGGAAAATGTGCCCAGTTCTATAATTCTTTTCTGAGGACCTTCCAGGAGCCTTCTGAATGGAGAAATTCCAAGATGGTTTTGAAGAAAATTTATATTCCTGAAGAATTTTTTGATTTAAAAAAAATTTTTTTTTTTTTTCAACTGTAATAGCTAAAGGCCCCAAGGAAGCGTAAGTGTTGCTTGTAGTGAAAGCACTGTTGGTTATCAGCCATACTTCGGTACAGTTCACATCCCTGTTTGAGGGATTCCATAGGTTTTCGGGATGCACAGGCCTGACTGTGCTATAGAGCTCCACAAACATTCATTCACATACCACACAGAAAGCAAGCGTGGCCTAATACAAAAGCTTGGCCAAACAAAAAAGGAGACACTTGGAAAAAGAGTAACAGCCTTGGCCTAGGGCTCTCCCCTTGTCTATATATGGAAACTCTAAAGGAATCACCTCCAGATTTCTACACAAAGCCATAAATAGGTCATTTTAACATAGAAAGACTCACATCTTAGGTTTCTCTGCCTATTGTCTTCTCTCTTTCCTTATGTCTTTCTTATCCATCCATCCATCCATCCATCTGGATCTCCCTCCGTCTTGCTCTCCTTCATTTCCTCTATTCCTACGGTCTATTCCTTCGCACACCAGCCTTGGCCCCAACAACCAGGTTTGACAAGGTCTGGACGAACAACCAGGCTTGAAGGTCTGGGCAAAGCGGTGGCTTTGGAAAGCTGCTGTTAGGGATGTGAGAGCAATTCTGCTTGTTCCATAAGTCCGTGCCCGCTCTTAGCTCTTCTGATTTGTACTGAGCAGCTTTTCATTGCTGTGTGTATCATATACCAAGAAATATTTATTTCCTCAAACTAAGTCCAGAATATTCTGTCTTGTCTGGCAGCCGGGGTATTGAAACAAGGCTGTGCTGCTTTCCAAACAAATTTGCTTTTTTTTCTGTTGTTTCCTAGCGATTCCAGTCCAAGGCAGGGCAAATGACAATTCCCTGCAGGCCAGATGTCCATGTTCAGCTGTATCTTCCTATTCTTTTCTCTCATGCTCCCCCCATTTTTTTCAATACAAAATTGTATTCTCAAGGATGGATGGGTATAACCAGAGGGATATAAGGACTGGGTCTTTAGCTGGTGTAAACAGGCAATGTCACAAGGGCTTTAGAGACAGACTTACACTCGCTCTAGTTATTTATTTCCTCTCATATAACTTTACTATTACTTTACTAGTAATATTTATGTTAGGTTAAATGTTAGCAGGAACTACTCGGTAAAAATTTGTTTCTTTAAAAAGAAAGAACAACACCCAAACTTCAATGATTGTAAAGTTTATTCCCTGCTCATCTAAGCAGCAAAGAGTTCCTGCCTTTGTAAGTCTATTCCTTCCTTTTCTGTTCCTAAAACGTCCATCACAGACCCATATATCACCCTGCGCATTTATAAATGTTATGTGACACTGCTCCTCACCATATATCTGTGTCAGCGCCCTGAAAACACAGTTGTCACGGGAGATGCCACCATAGCCAGCGCAGTAACAATTTTCATGCTATCTCGTCCTTATTCTGGGAATTGTAATGGGATTTCCACTTTGGCACTGTGAATGGAAGCCACAATAGGGAAAGGTGTAGCACATCTTTGCAGTTAAACACTATGCTTGAGTGAATGTCGCCTGCAAATTTTGTTTATAGATCGTATTTAGTAGCTGTGGAATGAGAAGTTAATTACTGGAAGAAGAGCAACACAAATAGAACATTATTCTCTTAAGCCTCCGTCGCAATCATATAGCAAAAATGTCCTTTTTTATTGCTATGCCTTTAGTTCACATCAGGAAGATTAAAGCAAACTGTTTTGTGCTTCATATTGTACCTTCTTCTCAGGAGGCCACAAACTGGTGATGAAAACGTGGTTTCTGGAGTAACGACCTGAGTCATTTTCACCCTAATCAATAAAGTTTAGCACAGAAGCACCTGAATCCTGCAGACTGTCACAAGAGAGGGCTGGGCAGGGGCTCCTCGGGGTAAATGTGTCTCTGTTGCTGAAATTTGCCAGTGATATTACAGAACCACGCGAAACTACAGCCAACTAAGCTGGAAACAAAAGCCAGGCACACAGAGACAACCTGCATGTTGGATAGCACACCGCATCCCCAAGTACAGCAGGTTAAACAGAAATCTTGCGTTATTTTGTACTTTCATTTATTCTTTATAACCATTTTTAACCAGCACGCTTTAAAAAAGCATTTTTTTCACGTTCGTATTTTACATTTTTACTTTTTGCTTTTCCCCTTGAAATGCCCTCATTTAGCAGCAGCCCCATCTTTTCCCCTGCCCTGTGCGTTCCCTGGTGGTTCCGTTCAGCAGGTGACCCCGTTGTCCCCCCTTCCCCGACGTCTCCGTGTTTTCAGTCCTCAGCTTTGCAGGCCGGGGCGGCTTCTGCGGGGAAGCCCCTGAGCCTAGTGACGGGGCCACTACACTGCACAGTAAAGAAAAATACAAATAAAACATTTAATAAGGACTAAAAAAAAAAAAAAAAAAAGACAGA
>JAWLRI010000857.1:951186-968747 GCA_034781795.1 Crypturellus tataupa | reverse complement strand
TCGGCGCGGCTCCAATAAATCGCTCTGTCCCCGCTTTATTTATTCCTGGCTTTGCTGCCCGCGGCACCTCCACCCCCTCGCCGCGTGTCTGAGCCGCGTAAGGAGCGAAACGAGGGGACTCGCAGGCACCGGGAGTTCCCGGCCGGCGCAGGGAGCGCTCCCGGATGGACCTTCCGCCAAGGGCTGTTTATGTGACTCAGTGTTTTGGAACGGGCCGGGGTGCTGCTTTGCTTGTTGCATAAGGCCGGACATGGTGCGATGGGTCAGAGCCCTCTTCCGTGGGGCGCTGAAGCGGCGGGGTTGCAGCGGAGGGTCTCGGCACGGCTGAGACGCCGTCCGGGCTCCGCACCGTCAGCGCCCTGTGCACCCCCGCAGCGTGCGGGTTCACCCCGGGAGTCGGGGGGTCGGGAACAGCGCTGGCCCCAACTAGGAGCTGTCCCTGTCCAAGGGGAGCCCCCAAATAAAACCTAGCGGGTAAGAGATGAGACTGCCATCGACACGCGCGCACGTCGCCCTCCCAGGCCAGCGCAGGTGCTGATGTCCTCCTCAGAAATCCTGTTATCCTTTAAAGGAGGCAATAGCAAATACCTTCCACGCTCGAGTATCCTGCTTACCTGAGGATCTTGAGACCAGGTTATCTGAGGAATCTTAAGAATCTTTATATTAGTTTTGGCCAGCGCTTGCCTTGCCGTGTGCCTTAGTTTTTGTTCTGTCAGAAGGTCTCAGAGCCAAACGAGCAGAGGAAATTAGGAAACTGCGATAAAGCAAACAGGAGCCATATGTTTAGGACAAGAGGCCGGGACGGAAACCACTGCTGGAAGTGATACTAGTAATTTAAGACGTGGCATGACTTGTTACAAACACGTTTGTTGCTGAACGCGCACTAAGGCGTCCTTGTTCTCGTAGCGCTGCTCTAGTAAGAGCCAGTTGCTGGTGTCCACAGTGTCTCGAACGACTTGCAGCTGCAGAGGTTGTATTAAAACGAGAACAAGCAGTTTTCTAGGAGAGAAAAGCCCTGTTATATTTTGTTTTTTTTTTCACAATGAAGTACTGAATGACACTAAATAAACAGAAAGTTGGGTAAATGCTACTTTTATACACATAAACTGGTTTATGCCAGAATAAACTTGTGCTTTTGTGTGATAACTATCATTTCTAGCTAAAGAAGATGCAGAAATCTGGACTATGTTTACAGCAATACAACATTTTACGTAGTGCCACGTGGGACGGTTGAGAATTTTTAATTAAGTTGAAGATCATTGTAATTAGAAGAATTGCTAGAAGGAGAGGCTTTTTGGAGAGATATCAAGAGATGGTCTAAAATTGGGAAATAATGGCTGCAGGGAAATTATTAATAGATTTTCCCAAAGATTAGTCTTGTTTAATACTCTAAATGATGACCTTGGTGCACGAAATAAATTGAAGTCATGATGTTTGCTGATCATGTGCAGCTGGGATGGCCTTAAGGCCAAAGCAACTGATATATCCTAGGGAAAAATTGAATGCCGTTGGGTGCTGGAATAATACAGATGGGATGAAACTCAACATACAAGGCTGGAGACAAGCAGAGGAGCAAGGAGTTCACTGAGAGGAAAGAAGAAAGACTGGGGTGACAGGATGTGAGCAACCACTTTATGACAGTGAAAAAAGCACGTGTGATCCTGGGGTGCAGCAGAAGAGAAGAGCTCATTTAAATAGAGATGCAAAAGTGTGAATTTCCTTGTCCAAGGTCATGAGAACTGAATCTGGGATCGTATATGTCAGCGTACTCAAAAAAGTGGCCTTCAAACTGCAGGAAGCACCAGGAGTTGTTAGGGTGATGAATGAAATGGAGAATCAAATTAAGACCTCACCTTGTTTTCTGAGGAAATGAAGGCTAAGAAGGAGTATAACTACTGTCTCCAACAGTGATAGAGAGAGAAGAGGACTGTTTGAGCTCATGCGATGAGTTGGAAGAGCTGGAAATTTAAATGGTGACTTTTGACCACTGGGTCACTGATGTTTTATAGCAGTGATGTTCTTCCAGTAGAAACAGTGAGGGGGCTAGAGTTGGTTTAAAAGCTCCTGTTAAGTCCAGTATTGCTTTAAAGTTCATATATGATTGTCATCTACAGGCTCTGATGCTGTATATTTAAAAGGCTCCCTGTAACTTCTCAGTACTTCTGTCATCAGCTGGTGGGCAAAACCCGAGGGGACGGAGGAGATCCCCAGCTGTAATTGTAATTTAGTTGTGACTCCGTGCTTTCTTTCCTGGAGGCTAAATATATTAGCAAGCTCTACCACCACGCCTTCTAGAGAAAGGGAAAAAAAAGTCTGGAGCACCTCCATTTTGCTCGAGGGAAACGTGCCGCGTTCCCAGCGTCAGCTCCGACACCGACGTCTCAATGCTCGGAGTGAGTCAGGGAGCTGGCCGGGGAGCCAGACAGCGCGGTTGCCCTCCGGATGCATTCGCAATTACAAGCAGTGCTCCTAAGCCACCGTGTGGAGAAGATCCCGTGCCCTTTGGAGGACTCTGCTGCCTCCGCAAAGTGCCAGTGGGAAGCTGTGCGCAATGAGAACAATTTTTGCTTTTGTTTTGCCTCTTGGTGCTCTTCCAGTGGTGGAGATTTCCGAGTGACCCAGGAAGAGGCTGACGAGTGTCTTAGTCAGCCTGGATGCATTTAACCTCTTTTTTGGTGTTTCCTCTGCATATCCGTAGGGTTCTGCTTCCTTCTCGCTGTCCCTCTGCCTTCGGAGAGCCTCCACCTGCTGAAGCCTGAGCAGAAGGGGAAGGATGCCCCATTGCTCCATCCCCTTTTCTCTGCGTGCCCATAAGTAAGAGCTAACCAGAGCCGCCACTGGTTGGCAGCTTCAGATTGAAAAACGACGTCTGTTTTTTTTTTTTTTTTCCTTCAGAGTTCCAGGTGGCTAAGCTGTCGGTCAGAATGGGTGTTACACATGAGTGTGACACTGAAGCCGTGTACAACAAGACTTTTGACTGACAGGATTTTTGTTTTTTTTGAAGTGGCTAGGGCGGGATCTCTGCCATGCCCAGGGTGCACGCAGAGCTGCTCGTGTAGGAAGCTCTCAGGTGCACGAGTAGGTGGAGCTCCTTTTTTCCCTTGCATTCAGATTCTTTGATACCTGATCAAAATCATGGTTTCTTAGTAACATAGGATAAATTTCACAAAATGTACGTTACTTTGGTAAGCATTTCTCTGTATTGAGACTTCTCCTCTGGTTTGCACGATTATTTGCTCATACCTGTGATGGCAAAAAATTAATTCGGTTTCGGGTTGCTGAAGTGCTGACTCCACCCTGAAAAGCATTTCTCAGATTTCACTTAGCAGTTGAGAAATGTTCTCTGGCTTCTCTTAAAGAAGAAAGATTTGTGAACCTCAGTGGCTACCTTGGAACTAAGGACTGTGTTTACTTGCCTCTGAATTACGTCATCTCTTGTTATTGCCTTAAATCTACATATTATTACTGTGAGGCAAGCTCTTGTTTTTGATATTAGTTTTATTTACTCTTCTGTGGTTTCAAATTCCAAGCTATCACATGTCACATGTTTTCTCCTTCTCTGTTTTCTAGTAGACAAAGCTGGTGTTTTTCATTGAAGGCATTTTTTAGCTGTGGTTGGTTCTAATGAAGTTTTTGTTCCTCAAGGAACTAATTGTACTTTATGAAATTTCCAAAGAAAATACCCATAACACAATCTGTTGTTTATGTAAGAGAAATATGCTTAATGTTACTTATATGGGCATTTTTTTCAGTCTTGTTTTATTGTTTTTCAGGGTTTGGCTATCTCCTAATTGAAGAGACTGAAAGTACTGATTACAAGTGAATCCTCCTCAGTCAGCCTACTGGATGCCTCTGAGTACATAAAAAGTCATGGCAGAAAATGATGCAATGCCAACCTTACCAAAAAAGTGTGGTCCATACATTTCATCAGTAACCAGTCATGGCATGAATTTGGTAATTCGTGGAGTAGTGCTGTTTTTTATTGGCGTATTCCTTGCATTAGTATTAAACTTGCTTCAGATCCAGAGAAATGTTACTCTCTTTCCCCCTGATGTCATCACAAGCATCTTCTCCTCAGCTTGGTGGGTGCCACCTTGCTGTGGCACAGCGTCAGGTAAGTTAAACCATGTGAGTGTGCCTGGTGTGGAGGTGAAAGTTTCACAAGGTAGTTATGAAGAATTTAATGTAAAGATGAGGAAAATGTAAATTCCTCTTCCAGCAACACTGCCTTTTACTAGCTATTGCGTCCCATCCTTACCTCTTCATATAACTACAGATATGCGGGCACATGTCCATACAATTTTGTTCTGCTAGTTTGAGGTATAGCTTTGCCTGTAAAGATCAGAGACTGGACTGTATCTCAATGAGGTAAGGCCCACTATGCAGCTTGCAGTTGTAGAAAACATGTCACAGAACAGGGCATGTCAGTTAAATTCCTTCATGAAAATGGATGATGTGAACATGTTCCTTTTCTCCCATGACCCTGTAGGGAATTGAGGATTTTGTGTGTGATTTTGAGCATAGTTTAAGTGAGATGTCTGCTGTTGGTGGTAAGATAAACCTTCCCTCTTCCTTCATCTTCTATTATCGGGAGAGAGATTCTGTGTTAAAAGTCTAATGCTAGTAGACTTTGTGCTTGACTCTGAAGATGACCAATCACACGGGTCAATCTTACATTTTACTAAGGGAGCAGCTAATACTGGAGGATTCTGTTTTAGTGAACCTTAGTAGTAAAGGCAGCATCTTCCTGAAGATTGATTTTAATACAATTGAGAATATCACTTTTCTAGTTATTTTCAATATATTTTCAATAAATTAGGTCAAGCTTGGCATCATTTTCTTGCTAATTATAATACTTATGCTTTTTATTTTCAAGTATCTAGTTACTTTCTTTTAGCTATCTTGTTAAAATATTACACCACAGAATTGATTGATTTGAAAGGAAACTCTCTAGCTCCCTGGATCTGACTTGTACTCTGGGAATGCATTTGGTATGTTATGGTCACAGTTACATACCTACTTGATCTGTTCGTTGTCTTTTAGTCTTCTTTCTGTTATCTTGTTGAGATTGTTGATTATTCATTGATTGTGTCCTGCAATGGCTGTATTCTTTTACATTTTAAATTGGTTGACTTGACAAACAATATGGATCTTTTATGTATAGTTTGATTTGCCGTAGTTGTGACAGGACACAGCTTTTCTTCCTCATTCTGTGTAGGAATGACTTTGGGTGCTCTGACTCTTAGCATGTGGATGTAACTGATTGTAGTTATTAATAGGAAAATAGCTGTTGTTATGTCCCTAACTATGTCCCTAGTGTGAGAAGGGTGAAAAATTCAAAATAAATAGAAATACCCATGCTACTCTGTTAAAGCCCTGTTCACACACTATTTTAACAGTAGCACTTGATACTTCTTTTTCAAGGTTTCTGTGGGGGTTAAAATAACAGAATCCCAACTTGCAGTACTTAAAAGTTTTCACAATCAAGTCAGGTTGGGCTTTATATGCTTTTGAGAGCATTTGATAACATTACATGTGCAGCTGTGTATAGTGAAATCATAAACATTAGGCTTGTCATCATCTCAGAAGAGCCTTCAGGGTCTTTCTGCCTCTGTTGGCCTGATAATTTTGATGGAATGAGGCATGGTTTGTTACTAGGAACAGAATAAAGGTATTTTGCATATTTGCAATCAGTGATGATCGAGATGGCTTTCTGAGAACCTTTCATCTGTCATTGATATTAGTCATCAGTTTGGCCTAATGCCTTTGGCAAGAGAATTGCTATTTTTTTTCCTCTCCCTTCTGCTGGTGATTTATTTCCTAAATCCTGGAGATCAGACTCCTGTCTGGTAGAATAAAAAGCATTTGCCATAACCTATCTCCCAACAGTGCGCCAGGCTGAAGGTATTAGACTCCATACTGATTGCTCAGTCTCTGCTTTGCTCCTGCAGCACAAGTTTAGAACTAAGCAACAGTTTATTCCTCAGTGGTGACCACAGCAGTCTTTTTTACTGCATCTACAGCGTAGAATCCATTTATCAAGAAATGTTCAAAGTGCATAATACCTCCTTGGGTTGAAAGTCCTATTTGCTTTGTATATTCAGCAGCTTCTGTGGACTCTTGGCTTCCTCTCTTGTGTGAGGAAAGAAAAGCATTATCCAAATGAAAACTGCTTCTAACAACAACAGAAGACAAAAATATTGATAGTATAAATCACACTGCCCCCTTCTTATGGTGCTTTTGTTTTGTGGTTACCTTAATCACACTGCGTGCTTTAGATGTGGGGTTTTCGAAAGTGCCAACCTGCAACCAGTTACTGCTCTTGAGCTGCAAATTCTGTTATGGTGCAGAACTCTCTGATCCTCCACCCTCAGTTCAGATTATCTCTGTTTCGGTATTTTTGCCAAGTCACTGCTGCTGTTATGGAAGATAGTTTTACAGTGCTTTTTAGTAACAAAATTGTGCTTGAAATTCCTATTTTGTTACAGTGTGTGTTTTCTATAGTTATATTTATGCTAACAACATCTGTTTTGCTAGTTACAGTTATTGTCAAAAATCTAAATAGTCTTCATTCTAGCTAAATGTTGCCAGTGCTTTAACTTTTGGGGCTTTTTTCTTTCATGTTTCCACAGCTGTGATTGGATTATTGTACCCGTGCATGGACAAACATCTGGGAGAACCACATAAATTTAAGAGAGAATGGTCCAGTGTAATGCGATGTGTAGCAGTCTTTGTGGGTATAAATCATGCCAGTGCTGTATCCTGTAATCTAATGAAATTGTCAATAGCAAATAGGTTTCCAGTAAAACAAAGTTTGCATATTTGGTCTTAATATATTGTTGTCGAAATGTGATCTGTAGTATTTTTGCAAAGGAAGTACAAAATATGTGTTAGTGCTAAATGGTAGTAGTAATAGGCAAGGAAGGAAGTGGCCCACCGGTTGGTTCTGAAAAATATTTTCACTGAAGTTCCTCAGTATTGGTTTATTTGTTTTGAATAGTTGAAAGAAATGTGGAGAAATACTTATAGGTTATGTATTGCAAAAAAAAAAAAAAAAAGTGCTTTGATGCATAAAAGTCAGTGTTCATTAACACTGTAGTTAGAGATTGAAGTCTCGTCTTGAGATGAGCAGTGAAACATAAGCACTTTGGACCCGCTATGACCCAGAACTACCAAAGCATTTTCCAGGGCTAATAAGCACTGTTACCCCATGCAACAAATCAAGGCCTTGACACTGAGCTAGTAGTTACTGTTCCTGGGCTCATTCAGCAAGAGCAGTTAGAAGTCAGTCAGGACGTTACAGTGCAGAATGTTCCTCCTGCAGAGTGGGGTGTTGGTGAACACCCCTGCACGAGCAGGCCGGAACAGAACCCGTGGTCTCTCTCTCCTCAGCAGCTCCAGGTCGTGGGCGCCGCTGCCTCGCAGGCTGCTCCCACGCGGGCTGGCGCCGTCCCCTGCACCCTGCGAGCCGCCTGCAGTGCTGGTGTCTGCAGGCACGGCCTCCTCTCCGAGCAAGAGCCACTTTATCCCCGTGAGGACTGAGGTCTGATGAGCTGGTTAAAAAAAAATGATGCTTGGGAAAAGAGTTGTGAGGCTGAGTCAGTATTTCTGCTGAGTCAGTATTTTGAGGAGGGAAGCACTGCCAAATGTCTGCAGGGCCTTCACAGTTTTATCACTGAGCTGATGAAACTGATTTCAACGTTGATTTGCATGAGTTCACAGTAACATCATTTACACTTTGTTTTATAGAAAATGTTAACACTATTAATGTTTTGCTGAATGTAAACTGGCATGTAAATTAAAAAAAACATAAAGAGTTACTTAACTTCAACAGATACATATTTCAGTAGATCCCTGGCTTTTGGAACAGTTTAATGCTAGATTTAAGACTTCATGCTTAGTATACTAAAGGAGCAGGTGTGGATGTCATGTCTTTACACTGAACAGTAACATGTGCATTGTTTGTTCAAAATTCTTGTATTCTGTTTGACAGGTGTGTAGTCTTTTCGCTTTACTTGTACAGTGCTAAGATTCTAAACATGAAATAATATCTTAAGTCTTTAGTGTCCCATTACACTTATAATGCTGACAAGTCTTTTTTCCTTACACTTGATAGTTCTCTTGTCTAGTGTAATCTTTTTTTTTATGGAAGGACATGTAATCTTATGGGAAAATTATGATAGAGCAAAGAAAACTGCTTTATTTAATTTCCATGCTTATCCTTAACAAACCACACAGAAAGTGGACTTTGCCAACAACATGCAGCTGTCTCTCACATTGGCAGCCCTATCAATTGGGCTGTGGTGGACATTTGATAGATCACGGAGTGGCTTTGGCCTTGGCATAGGAATTGCCTTCCTGGCTACGTTGGTGTCACAGCTTCTGGTCTACAATGGAGTTTATCAGTAAGTATTTACTTCAAGGTTAAATGATACTCACTTGAAACTATAACATAAATTCACGATAATTGAAAGAGTAGAATCTAATGTGATTTCCAAAGCTGTCACGACTTAATATGGAGTGTGAAATAAATTGGACTGTTGGTAAAAGGTTTTACATGTTTGTAAGAGTGAGGTTTTTAGCTGGGAGCTATTTACCTCGATAAATTGCCACCTTACCAACAACATAACAAGCTTTTGGTAGTTTAATAAATGTGATTATAATCAATAGGAAGCCTCCTTTGTTATTTGCTATATGTAAATGTCTACAATACGTGGCTTTCTTAATTCAAACATCCTCATACTGAAATTTATGAATTTGCCTACTGTGGTTGGAATACTCTGTTTTTCTGTGTTGCATAAGGTTGAGCTCAAGAACAAACGTTCTTTTCCAGATACACATCTCCAGATTTCCTTTATGTTCGTTCCTGGCTGCCATGTATATTTTTTGCTGGTGGAATAACTATGGGCAATATTGGCAGGCAACTGGCAATGGTAAGTTGGGAAGGGAAATTTGATTGCCTGTAATGAACATTTTAATCTGTGTTTCCTTCCTTCCTATACACACCAGCCAGCTGACTCGTGGATGTGCAGTGAGGTGAAGGCTGCAGTCAGGGCTTGTTGCTGCAAGCAGTGGAGCTCCTCAGAGCACAGCCTGTCACTGTGCTCTCCTTGGGCACCCTTAGTGGTTACTTTCAGTCTGTTCAAAACCAGGAGCTACAGAAGAGCTGTGTTTGGGGAGAAGTCAGGCTAGCCCCTGGGTCTGCACCGCTGTTTCTGCAGCTTGGAGAGCTGTAAGTTGGAGTCAACATGGTGTGCAGACCAATCTCATCTGGGCAAAGTATAAACTGAGCTATTTTTTTACCTTGTAGATAATTTCCCTTCATAGAGATCTTTTTTATTAGTTTTGTAAATTATCATTACTAAGTATTTCTCTTTTCTTCTGTTTTTCAGTATGAATGCAAAGTCATAGCAGAGAAGTCTCATGAGGACTGAGGAGAAACAAATGCACCTTCTAAAGAGGAAAATATCTGACAAATAACTGTCGGAAGAGCATAAGGAACACTTGAGACTGAAATTGCCAAAATGCAATTTTTTCCCTTGAATAGTATACTTTACTGCAATCTGTGATTGCTGCTTCTATAGAAACCTTGGTGTCTGATTTTTGATTACTGTGAAGTTACACTAGTATGCAATACATTTGACAATATTGGTTTGATTATAGGATATTTTTTTCCAAAGCTAAACTGAGTTTACCATAAATTCTTGTCTGTCCACAATGTTGCAGTGCCAAACTGACCTTTGCACTACATTTCTGTAGCTGAAACTTCTGCTTCACTTTATCTTGAAAATTTTGAAGAATTTGTTCTTTAATTCAGTGGAAGACAGGGAATTCAGATTGAGGGATGAAGATCTTTACTTGATGATAGTAATATCTGTATTAAATTCATGGATTACAGTGAGCCTTGATGCAATAAGTAACTGACTTCTGCCTACTAACTTGCTGTATCATCCTTCCTGTTCCTGTGAGGAAACTTAGTATGGATTGTATGGGACAGTACCGTACCATTTCTGTCGTGTGCCCACTATGGCCTGTCACCGAATCCAGAATGAAAACCTTGTTGTTTGCTGATTCTTTTCCCCCAGCACACTCAGCGTATACCGCTTGGGTGTTGATTTATGTGGACCATCAGCAGGTGGGGACAGGTTCTGCAGCTGCTTGCTATGTTGAGTAATAGGATGCAATTCAGGTCATTCTTCTACAGTCCCTTAAGCCAACTTGTGTTGGTTCCTTCTTTAAACAGGAAAAAAGAACCTTTGGCAGTTGTTATTACGCAGAACTAAACAGTGACTAGCATTTACTGTCATAAAACTTTCCTTCACCGATGTTAATTTTGATAGTCCTGTTCACAGTTCTTGGCAGCAGGAGTCGAGGCTGTATTTTAGGGCCTGATGTAGCTCTTGTTGCTGTGGCCATGGTCCAGGCACTCTGCAATGCATTTCCCACTGCAACTCTGCCATAGATAAATACTGTTATCCCTGCTCCACACATGCATGTGCACAGGAAGTCTGATAAGACAGCTGGAATAGGCTGTGTGCTAATCAGTTCCCTTCCTAAGAATAGGGATTTTAGAGCTTGACCCATATTTGGGGATGTACGTGCAATTTCCACTGTTGTCTTTGCAGCTCCCTTTTAAGATCAATAAGAGAAAAGATCTTGTGCAAGAATGCAAAAAGCCACCTTGAAGAGGACTCTGCAGACCTGTGCTAGCAGTGAATTTGGAGTGGAATTGTCTCCATTTCCTCTCTTCTGCGTCTGTATTGATGTTGTTTTAATGTATTCTTTTGTCTTGAATTATTATTTTTTTAAATCTTCCATGAAAGGTTTATAAGACATGTTACAGTCACCTAGGGAGACTGGAGTTGGTCCAAAGAACAAATAACTGTTTAGATACATTTTTATTAATAAATGTGTGTATGTATTGGACACGAAGCTTGAAACAGGCAACTCTCTTTCAGTTTTATATGCTTATCTCTACGTCTAAGAAGTATGCAATGGAGTACTTCCAAAAGCATGTAGCAAAAAAGATGGTCACAAATATTCTGTCTGGAGAAGTTCTGCAAGCATGTGATGTATAAGGAACCTGATTCTGCAGCTCCACAATTTTTCAGTAGCTTGTTACAGGTCTGTGACAGTTATTAAGCACATTTTCATTTAGCATTATTGCCTCAAGAAAGCATTTAGAGATGCGCTTTACCTTACCCCGAGGTAGGTCATGTTTAAGTAGATCCCAACCTTGAGGGGCTTTTTGTTGGTTTGTTTTTCCAAGAAAACCATGTGGCAATAAAGGGTTTTGTTAATGAAACCAACCAGCCATCAAGGCATGAGCTAGGGTGAGCTTCCACACACGGGCTCTGGCCTCGTAGTAGAGAAGCAGTTGGGTCCCTTCCCTTGCAGTATTTGGCCTCAGCTGCTCGCTCTCCTTCGGTGACTGGTCTCAGCACATTCTGCAGCCCGATGAAGCCCTCCTGAATTATCAAGGCAGGAGCGGCATAAAACATCTTGATGTCCGTGTCTCGCTCCACAGCTGAGGACTTAGTGTGGTGCTGACTTGGGCGGCCTGTGATGCTGCTGTGACCAGCGAGGGTCTGCGGCTGGAGACGAGTAGTTGTCGGTGTGCGCAGACCTCTTTTAACGTGGACCTCTAAACATCGACGCAGAACAAAACTTACGTATGTGAAAGGTGCCGTGTGAGAGAAGTGGTCACTGCATTTGTGGCATCGCTTTCCAGCACTTCTGCACTCACGTTCATGCAAACCTGATTGGACCATGCTGTCAACTGATGTCCTTTAAATTTCATTTTTGAAATTTTGAGCAGGTTGTGCAAAGGCAGCAATCATCCAAAACACGTTTGGGTGGACTCCTTTTTTATATACATTATTTTTATTTTATTCTTATTTAACTAAATTTGATACAAGACTGAGATGGCGAATGCCATATTTTTTCAAACTGCATTGTGTTTTTATGGCTGGTATGTTCAAACGCTGGAAAAGGTTCGTGCTAAGAATGCTGACACGCCTTAACTATCGTGTTGTGAACATGCTGCTGCTGTAAAGCGTGTAATTATAATATTAGACTGTCTTAAAAATATTGTTCAGTAGAGAATGAATAAGGTATATTTTAGATACAACTTTATAAGCACTACAACTTCTTCACTAACTAAGCTTTGTAAGGCCTATGCTGTGTAAACTCGCAAGTTGCTATTAAAAGCAAAATGTTCATTAAATACAAATACAACCATATTTGATAGGTTTCTTTTTAAAAAAAAAAGGAAGAAAAATTATATTGATCTTTAAAATACAGTGAACTGCCTTTATCAGTAATCTCATAATAATTTTGACTGCTGAGCTGCCATAACCCCTCTCTAGAACGGGTAAAAGGGGAAGCAGCAAGATCACATCAGCAGTTGTTCTGACGTAATTAGCAGCTCTTGAAAACTTGCTCCTTTGAATATGCAATAGGAATATTTGAGCTGCAGAAGAATAAGACAAATTTAACTGCAATACAAAAAGTAAAGATTTGGGTATATGTAGTCCCTGTGAATATGAAGAACACTTAGCTCAAGGGAACCCTGTTCCATGACAGCTGTTTTAATAACTGGTCGGGCCAGTGTAGTGCTCAACGTTGGGTATTTGCTGAGCGGCCACGGGCAGTGCCTGCATCTCCAAAAAACATGCCAAAGGAATGATGTGGAAATGGGTAATGGGAATACGTGAAGGCAGAGCTGGAGAAGGGCTGGGCAGGGAGGGGCAGGTCCTACGGGACAAGCTGCTACCCAGAGCCAGAGCCAACGGGCAGAGTCCTGCGCCCGCCACGTCTCACCCTGGGACTTGACATTTCCCACTCAGGGCTGGACACACGACCAGGTCGTGGCGCTAAGTTCAGCCTAAAACACGCCGGAAAGCTGCTTTCCTTGAGAAATACAAGTCACACCTCTATGCAAGCACCACTCGGAATGGAAAACGTGGGTCCTTCCTGCCGAGCCTCAGCCCGAGGGCGTTGCAGGGAGAGCTGCTCCCTCCCGAGAGCCCTTCGCAGCTGCCGCCGGCTCCCTTGCAGCGCCCGCTGCGCCTCCGCAGCGCAGCAAGGAGAAGGGCCAACGTACGATCCCTCCTGCCGTTCCCTTCTGCCAGGAGATCTAGGCTAGGGTCTGCTGCGGGCACCTTTGGCAACAGCAGCCTGCCATTTCTCCATAAGGAAGGGGCCTGCTTTTACCAGCTGTATTGCCCCAGATGTTTTGCATATACTTTTTACTCTCCAAGCAGGGTAATTTTTGATCACTATGGTAGTGATGAGTATAACCTACGGAAGTGTTTTAAATATGAAATACAATGTGTTTAAAAGTCCACCCACCCTTGGGCAGAGGAAACGTGTGTCTCGCAGTGGGAATAGCTATCTAATGCTGTTAGTTTTGATGCCAGCACTAAATGCAAAGCATGAGTAATTGTGCAGCTTAATGTTTAGTACTAAACTGTAAATGAAAGGTCAGTCCAACGTGCTATCTGTCATGGAATAGTAAACACTAATTGCTTCCTACAGTCAGTCTGGAGTTTTGGTGCCTGTTGTCATGTTTTGAGCAACATGGTCCAGAGCCCTGTCCTGATGCCTCCCCCTATTCAGATGACAAAACCTCAAACTAAAGGTTAAACCAAACGCTTGGGCTTTCCGGGCAAGATACCGGGGGTTTGTGTCCAAATGCTTAAAAGCTGCTCTGAGGGAGATGGAGTGGTTTTCCTTGGTCTGATGGGAGCCGGAATCCAGGCTGAAGTGTAGGTTGGCATTTCTGAAGATTTTCCTTTCTTGCTCTTCACCTCTGAAGTACAGAAGTTGAGCAGTTGTTGGACGTTCACCCTTATTCTTTTTGACCTGCCCAGAACTGTAGCACGAAGGGGACAAAATGGACAAGTGAGAAGGAGAAGGTTATAGGAAAGACCTAAACTTTTCCTAAGTAAGATTAGAGCTCAGTGGAGTTCAGCCTGCCTTGCACCTCGGTGCAGCACTTGCAGCATGTCCAGCTCAAGGTCCAAGTGCCCAAGCCTCTGTGCTGGTAGCAGCAGCTTTGAGCTGTGCAGTTAGAAACCTGAGTGTTCTGCGGGGAGGGACCTCATGCAGTTACGCTGGGATGAGCATCTGGGATGAGCATCCAGGTGAGCATCCGGCAAAGTGCATCTGCATAGGCAGAATGTCTGCTTTCTAAGATTTTTTTTTGTAGAAAACCTAAAGTAGTGACTTTTAAGCAGATACTGCAGAATACTGTTGAAAGGAAATGGCTTTAGCAACTTCAAGCTGAGGTTCACACAGTTCTCTTGAAGTTTGTGAGGAGCTGGTGATCTGACCTCAGTTGATAATGATGAGAGTGGAAGGAATATGACTTCACTGTATATAAATTTATGTATAAATATATTAAGCACACATTTGAATTACAGGCTCTAATGAGAAGCAAAGCTACCGCCAGAGCTACCTATCTACAGAGCTATGTACATACAGACCATCACTTCTTGTCTCAAGCAGTAAGATCCACCATTAGAGTGCCAAAGAGGGCAGACTGTGTTTTTTCCCTCCTTCTTACTCTCCCTTTACCCTAATACATATGAACCTGAGTTAGGGACAGTTAATAAAAGTTACTGCAACTATGGGCTGGGGTAGCGCTGAAAGGCTGCACTGTTCTCCTTTAGAAACAAGCACTTGTTCGGAGCCACACGTCAAGTGCAATCGCTGCCGAAGGAGCTGACAGGCAAAGCCAAGCTCCAGCTGACCTGGCAGAGCTCCGCTGGTTTCGGGGGATACTCGGCACTTCACACTCGCAGGGAATTTGGCCCACTCTGTTTGAAAGGGCTGAAATTGCTCAGGCCTCACTTACTTCTTAAAGTGATATAAGTCCACCCAAAATGTTAAACTGCGCCGCAAATAAGAACCCACTGCAGTCGGCCTTTCTTTCATTGCTGATGAAAACTGTCACCATCCACTGTGATTTAAAACGTGTGCCTCTTATATGATGTACCAGCTCCTCAGAGGAACGGGGCTTGTAGGAATCAGATCTGCCAGGTCTGATTAATAAGGATGCAAATGCAAAATGCTGGCCACTTGTTGGGGCTTGTTGGCATAGATACTTGCCGCAAGCTTGTGTTTCTTGTCCAGCATTTCACTTGCAGGAAACTCGACTGGTGATTTGCTTTGGAGCCGTGCCTGCTCCGACTGGACTGGAGCGAGGGCCACAGCGCTGCTTTGGGTGGCTCAGGCCTCCCTTAGCAGCCAGCTCCCCCCACCAGCGTAACCAGCAAAAAGGCAGTTGTAGCAGTGGCTTGAAGGGCAGGATGAACTGAAGTTTGATGCTTCAAGGACACGATTCAATGTAGTGATGTATCTACTAGAGTTATACCTAATATAAGAAATGTAGTATGATGTAAGTAATCAATGCAGAAATGTAATATAAGAAACAATGAACCTGTTAGAAAGTAAAAGTGAGGTGCCTACCCCTTTCGGGAAGTGTTTTTATTCTCAGGTTTCTTCTACACACTTTGGTAAAAGCTGTGGGAGTGTGAAGAGCAGGGAAAAAAGGGCGATCAAGTTGATTAGGAACAAAATGGATGTTGGTCTTAAATGCTCTGTTGAAATGGCCAGTCCCAAAGATAGGGAAATATCTATCGTATTCGTACAGTCCACAACGCTGCTGTTTTAATTTTTTTTTTTTTTTTTTTTTGATGGGATTTGGCAAAGAAGAATAAGAATGACCTTTTAGCAGCAAAGGGCAGACAGAGGCATCAGAAGTTGCATTTGTGCTCAGACCTGAATGTCCATGGGAGGATGGAATAGTTCCGCTTTGGAAAACTGTCAACAAATCTGCCAGACTTAGTTTCTCTGTACTTTCCAGGGTCACACAGAGCACAGAGCACAGGGGCCTTATAGCCACACAGCAGAGTACTGGAAATGAAAATACACATGTGTTCATCATTAGGCATTAAGACATTGGCATCTCTTAAATTATTAAGGCCTGTTCCTTCTGCTAACTATAGTTCTTGAAAAGAGTATCCTCCTCGCATGAGATATTTTACAATATTGTATATCATAACCATGATTGTATTTTAACATTGATTAACATGGTAGCATCTCAGTTACTCTCCCAATGCAAAGAAAGGATTTGAGATACTATTTTTTCCATACTACTTTCATGCCATGTTTTTCTGTTCATCATAGTAACTCTGTTAACAATCTGTTATGAATTCTAAGGTAACGAAAAATGCTGATTAATGCCCAG
Source organism: Crypturellus tataupa (assembly GCA_034781795.1). Classification (NCBI taxonomy): domain Eukaryota; kingdom Metazoa; phylum Chordata; class Aves; order Tinamiformes; family Tinamidae; genus Crypturellus; species Crypturellus tataupa. Next base: position 952,492 of record JAWLRI010000857.1, on the reverse strand, counting down.
ACACAAGACCTATTTTAAAAAATACTCCCATTGTATTCTGAGAGTGAGTTGCCACTGAAAACATGCACCTCTAAACACTCACCTGTGTCCACAGCTCCGGGGATGTCTTCATCGAGCGGATGGACCTGAGGGCTGACACCAGCTCTGGCCCTGGAGCGGAGCTTCCCTTTCATGTGAAGAGCAGTAACTAACGCAGAGGGTCTGGCCTGTGGTTGGGCCTCAACGGCTGCTGCGAGCGGGAAATAGCTGGGAAGAACCTGATCTTCATCCCGGTGATTTCAAAGGGAGCCACCAAAGCCTTACTCTAAATCCTGTGATAATTGTGCCGTTTTGCTCTGCAGTTAACCAAGTGTTGAAAAAGTGGTTTCTTTTCAACACTGGCTTGTCAAAACGCCAGGCGCCGCTTGTTTTTGACATTTCCAGCTACTGTTAAATAATAGTCTTGCTTCTGTCACAGCTAATGTTGACTTGAAAGCAGTTGTGCATTTCTCAACTCAAATGTTACGCAGACAGACTTGGGTCTTGACAAATATTTTCCTGGCTTGCCCAAGGCAAGTTAAAAATGAACTTCTAGTTAATCATTTGTTTTAAAATTCAAATTGGGGAAATAAGCAATTAAAAAAAAAAGACATTTTTCATCAGAATTTGCAAATTAAATGTCTCTTTCCAGTCAGAGTGGATTCAAGAAGCTGCAATAGATAATTGCTATTTGAGATCAGTGAAGTATCCAGCATTTTAGGGCAGTGAGGGTTGTGGCTGTTCTGCCTTAGTAAGCCTTGATTGATTTGGTAAATAAGCATTTCAACTCTCTCTTTAAAATAAATAAGCAATTTTATTGCTTTGTTGCTTACCTCTATAGGGGAGGTAAACAAGCTCTTGAGCAGTAACACGGTATTATCACGAGCCCAAGTGCCATCTGTCACAGAGAATTTTGTCCCTTTATGCCCAATGGCTTCTTATAGCATTAGGTCCACTGTAGATTAATTGATTAGCAGAGATCCTCCTTTTAGTTGTCTCCGCATTTCTGTGCTAAAGGACCATATCTCTCATCTCCATTTCCTTTTCTCTCTCCTATATTAGCATACTAATCATGCTGAACTCCCATGGCTGAAAAAAATCTTATCTATTTCATACTGGGGGTGGGGAGGAGGAATAAACTAACGTTTCCTGAAAGATGCTGTTTTATGACTAAGAATGAAAGGAAAGGAAAAGAGAAGAAAATAAAAGAAAGGAAGAGGAGAGGAGAGGAGAGGAGAGGAGAGGAGAGGAGAGGAGAGGAGAGGAGAGGAGAGGAGAGGAGAGGAGA